>CM045733.1:66107500-66177500 GCA_024760905.1 Plotosus lineatus | reverse complement strand
ATTATTGTTAGCATTGTACTGTTTGTAGTTCATCATTTAGAGCATAAAACATCAATGTACTGCAATGTTTTGTTCCTCTTGAAAATCCTGTGAAGCAATATTGAGCTTAATTATAACAGGTGTTACAATTGGACTGCGGGTCACACCCATATGTTCAAACAGGCTTGCAAACAGAAGAATGCATGACCTCTAAAGTTGATGCTTCAAAGACTATAACAGTTAATGCTGAGATTATTGCAAAATATTCCCCAGATAGAGAAAATATGTAAGAAACAAAGATAAAGTGAGGTTTGTTTTAATTATCTGGCGGGACAGCATGGTGGCGCAGTGCTTAGCATAGCCACCTGACAGCAAGATGGCCTGGATTTGAATACTGTGTTCAGGTGTTATGTCTGTCAATTATTGTGGCTGTATACTATGTTGTCTAAATAATTTGGTTTTGTAGGGCAAGTTCTACATGTAGCGGATGGTAAGAGCAAAATAGCATTTTTTAAAAATATATTCTGCTTTTTTTATTAATTGTGAATTTACTCATTGGTATCCAGTCATGCACTCACACTTGCAATTAGACCTTGAATTACAAAAACATGCAGTCATCTCCAATGTTTTTTTTTTTTTGAAACATTTAGATAATAAAAGACCAAAAACACACACAAAAAAAATGAATAAAAAAATAAAAATAAATAAATAAATATTTATTTATTTATAACACACACACACACGTAAAACACGTATGTATGGTTTAGAAATAGTGACGCTGAGGAAAAGACAGGAGGCAGAGTTGGAGGTAGCGGAGATGAAAATGTTGAGGTTCTCTCTGGGAGTAACGAGGATGGATAGGATCAGAAATGAGTACATCAGAGGGACAGCCCATGTAAGATGTTTTGGAGACAAAGTCAGAGAGGCTAGATTGAGATGGTTTGGACATGTACAGAGGAGGGATAGTGAGTATATTGGCAATAGGATGCTGAGGTTGGAACGATCAGGCAGAAGGCCTCGAGGAAGACCAAAGAAGAGATTTATGGATGTGGTAAAGGAAGACATGAAGGTCATTGGAGTCAAAAAAGAAGATGCAGAGGACAGGGTGAGATGGAGACGGATGATTTGCTGTGGCGACCCCTGAAGGGAACAGCCGAAAGGAAAAGAAGAAGAAGATATACATGTAAAAAAATAAAAAAAAAAATAAAAAAAAACACCTTTCTAGATCTTGGCTCAGCATACTTCAAACATATATTGTATTGTTTGCTTTTTCAGCTCAAGTATATTTCTTCATGATTAAGGTGCTTTTGAGAAATATTTTTCATTCATTCATTCATTCATTTTTTGAACCGTTTATTTCTATTTAAGGTTCCGGGGAGGCTGGTGCCCATATCAGCCAACTCTGGGTGAGGGCAGAGTACATCCTGGACAGCTCGCCATTCCATCGCAGGGCAGAATCATGTGGCTGAAGGCTTTGCAGCCGACTCTTTATGAAAGTCAGCAATGAAGCTTTTACATCTCTCTCACCATCGACATGGCCAGCCTTTACTAACCCAGTTAGCTGCACTAGGGGTGACAGTGACAACCTGTTGAGAGTGGGCCTTGAACCCCCAAACTTGGTAGGCCACCACTGCCCCTTCCCAATCCCTTCTAATTCGTAAACTAAAGTAGATGCAGCGCATACTTGTGGCTTGTGGCGTCTTAAGCATTTGATATGTTTGACTACGAAAGCATGTCTGATCCTCTGTTACTGAAGCATATCAAAGCACATGTATGGTCTTTGGGGAAAGGGCAAGGCAGTTGAAAGAAAGCTGAAAAGATAAGAAGCTGACATCGAAGAGTGCAAGCAGGGGTAGCAGTAAGAAAAGCTGTCAAAAATTAATATTAAAAGAATAAGGTTCCAGCTGCAGTAAAAGTAAGATAAAAGTAACATTATTTGACACCAAGATTAATATCAGCAGTGGAATTTCAGCAACATATTCTAAACGTAAATTAAATGTTGAGTGAGGAAAACAATGTAGTGATTTTTTCTGCTAAGGGCCTTGGTGAATGCAATATTATTGCCTCAAATCATTTTAACCAGTGTATATCATCTGATCATCATATTTTTCGGCACTATATCACTGTTTTCTAAGGTCAAGTCATAAGCACATTATGATGACAAATCAGAAACAGGGCAGTATTTGAAGATTACAGGGCTGAATCTAGTGATTCCTCAACCATCAAAATCACCCATGTTCTGGGAAGGAGGGCTCTCTTCCCCTCTCTCCCATCAGTCACAGCAACAGTAGCCATTCAGGGGCAGATCTGACTTCATGTACTGTGTGTTAAGCAACATTGCAAAATGGTTAGGATATAGGAAAAGGTTGCCTTTCCTAGTCGGTAGTCGTAATGTGATAGGTCTGGTGGGTCGGAATTGGTAGGTGACCAAATTGATGATAAGAAGGACATAAAAGAACATTTCTGGGTGGTGTTAAAGAATTGTTACTGCGTTTAACTCACTGCTATTTATCATAGTCAGCTGGTTTTGTTTTATTTCCTCAAGTCTTTAAAAAATTATTCAGGATGTAAGTTTCTGTGTTTAGAACTCCCTGAGTTTTTTTTAGATGTTTGCTGAGCAGGTGACGGACAATGGCAGGGGACATTTAAACAGATGGAAAATAGATAGTGAATGCACCCCCCCCAACACACACCCACCCACACACACACACACACACACACACACACACACACACACACACATACATAAACCAGAAATTACAAAATGATTATCGTCGACAACTGACATGACACAACGGTCGGTCCTGCGACCGGTTGGTGGACTTTCAAAACCCCTGAATGACGAAACAGTCACACATATTTCACCTCCGTGCCTGATACCGCACACTGCCAAAAATGGGTTTGTATGTCGTAAAGAAAAACAAATGGCCGACACGGCTTGGGTACATGCCAAAGCATTTAGAAAATAATCGTTTAAGAATGACTTCAAAATTCTAAACATGATGATGGCTATGTTACCAAAATAAGATGCAAAATTTGCTCTAAGTATTTCGTACAAATCAGGGAAGAATTGATGACACGTTGCATGTGCCTGTATTAAAAGTATTGCAGCTGTTTTATGAGAACAGTGATGATGTGTATTAAAATTTAATGTTTCAAAATAACTAGTTATGTTGTCAAAAATTTAATCCTTTAATATTTGAGAATCCAACAATACATAATATCTTATACATACATCTACTGAACTTAAAAACACAAAATTGATTCAATAACCCTTTTTTTAATAACACTAATTATTTGTTTAATAATTTACTCAGTCTTCAGGGAACCATTTTACACAACCTGTGGGTTACACAACTCATTTTCAGCTAAAGGTACTTTTGGTTACCAGAGTCATTTACCTGTGAACCATACACTGGTCCCCCAAATTTTTGAAATGGCGAGGCCTGTTAACACGCCTCTCACCATAGACAGTGATACCCCATTTCACTGGAGCGCGGCAGACTTGCGGAAGCAAAACCGTAGTCATCCTCCAACATTCCTCAGTCATTTCTCTGTCATTCCGTCATCTTCCGTGTCCTTCCGTATGATTCCGAAGGTATTCCTCCTCTTCCGTCAGGCCAAAATCTTCCGTGAATGTGCTGTTGAACATGTTCAAAAGCACGTTCACGGAAAAATTTTCCGACAGTGTTGCCTCATGTTCTGCAGTCGTTCCACAAACGTTCTGTGATCATTCCTTTTATTTCGCAAGTCTTCCCTGAACATTTTGCGAACATTCCTCCTTCTTTCGGGTGGTCAAAAGCGGCCACGGAATCCCCGCAGAATACTCACAGAAGGTTTGCGGAATACATGTGGAACGTTTGCGGAATGGTTGCGGATAAAATGGAAGACTTATGGAACACTAAAGGAAGTTACTTCCACTAAAAAATTATTCCAGTTCATTCACTTTATTTTTTTTTCCTGTCATAAAGTTTTAAAGTTATAATCACTGTGGTTTGGACTTGTGTGCAGGGTTTTTAGTCTGGAATGATTGAGGTGCAAATAAAAGGAACATATTGACAGTATTGATAGTAAACAAAACATATTAACATATGTTAATTTTTTCATTTATTGTAAATTACAAACATATTTTAAATTTTAAATTTATTGTACATTATAAACATAACATATCTTATATATCATATAATATGAACGAGAGAATGAACTTAATTGGTCATTCCGCGCATGTATAGGCGAAATCAGGAGCAAATCCTTTGATCATTGCCGATTTTTCCTCGTTGGAACATGGTTACGCCGGGTATTCCTCAGTCATTCCTCAGTCACTCCATGTTGAACGTGAACGTTCCGCCTTCATTCCGCAGTCATTCCATTGGTCTTCCTTCTAAAAAGGAATAGTGCCGCGGTCGTTCCGCAAACATTCTGTCCTTTCCGTGAATGTTCCGTGAATTATCCAAAAGTCTTCCTTTGCTGTCTGCACTGGTTCCGAAGGTGTTTCAAGCTCTTTTACGCATGTATTCCAACATTGTACCACGGTCGCACATTTCTTGATCGTTCCAAAGATGTTCCGAAGGTGCAACTTTATGTAAGCTTTTGCATTGAGAGAAATGGCCGGCCTTTGATAACTCCACATAACTGTATCCCATATAGCCTACTTTCAAACTGTACTCCATGACTTCATAATAAACTGGGACACAAATATCAGGTGACACATTCCAATTCAGTCAACCTAGGTGACACAATCCATAGAAGTGAGAAATGTGTTGACCTTCATTATTTGGGAAAATATAATAACTGAAATGTTCTCAAACCATCGTAGCCACTTGCGTGAAAATGCTCATTCTGCTGGGACAATAATTAAAAGAAACTGTTACAAACTTGCCTGTGCCAAAAAAAAAGTATTTTCTGGCATTGACACTGAACATCACGGTAATAGAGGCATTCATTAATTTGCCAAATCATTTGATCCTACTAGGTTTTCAGGAAAGATGAAATTTTATCTTTAGTGACGCCATGTTCACTGTTGGTAAATTTCAAGAAAAAAAAGCAGAACTTGGGGTCTCTAAGTGTCCTATACAACCATCCAATGACAACTCCGTGCCAATAGAATATTTGAGAAGTGTGCCAGATTGTTTGTGTGAGAAGTAGTTACTTCACAAAAAGCTAGATATTTTTTTTTCTGAGGTTTTTTTTATTTTTTACTAGTCTTTACAAGAGGTGCCAATAATAATTCTATTGTAGTATAATTTATACTATTACATACAATATTATGCCTGAACAAAAAAAAAAAAAAGGGGGGGGGGCAACCTTTAATTTCCGGGGATCCCCACATAAATACACACATATCTGAGCAATAAATAAATATGTGTATTGTATGTTTATTTTGTGAAGAATGTAATTTCCTTCTTATTCCAGAGCTGAGCGCAAAATTCAATTAAAGAAATCTTGTTGTTAGTTGTCCCAGTTGGGGCCTATAAACTTAACCTATGAAATTATATTGTTCATGTTCTGACCGCTGTTTATGGCAACTCAAAACGGATTTATTAATAATGCATTTATCACATATAGTCAGTATCCTCATGGTTTCACCCAAAGGAGGACGGGTTTCCCTTTTGCGCATAGCACCTCTCAAGGTTTCTTTCTTTGCATCTAATGGGGAGTTTTTTCTTTCCACCTTCACCATGGGCTTGCTCATTAGTGATGTGTAGGGGTTGTAGGAAATGTTTAAATTCTTTTATACTTTGTAATCTTCAACTTTTTTCTGCGTAAAGTTGCTTTGACAATGTCAATTGTAAACAGTAAAAGTAAAAGTAAAAGTACTAAACAAATAAAACCAAATTGAATTGAATAAATAATGAGAAAACAAGTGCTTACATGATGTAGAAGTACTTAATTTTCTGTGCATAAATTTGCATCGATTAACTATGATAGATATTGCATCGTCAAGCTGGCATACCACTGATAAAACTGTTAAAATGAGAAAGTAACTTACTATGAGAAGATCTGCTGGACTTATGATATGTTAACTACTCTCACAAACCACTCATCTGCAGCATAAGTGCTTCATGAATCCTGAGCACTTCTAATTATCATTGAGATGATAACGTTCTAATAGCACATAGTGCACCCTCCAAGTTTACTTGGAAAGGCCTAATCACAATTCTGTTATAAGTGCAGTGGAGCATTTATTGATAATAAATTAGAAATACATTACAAATGAGAAAGTTTAAAGGCAAAAGTGTTTGAAAAAACATCTTACAGCAAACAGTTTCATTTTTAAACAACAAATAAGTGACATTATGTAGGATGGCATGGTGGCATAGTAGTTAGCATGTATACCTGACATCAAAAAAAAAAAAAAAAAAAAAAAAAGAGAGAGAGAGAGAGAGCTCAGTAAGTGTGTGGAGTTTGTATATTTTCTCCTTTTGGTTTTCTCCTACACCAGTGCTTCTCAAATAGTGAAGTATGATGCCAGGGGAGGGGGGGGGGGCATGTATGACCCTGGGGAAAACATGCTTTTCTGTAATTGAGTATGAGAATTAAGTTTAATTGCACCTCCACTACACTAGTTGGCAGTGGCGCTCTCGTTGTCGTGCTACGCTGTAACGGTTTTTGGCACAAAAAACGATATGAAACGCGGTAAACAACTCTTCAAGAAAAAACACAAAAATGTCTCACAGGAATGAAGCGAAAGGTGGAGAGAGACAGAGATATTAAGACGTAAATAAGGTGAATCAGTTTAAATAAGGATGAATTCTTTTATTTCAGGCACATTGGTGCACTTTCAATCTTTTCTATTACAGATTAAAAAAACAATGTTAATGAAGTTTTTCTTTATTGTAAGTTGAACTATATATATATTTTTTTCTTTTTTAATGTTAATCAAGATACAATGTTATGCAGATGTGTACTTATAAGAATTCCATAGACAAATAGTATTATTTATGGTCACTTGCGGGGGCGTGGGGCCCGGGGGGGGGGGGGGGGGGCACAGAAAATAATTGAGAAGCACTGTCCTAGAGTCCAAAGGCATGCACATTAGTCCAATTGGATGTTCCAAATTGATTCTAGATGTGAGTATGAATGGTTTGTGTGTGTGTGTGTGTGTATCTTGGAATGGACTGGTGAGCTGTTCAGTGTGTACTCCGTCTTCACCCAGGGCCATCTGATGTAGGCCGCAGCATCATTATGGCTCCAATTAAGGATATAGTTGTTTGTGACCGCATGAATGAAAACATTCATTAGTTCAAAACAGCAAACATAAATTGAAAGCTGTGAGCTGTTAAGACCATAATGACATACACAGCTGCCAGCATATTTTATCCATCCACTCACTCATTTACCAAACTGCTTACACTGGGTAAAGGTAAACAACTATTAGCTATTTGATGGCGGGAACACTTCTGAAAAAAGTAGCAATAGAAATTTAAAAAAAAAAGACAAAAAAGGAAAAAAAATAAATTAATAAAAGAAAGTAAGTGATAATTAAAGGAATCACCTGGCAGAAGTTGAATGACAGGCAATAAATATTTGAAAATATCATCATTTACAGTACATGATATCATTAACATATTTAGATCATCTGGAGAAATTATGTACCAAAGGGACAAGCAAGGCCTGACATCAATATCGGCCGCACGTGACAAGCACGGTCCTGTCACCACGTTGTCACCTCAGGAACACTTCAAGAGATACAGACTTCTGAAATGAGTGCTGATAGAAAGACAGGTGTTTCCTTTCCTCTTTAATATGGAGAATGCAGAGTTCATGATTAAAAATAAACAAAGAAAACAAAATAATGTTGTTGTTTTTTTTTTTTTTTTTTTCTGACAGCACAATACTTATTAACTTTGCCTCAGTGTATTTTAAATGAGAAAAGGGCAGCACTGGATCATATGGCTGGATAGTGTTGCTTTTCCTATCCATGATCAAGCCTTTACTTACAGTTATGAATCCCACGGTCAACATGGGTTTATATGAGATCTGCAAACCCTTGCATTGTGTGTGTGTGTGTGTGTGTGTGTGTGTGTGTGTGTGTGTGTTTGAATGAAGGTTTTTTTTTTCTTTTTTTTTTCTTTTCAAATTACATACAAGCATGTAAGCAGAATAAAAACTAGAGGAAAACTGTAATTATATCCCAATGTTGTCTCACTGACATGTATTTAGCAAAATATAATTTTCATTTCTTTAAGAAATGATTCATGCTTGGATAAGACCTATCTGGCACTTTGCCGTTTCTTAGAATTTGGATAAGATAAGAATAGTATAATCTTATGGTGATTATCTTTAACTTGCAATTAACACCCTATTCCCTACACTATTTATACCTAATATGCACTCAGAGAAGGTTAAGTTAATAATGATAAAGAAGAAAAAGATGCATGCATGTTTAAGAGCATTTAACACCTTTGTAAACACAGTATTTTTTTTTTTTTTTTTTTTTTTTTCACCGTAGATTAGCTGTATACTATTGAAGTACTCAAAGAAACACAGATCCCACCCTTTCAGATTGTCATCTGGGATTCTGTCAAGAGCTGGAGAACTTTGGAGAATATACTCTTTGACAGGACTGACATTTTATTCTATGCTGGCTGACAGTAAGCTATTGTTTCCATCTTCTTCAAAAGCTTAATGTACATCACCCTTGTCAGTTGGATATGTCTGGTATTTTCCTTTGTCCAGAATGAGACTGACCATTGCTTGAACTATGACTAATTGACATCACACTCTGAGTTTCCCAACACTGGCATGTAAAACATACATGGCTTAAGTTTTGTGATATTGTTATATTGATAATTGTTCTATTGCTTTCATTTTTGAAGTGTATGCATCATGTGGTTTAAGGCAAAAGGCATGTTTTTACTTATACAGTGGTACCTCACCTTACGATGGTCCCAGCAAATGAAAAATCCAGGTTACGAAAAACATTTTCCAAAATGTTTTGTCTCTGTATACGAAACAAGTTCTCTTTATGAAACGAGCCAAACTTGCTATCTCCCAACATCCCGCCCCGCTGGCCTCCCATTGGCTAGGAGGGATGACACAGCTCTCTTCCATTGGCTATTATGGAGCTGCATCTCCCACAATGCATTTTGTGTAAAGGACAGAGTTGCTGTTTTATGACTCAGGCTTTTAACCTTCCATAACTCTTAGTAGAGTCTCACTACTGACTAGCGATAGTGCTAACAAATAACTTTAACATAACTTGGATATATGGTAATTAAATAGTACATTTTCAACCTGAAAATACTCTGAGAAGTGCTGTTTGAAGAATTCTCCCAGGGAGTCCAGTCCTCTGAGGTTGTTGTCGTTTTTTTCCAAAACAACTTGGACATGGAGTTTTGCCTCCGTCAAGCTTAAAATGCTCTTGAGCTGGCACGTGAATGCTAATCAGTTTAAATTTGTCTTTCGTTAATTTCCCGCTGGTTTGCACAATGCATCCTGTAGTACAAGGTGATGTGCAGCCTGTTTGATCTCGTTTGAATGGGTATGATGAGTTTGGACTTCAGATCACCGATTTTACATATTTTTTTTTTGTAATTTGAAGGCTAAGTAGTAGCTTGAGAATGCTTGCGAGGACTTTTCAAAAAAATTGGTGTGTGGATTTGTCTTACCGGTACCTCACCTGGGATTGGTGCACAGGAAAATATTCATACGTAATTACTCAGCCGGTTTGACTTATTTATTTATTTATTATTATTATTTTTTTTAATACAAACGCTTTCATTTTAGTTTAAGGAAGATATAAATGTGGCAGTGGTGGCCCGGTGGTAAGGCACTGGATTACCACTGCTAAGGTTGGGGGTTCAAGCTCCACTTTCAACGGTTGTCACTGCTGTCCCACCAGTGCAGCTAACTGGGTTATCAAAGGCTGGTCATGTCTCTCACTGTCTATGGTGTGAGTGAGGCATGTAAATTAATCATTGCTGACTTTTGACAAGAGTAGCTGTATAGCCTATCATTGTGTTTCTGCCCTGCGATGGCCTGGCGAGCTGTTCAGGGTGTACTCTGCCCTCACCCAGAGTCGGCTGAGATGAGCGCCAGCCTCCCCACATTCCTCATTTTTTTTTTTCTTGTGACTCATATCTTAGCATATTTTATTCTATTAACATAATGTAAAATCAATCAGAGAAGTCATATTGTACTATAGTTTCGTATTTTTGGCCGAGTTTTTACAGTCGCTATGGTGTACTAATATGGCTCCTAAAGTAGCGTACATGCCTCAATTTGTATATAGAGTTTAGTGGAATACTCACAGTGAGAAGTATTTTACTTGCCATGGTTTTGTTTGTATTTGCTGTCACATTTTATGTTCTAGTACAGTCATGCCGTTTCTGTCATACTTGTTTGTTTTTGTTTTAACCTAACCCTGTTACTTTGTCTTGGTACCATGTTAGGCCATTTGGTTAGACCTGCCATGGCCTTTTGTTTCACATATAGTCATTTATCACTGTTTTACCCATTAATAATAGGCCTGTATCTGCATGCCATTCAGTATCCACTCCCTACCCATGAGAGAAATGCACATTTTTATGTTGTATAACTACTGTGCATATTTATATTACTAGATATTCACTCGCTTGTTCCAAAGACAGGCGAACGTCAGCAGATTCCTCGGACAGCACCATATCAGTCACCCTAAACCAGTTTTTCGATTGTTTCGATCAACACGAAGGAGAAGCGCACACCTGCCATGTTCTTCCAGAGAGGTACGACGACCCCATCCAGTTGAAGCAGCACCAGATCAGAGCCACCCTGAACAGAGTCAATGCAAGCAAATCTACTGGTCCACATGGAGTTACAGGAAGCAAACTTAAAGCATGTGCGGATCAACTAGTTGGGTTTTTACCACCATCTTTAACTTCTCACTACTGCAATGTATGGTCCCCGCCTGTTTTAAAACAGACACTATGGTTGAAGTGCCTGAGAAGAGCACAGAAAGCTGCCTAAACGACTACCGCCCAGTTGCCCTGACCCCCATCACCACCAAATGTTTGGAGAAATTTGTCTTGTCTCACATTAAGGTAGCCATCCCTGCTGATCAAGATCCATACCAGTTTGCATACGGAGCAAACTGGTCAACAGAGGATGCCATCAATACAGCTCTCCACACAGCCCTCACACACCTGAACAGCAGCAACTCCTATGTGAAGACGCTATTCATAGACTTTAGCTCTGCTTTTAACACAGTTCAACCACATGCAATTGTTCAGAAGTTGGGCAATCTGGGCCAAGAGAGCTCACTGTGCACCTTGATACTGATCTTTCTCAGCAACAGACCTCAGAATGTCAGGGTAGGAGAACACATTTCTTCCACTCTCATCTGGAACACTACAGGGGAGTGTTAGCCCACTTACACCACCAACACCATCATCAAATTGGCTGATGACACTACCATCATAGGTTTGAATACATATAACAATGAGTCAGCCAAGAGGAAGAAGATCCTGCATCTGTGGTGATGCTGCAACAACAAAACGCTAGAAGGAAACACATCCACAAACCAATGAGATGATAAAGGACTTTAGGAGATCTAAACAAGCTGAGCATTCTGCCCCCTATCTTTATGGAGACAGGGTAGAGAGAGTTGAGTGCTTCAAGTTTCTTGGAGTCCACATCTCTTCTGACTTCATCTGGACCACAGATATCTCCCACCATATGTGGAAAGCACAACAAAGAATGTCTTCCTCAGAAAGCTCTGAGAAGCCTGTCTACCCCAACCCATACTGACAAACCTTTAGCCGTCCTCCATCGAGAGCTTCCTGACATACTACTGCACAGTGGGGTTTAGCAACTGTACTACAGAGGACAGGAATGCCTGACAATGAGTGGTGTGAGTGGGCAATTCGAACTACACTACCCTCTCAGTAACATTTATACTGACAGACTTCAGAGGAGAGCCAGTGGAATTATCAGGTATCCTACACACAATGGACACTCCCTTTTCTCCTCTCTTCCCTCAAGAAAAATGTACAGGACACTAAAAACAAAAACTACTAGGCCATCTGCCTGGATAGTGCAATACTTATGTTTCGGTGCTAAACTCATGATTAAGTTTCAAGTGCAATATTCATGTTTGGAGAACATCATCACATTTTATCACCATACACTTTATAATTAAAAGCTCTACCACTTACCTGGTGGATATCATACAACTTTGGCATATCATTCACCTTACTGAATATGTGAATATTGTATACGTCAGTAAATATGTGGCTAGATATACAGTCACTATCCGAGTTACGACCTAGATCAGTTCCAACCAAACAGGCGTAAGTCGGATCGGTCGTAAGTTGGATATTTAACACAATAAAACCAAACCCACCCAGCACTCACTATGAATTCATGTGAAGCGTATTCTTCACCTGGACATTCTTTCAACGTGAAAAATAATCTCGTAACCTTACTTTGCGCTGCTCGCAACATCACTTTCACATTTCTTTGTCTATTAGCTTCCACCCATGTATATAGCAACTTTTCCATCTCTGCAATCGGTCCTTCACACTGTTTTGTAATGATAGTTCAGTTTATTGGGGCTGCTGCTTTCACTGCTTCCTTAATGCAGTCCTTGTCCTTCAAAATTGTCACCACCATGGAGTGGGAGAGATGGAATTTCCTTTATTTCAGAGGTCTTCAATCTAATCCACAAAGGGCTTCCACCTGTTTCCACCAATCACTGATCAGTAAAAGAAAAGAAAAGAAAAACAAAACAAAACCAACCAACCAAAAAAAAAAAAAAAAACTAAGTTGGACATTACTGTTTTAATTCTGAAGTGGGGCTATCATGGTGAGATCACCTTGCTTTAAGTCTTAAAGGAAGGTGACTTCACCAAGATGGCCCCACTTCAGAATTGAAACAGTAATGTCCAATCTAGTTTTTGTTTACTTTTCCCACACCGGCCCTTTGTGGATAAGATTGGAGACTCCTGCTTTATTTCCTCCTTCATACTGCTTTATCACTTTCATTTTCGTCTCCAACGACAGTGCCTTCCTTGCTTTCTTGGTAGAATTGCCATCTGATGAATCAAACTTCCTCTTGGGGGCCATGGTAACCGTATACAGTAAATGAATATAAAATTGTACTGTAAAAGAGATGTTACTGCGACGCTATCTAGTCACTGAGTGTCGTGGTAGAATGCTGTGAGTGTGAGATGCTGGGATGCTGTGCTGCCACAACTATCTTACACGCTGCGCTGCCAGACATATAGAGTAAACTCATAATAGGCATATGCTAGACTGCTAGACGTGGTCATAACTCAGTTACATCATAGGCCAGTCTACAAAGCCGTTCCCTTCTTTTCTTTTATTGTTTATTCATTTATACTATTTATGTATCTATTTATTTATTTACTTAATAATATATATGTATGTGTGTATTATTGTATATGTATCTATTTTTGCACCCCCTACTGATGGTACCTCAAGAGCCTGTAACAGTGAATTTCTCCATTGTGAGATTAATAAAGCTGTATCTTATCTTATCTTATAACGCAGATAGTTTATGTATATATGATATATGTATGCATGTGTGACCATAGATGTATATAGGTATATCAATGCTTCTCGATTATTTTATGCCCCCCCCCCGAGAGAAAAACATTTCATACCCCCATATTAAAGTGTTATTTGTTAAAAACGTGCTCTAAGTAATCCTCTGCATAACACTGTATCCTTCTTTGCATAATAAATCCCATGGAATACAAAAAAAAGAAGAAATATAGATCAAGTTCCAACAAAGAATAACTTTATTCACAGTTTTTTAGTCTTTAAACAAAAAGATTTAAAGTGTATCGATTTGTCTGAAAAAAAAAAAAAAAAAAAAAAAAAAAACGTATCCTTATTTAAACTGTAAACTTTTTTTGACCAACAATTTGAACCATTTGAGACTGAAAAAATTAAATGAAATAAAATCAATAAATTCAAATTGATCAGCAATATTAATTCAGGAGCACAATATATAAAACAATTTAACCTACAAAACAAAAATGAATAAAACATTTTATTTATTTATTTATCTATTTATTTATTTTTATTTTTGTATTTATTTATTTTTTGTCAAAATGATTAAGTCCAGATTAATGGCTACAATGAGCACGTTTTGCAGTGCACAGCTTTTTGAAGCCGGGTTGAAAGCTGAACTGAACTCTCTGCTCCTGCTCAATGCTGAACTGGGACCTGGACTTATTTTCGCAGCAGTGACCTCATCCAGCATGATAGAGACCATGCATGCTGCAGGTCAGATCAGTTCCTCTGCTATGTTGTGGGGTTTTATACACAGTGCAGTTTGATACTCCAATCTGATGCTAACAGAGCTCGCTGGTTTGCTGGAGTAGCATTCACAAAGCGAGATGGTTGTTGTCAATATTCAGCACGTTTTTGCTGAAAAAACTCATGCGGCTTATCATGTGATCGGGGTGTGATGTCTTTAAGTGACGCCTGAATTTATTTGGGTTCATGCTGCCCGCTGCTAATGTTTTCAGACACAGTAAGCACAGCAGCCTTTCCTCGTTTCTCACCGTAGCACAGTCTCTTTCCGTCCCTGTTCAAAATTTCCATGGTGGGTTTATTAACTTCACTTCTTATTTTACCTCTGAGCACACTCTGACAGTGAGGAAGCCACTGCCACCTGCAGTAGTGGATGTACAATTACACTTTATTGTAATATGACCAAATAATCATGTTCACTAGCATTGCACCCCCCTGCCCCGGCATCGCACCCCCCCCCCCCCCGGGGGGGGCACGCCCCACTATTTGAGAACCACTGAGGTATATGCACATGTAGAGCTTACTGTAGTTCCTTTTGTTGCCTTTTGAGCATTTTTTTTAATTTGCTGCTAAACAAAGAGCTGCTCAACAGATTTCCATTGTTCATGCAACCGTTGACAAAGATGTATTCATCCTTCTCTTTAAGTTTAAAAAAAAAATTCAGAAATCTGAAGAATATCCAATCTGAACAATTTTAAGAAAAATACTAATACAGTACTTGTATTGCTACCAGAAGTGTTATAACTTTGGAAAGTAGGAGCAGGACCCACAGTTGAGCGTGATATTTGTGTTGCCGTTTCCTCCTGCTTTGTTCTGGCAAGTCATGTCCAGTATAAAATGGAATCCAACTAAAAACCAACCTAATAGAGCGATCAGAGGAATCATTTAACTTTGATTACCTTCAGATCAGGCACATGGAATCAGGGATGAGGAAGTCCCTTAATTAAAAAAAAAAAAAAGACAACCTGTTTTCAAAAGCTCCATTGTGAGGCAAAACATTCATGATATAACATGATATTATGATTCCTGTTTGCTCTAGCTGACTCCCAAACATTCTCAGGAGCGTGCTGTGAGGCAAATGAAGAAAGCAAGGTTTATTGGACAATACAGTAAGAAGCAGATCGGGAACTAGCACCGTCTCATCAGGTGGAAGCAGATCAATAGTTCTTAGCAATGGGAGGTAATTGCAGTGATCCTGGTTCTGAATTCAAAGCATACTGGCCACTTCCAGGGCATGTTTCATTCCTTTAAAATAGTAATCAATGTTTGATTTGCCTTTATGAGAATGGAGGTGAATGGTTTTGGGATCAAAACAATACAGCCGGATTACTCATCAATATATAAAAAAGGGAAAATTTTCATTCACATTGAATCCATGGGAAAACGAAACAGCCAGCTTTATGAAGACTACAGACAAACAGTTTCCTTACAGATGTGGCTATTAATATTTGTAGGGCACCAATACATCCAATTTGAGGTATTCTGCAGCAAAGTTCAGGAAAATGAAAGAAGGTGAAGTGGATTGTCAGAAAAGGACTAATGGAAAGCCTTTTATATAACACATTCATATTTTAAGAGATAGATTTCAGCAGCACGTCTCACGCAAGTCTTCTTGAAAGCTATTGCTATAATGCTTCTGTTCCAGAGATGACTTATTCATCATTGAGGTAGGTGCAAGAAGCTCTCTTTTATGTGAATAGGTGCATTTACATGTTCAGATGCAGGGTGCCATACAGACAGAGTAATGGCTCTTTCAGGGCAAGTATTTCAGTAAGCTATTGCTATTCTTATTGTATGGTATAGAGGCTCTTCTGAGCAAGGCAACAGTGCATAGATTTTGCATCTACCTCTTTTAAGCAAAAGTGAACTTCCCTGGGGTTTTCAAACAGAGGTGGAATTGACTGTGTGGTGCTACAACATGAAGGCGGATAGCAAAAATTGTGGAACAGAAAGTCTTTTTTTTGACAATTTTAGGATTTTCGGTAATTAAAGTGAAACTATTAATGTCGTTATAAATATGTAGCTGGAAAAAGGAAGGAAAATAACACAAATGAAAGTATGGTGGCCCCACAGAAGCCTATTTTCACTATAAAAATAATAAGTAGTTGTCTGTTCTGCACGAAGAATAAGCAAAGATTGATTATTAAGATTTCACATACAGTGTTATTCATATTTTTCACTAAAAAAAAAAAAAAAAATGCAGTGTCCTGGTATTGCATGAGAAGAAGACGGCACACATATGCACGTGCACAGATGCGCACCTCACAACAATGAAACTAGTTTTTTATGGGAGATTTTTTTTTTATTATTATTATGTTATAATTGTCCTTGTTTTTATGGCATTTTCCTTAATATCCCCATTTCACTGGAGCACGACAGACTTACGGAAGCAAAAATGTTGTCATCCACAAACATTCCGTCAGTATTCCCTCATCTTCTGTGTCATTCCGTGTGATTCTGTAGTTATTCCTCAAGTCTTCCTCCACTTCTGTATGCTTCTGTCAGGCCAAAATATCCAGTAAATGTGCTTTTGAACGTTAAAAAAAAAGAAAAATCCATGAGTGTTCCGTGGGGTCACTTTGGTGTACTTTGCCGTACTTGTTCCGCACATCCTGTGAACATTCCAAGAGTGCAAGAATTTCCACTTTTCTGTGGGATTTGCACTTGTTTTCTGTAGACTGCATTCTGCGCCTTTCCGCTACAGTCCTTGCATGCTGTACTCCAGTGAGATGGGGGTATTAACTTTTCCCCCTATTCTTCCTTAATTTCTTTATTTTTTTAATTTAATGAATATTTATATTTAAAAAAAACTGCGATGCACTGAAGCCGCATGAATTGAATCGTGAAATAGCAAAGGATCCCTGTATATTTGAGATGAGTTTCAGCCTCTCCTAATAAAGCATAATTCAATCAATCTGGGTGCCGTGCCAGAATTCTGGCGTAGGCGTCAGACATAACATCGTCATGGCTGCATATGAAGGACAAAAAAAATCCACAGTAGAGGCCCAAACGTCTTTCTGCAGGGTGTTTCTATTGAGACACCATCTCTAGCTAGAAGGCCGTTGACTATAAAAAGAGTTCATCTGTCCTTTGATAGGTTTTGTTTTTATTCCTACTGGGTTGCTAGCCACCCAAAGCATAATTAGGAAAATGAAATGCATATCTAAATACTCCCAAATGCAAACCCTCTCAGCAATTTATAGCATGTGATTACAGAAAAAAAAAAAAAAAAAAAAAAATATATATATATATTACAAGTCAGCAAAATAAACAGATTATAAAACGGATTATAAACTAGAGTGTTTTGCTCCACAATGAAACATACATCAATCGATAGTGTCATGGAGTTTTTATGTCTTTTCAATGGTGGATAAAACCCACACAAGCACGAGGAGAGCATGCAAACTCCACCCGTAAACACCAAGACTGTATCCTCCAATCCTCCATGGTTAATCTAAATACACTTTTATGATTACAGTGGGCATAGAAAAGAATCTCTCCACTTAAAATATTCATATTTTTATTATCTTGCAGCCTCAAAAAGAAAAAAAAAAAAAGAAATAAAGAAAAATATATCAATCAATAAACAATCACCAAGAAGGGTAATGGATCGCCCCCACCTAAAAGTATTTGTGACTACAAAGTAGTAGTGGGTGAGAGTGTTGCCAAACAGCATAGGATGGTGGTGTGCAGGATGACACTGATGGTGAGAAAGGTGAAAAAGGCAAAGGTAGAGCAGAAGACAAAGTGGTGGAAGCTGAAAAAGGAAGAGTGTCGTGTTGTCTTCAAGGAGGAGTTGAAACAGGCTTTGGGTAGTCAGGAAGTGCTTCCAGAGGACTGGACAACCACAGCCAATGTGATCAGGGAGACCGGTAGGAGAGTATTTGGTGTGTCCTCTGGAAGGAAAGTAGATAAGGAAACTTGGTGGTGGAATGAGGAAGTGCAGGAGTGTGTACAAAAGAAGAGGTTAGCCAAGAAGAAGTGGGACATTGAGAGGACCGAAGAGAGTAAACAGGAGTACAGGGAGACACAGCGTAAGGCGAAGGTAGCAGTGTCAAAGGCCAAACAGAGGGCGTGTGATGATGACTTGTATGATAGGTTGAACAGTAAGGAGGGAGAAAATGATCTATACAGGTTAGCACAGCAGAGAAATAGAGATGGGAAAGACGTGCAGCAAGTTAGAGTGATAAAGGACAGAGAGGAAATGTATTGACTGATGACAGAAGTGTGCTGGGAAGATGGAAAGAGTACTTTGAAGAGCTGATGAATGAGGAAAATGAGAGAGAAAAAAGAGTAGAAGGGGTGACCGTTGAGGAGCAGGAAGTAGCAAAGATTAGTAAGGGAGAAGTGAGGAGGGCATTGAAGAGGATGAAGAGTGGAAAGGCAGTTGGCCCTGATGACATACCAGTTGAGGTATGGAAGTGTCTAGGGGAAGTAGCAGTAGATTTTCTGACAAGAATATTCAACAAGGTCTTAGAAAGTGAGCAGATGCCAGAGGAATGGAGGAGAAGTGTGCTTGTGCCTATTTTTAAGAACAAGGGGCGATGTACAGAGTTGTGGCAACTACAGAGGGATAAAGTTGATGAGCCATACAATGAAGCTATGGGAAAGAATAGTGGAAGCAAGACTAAGGGCAGAGGTCAGCATTTGTGAACAACAGTTTGGTTTCATGCCAAGAAAGAGCACCACAGATGCAGTGTTTGCTTTGAGGATGTTAATAGAGAAGTACAGAGAAGGTCAGAAGGAGCTGCATTGTGCCTTTGTGGATCTGGAGAAAGCATATGACAGGGTGCCGAGAGAAGAACTGTGGTATTGTATGAGGAAGTCTGGAGTGACAGAGAAGTATGTTAGAGTGGTGCAGGACATGTATGATGGATGTAAGACAGTGGTGGGGTGTGTGCTGTCGGGTGTGACAGAAGAGTTCAAGGTGGAGGTGGGACTACATCAAGGGTCAGCTCTCAGCCCTTCTTGTTTGCTATGGTGATGGACAGGCTAACAGATGAGGTTAGACAAGAATCTCCATGGACTATGATGTTTGCAGATGACATTGTGATCTGTAGTGAGAGCAGAGACCAAGTGGAGGAAAATCTAGAGAGGTGGAGGTATGCCCTGGAAAGGAGGGGATTGAAGGTTAGTCTTAGTAAGACAGAATACATGTGTGTGAACGACAAGGACCCAAGAGGAACTTTGAGGTTACAGGGGGCAGAGATAAAGAAGGTGGAGGATTTTAAGTACTTAGGCTCAACAATCCAGAGCAATGGAGAGTGTGGAAAAAGAGGTGAAGAAGCGGCGTGCAGGCAGGTTGGAATGGATGGAGAAAAGTGTCCGTGTGATGTGTGATAGGAGAGTATCGGCAAGAATGAAGGGAAAAAGTGTACAAGACGGTGACGAGGCCAGCAATGTTGTATGGTTTAGAGACAGTGGCCCTGGGGAAAAGACAGGAGTCAGAGTTGGAGGTAGCAGAGATGAAAATGTTGAGGTTCTCTTTGGGAGTAACGAGGATGGATAGGATCAGAAATGAGTACATCAGAGGGACAGCACATGTTAGATGTTTTGGAGACAAAGTCAGAGAGGCTAGATTGAGATGGTTTGGACATGTACAGAGGAGGGATAGTGAGTATATTGGTCGTACGATGCTGAGGTTGGAACCACCAGGCAAAAGGCCCAGAGGAAGACCAAAGAGAAGATTTATGGATGCAGTGAAGGCGGACATGAAGGTCGTTGGAGTAAGAGTAGAAGATGCAGAGGATAGGGAGAGATGGAGGCAGATCATTTGCTGTGGCGACCCCTGAAGGGAACAGCCGAAAGGAAAAGAAGAAGAAGAAGAAGAATCAGGTGTAACTAAAAACCTTCTCCACTCCACACCAAGCTAATCAGCCTTCATATGTGATCAATTGAAGAGTAGACTGCATAGCTGTCAACATGTTTCTGTCTTGCAATGGCCTCGCGAGCTATCCAGGGGGTGCTCTGTCCTCCAGCAGAGTTGGCTGAGATGGGCACCAGCCTCCATGTGACCCTAATTTGGATTAAGCAGTTCAGAAAATGAATGAATGAAGGTGTGATCCATTATTATAATGCTAATAATATCAACATAAAATCAGTTATCTCAAGAGTAGTCCACTGTTTGGTCATACAGCAATTTGCAAGCAATCAAGCACAATAAAGTCGCTAATAAAGAAGTCGAAAGTATTTGGAACGTTACGGTAGGAACCTTACTGGATGAGACTGTTCCTACAAACTGGAGAATGAAAAAAATTGGTTCGGAAGTATACCAATAGGTGTATGGAAACTGTGAGGCAGTTTACAGTAATTTGTGGTCACTGTGGTCAACACGGTGGTGTAATGGTTAGTGCATCCACCTCATAGCAAGAAGGTTTTGGGTTTGAGTCCAAAGGGGTGTTACTTTCTGAAGTTTGCATGCTCACATGGATTTTTTTTAGAGGTATTCTACTTTCCTTCCCAGTCCAAGAACATACACATTGAGTGAACAGGCTCTTACAATTTACCTTTTTTTAATTATTTTTTTTATTTTTAATGACTTATCTTATCAATAATTAAAATCTCTTGTTTTAGACTTAGAAAGATTTCTTAAAATAAGAAATAAATCTCAAATATTATCACTGTCAAGTAATTAAATTATCTGCACTGGCAGATAATTTAACTTGATTTAAGAAGATACAAACTAAAATCAAGAAAAATATTTATCCCCATTCATTCATTTTCTGTCACCGCTTAATCTTAATGAAATTCATTGGGGGGGGCTGGCACCCATCCCAGCCGACTCCAGGCGAGGACCAGACCATCGCAGGGCAGAAACATGCTGTCGGCTATGCATATTTACATGAACCTCACACCATAGACAGTGAGAAACATGGCCGGACTTTAATAACCCAGTTAGCTGCACTGGGAGAGAAAAATATTCAAGAAAAACAATTGTTAATAAAACAATAACAATTTTACACATTTTGTTTTTAGTATATTATTCACAACACAAGATCAAAAATAATTTTTGTATGGGGGATAAAATTTAAAAGCACCAATTTCATGGCACCTGAACAATTCTGGAAAGAAGAGTGGGAAAATACTGTATATGTAGAGTCGTAGGAATCAAAGGTGGTTCCACAAATTACTGACCAATCGGTCATTTAACAACCCTTTATCTCAGATATTCCATTTTATTTATTTATTTTTTTAACCTCTAAACTGCTGCTATTATATCTTTCAATTTGCTGTTACAAGGCATATTGAGCAAATACAATATCATTCGAATTGTGTATATTCAAAACCCTATCCAAAACAGTACAGTAAAGATTATAGAAATGAGTGTACATGGTTATATGAGGGTATACAGGACACAGTAGATTAATATTACCGTATTCAGCTTTGCTTTTGTGAAAAAAAAAAAAAATGTGTCATCTGCTCAGTAGGAATCTTCATAATGTGTCAGTGTGACACATATCAAATTGAGATGACCACTTGCTTCTTATAAGGACATGAAGGTTTAGTATTGTATAGGGCAGAAGCAGGGTGCCATGTTGCTGCATGCTCGGAACAACTTGAGATTAAGCGCCTCATTCAAGGGCATAACAGCATGTTCCAGAGGAAAAGTAGGAACCTGTAGCTCTTTAATTCTAAGTCTAGCACCCTGCATGGATTCGTCCTTGTTCGTGGCATATGTCTTAACCCACGGAGCCTGTCCAGTGCTGAGCTTTTGTCATCCCACTGACAGAAAAAAGAGCAGCAGATTGTACTGCAGGGAAATACATAAGCAGACAAGATATTTCACCGTGAGTCGCAATACTTTTGAATGTAGATTTATTTAGACAAACCTATTTATGTGGAGACGGTGTGTGTATGTGTGTGTGTGTGTGTAAATATGGCCTGACATATTTACCTCAGTTGGCAAGAAAACGATCCAGCCCCATGACAATTTATCACATTACAAAATTACACCACTCTCAGGGCATATTTACTTAATCAATTCTGCTGACAATATCCACAGAGACTATGTACCTTTGATTGATATGCATTCTGACATCATCTCCTAAAATAATCTCAGCTTTCACCAGGCCAGCCATGTTTTCTCATTTCACTTATTAATAACCCATTAAATTAAGATCTTACATTCCTGGATATAATGGAAAACACAAACAAAATAAACATAATCAATTAACATCGGCTTGGAACAATATTCTACAGGACCCTTGGTAATTTCTGAAGTTAGTGACAAAAGGTCATCTGAAATGACTTGCAGCAATTTCAATATCGGTGCTCTAATTTTCCAAGGAAGAACACTCAATCTAGGTTAATATTTAATTATGATCAGTAAATATTAATGCCTGAAGGATGAGGACAGAAATGTGTGTGTGTGTGAGTGAGTGTGTGTGTGTGTGTGTGTGTGTGTGTGTGTGTGTGTGTGTGTGAGAGAGAGAGAGAGAGGGAGAGAGAGCGAGACTGAGTACAGCTAATGTATTGTACAGAAGAGAATAGTGGTAAGTAAAGAAAGTACAGTTATCAATACAGTAGGCTCTTGACTATTCGCGGTTTTGCGCTCACTGTTTGCATATTCACGGATTGCCGAGCAGCTGTCACGTCGTTCAAATTCAGCCAATGTCTGTCCTCCTTCTTGCTGATTGGTTGAGGTGATGCAACGCCCCTTTTTATTCATTCGCACACAAGTTGTCAATGAGCCTTTTTTTAGTGTGTTTTAATTACCAGTTAATCTCTATGATGCCACTCAAACGTCGGCTAAACGCCAGAAAAAGGTAATGACGTTGGATGTGCCTGAAGAGGAATAATCATCTGAACTGTTGTATTAAAGTCTTTTTCGATTATTATTCCAGTACAGTAACTAAGTTAATGTTTAGAATGCGTGTGTATAATTTTATTTACTGTGGTGTAGCATGTTTCTCATTTTGTTTTGTTTGTCCAATGTATTACATTTCTTGTTCTTTTATGTCCTTTTTGTTATGGTCTGTGTTTTGGGGGGACTTTGATTTTTGCAGCTGTATCTCTAACTAACTGTTTTCTCTCCACTTCGGCTGAGGGGTGTGGCTGAGCTGCTCGGTGGCTCGCACCTGAATTCACAACAATAGGCCCTTGACATTTGCAGGGGTTCAGTTCCGAGCCCTCCCGCGAATCGCGATAATCCTCGAGTTCTGTACCTGGAAGTAAAACCCCATGTGTCACGTCACATGTGCGAATGAGCAGCCGGAAGTAAAATACTATGTATCTATCACATGCACTAAAATATGCTTCTTAAACACATTCTATAAACAGTCTTACTCATTAATACAGTATAAATGTAATAAAATGTAGTAATGATTAAGAAAAAGTTTTCAATTTTTTCTGTGATATTTATTGATGATAAAATATAAACATTATACAGCATACATATAAAAAAAAATATGTATAACATGTCATGACTCACAAATACAGTAATGCAATACCTTCCTCGAGTGGGCATTTTCGAAAACTACAGTGCTGTACGTTTCATGGAAAATGCATTTAAAGGTGTTCTTATATGCTGTATAATGTTTATATGTTATTATCAATAAATATCACAGTAAAAAATTAAGTTTTTCTTAAGTGTTACTATATTTTACTACATTAATACTGTATTAATGAGTAAGACTGTCTATAGAATGTGTTTAAGAAACATATTTTAGCTATTTATTACTTCCGGTTGATCATCCGAGCATATAATATGATACATGGGGTTTTACTTCCGGGTACAGAGCTCACAGATTATGTTCATTTGTGGGAGGGACCGGAAACAAACCCCCACAAATAATGAGCGCCTACTGTCTTCATTTGTTTTGATAATTGTTTTATTTATTTATTTATTTATTTTTACTTAGTTACTTATTTATTTTGCTTCAGAAGACACTAGGTCACATCTATGACAATTTAGATCTATAATGAGTTTTTGTTTGATAGTTTTGTTGTTATTATTGGTGTTTTCTTTCCTTAACCATTTTCTTCTCTTCCCTTTTTCTTCATGTGATTGCTGTTTTATTTTGAAATACAGGGATCCCTCACTTTCCGTGGTTAATTGGGACCAAGATCCCAACGCGACCATTGAAATCCGTGAAATAGGATACCCCCCCTGCCAACTGACCCACCCCTGCCCCTATACGTAGAGGTATATAATATCAATAAATACATGTTCAATGCTTTAAATCCTTATAATAAAAATTAAACATTTAAAAATAATGCAGACAGTGTAAATAAAATATGAATACACACACATATAGACACGCTCGCGCATGCACACAAATGCATGTGCACACACTCAGATTTGCATCTCACAAAAATGTAACTAGTTTTTTGTGGGTTTTTTTTTGCATAATTGGCCTTGTTTTGTGGAACTTTCCATAACTTTTCCCCCTTTTCTTCCTTAATTTCCTTATTTATTAATTCGATGAATATTAAAAAAAAACAAAAAAAAACCAAACACAATCTACTGAGCCCGTATGAATTGAAGCGTGAAGTAGCCCCGTATTGTATAACACACAACTCACTTGTTGAGCCATGTTTATTGAATTGGATGAATGAACAGCAAAATTCCAGTAAGCCTATATTTGAATCTTAAAAGTTGAAGAAAAATGGAAAGAATACAAAAGATAGACTGGATGCACTTTATCATGCCAGGTATCATCAATGGGGAATGAATTCTCTTTGTAAACTATTTTTCCCCCCGCTCCCTTTTCATGAGGATATTCATTAAATTTACATTTCTGCATCCTGCTTTTAAGCTGTTACAAATATTATAGCCATCTATGACCATGAGTGCTTCTTGAGAGAATTAATTGAGCTTCAGATTTGTTACCAACATTATCTTTTCTTTGACCACTGTTTGTTTAGTGTAAGGTGCAAAAATGGTGTGCAAACATGTCTGAAGACAATAAGAAGGATTATAGCAATGTATGCATCGGAGTGGGAAAGAAAATTATTTTCCAGAATACAGAATTGTGCTTCCCATAAAGGTTTTTCCCTATTTATCAGAAAAATGCAACCGTGTATTCTTCTTTCTTGTATTCTCATGGAATATGCAGGTCCTTAACATACTCGTATACACTACACTCTGAGGCTGCAGCCGAGTGTGTCGTCTGATAAGACCGGCTTGCTACCTTTGTGCTGGATCCAATGCCGCTTAACAACTTCTCCACCCTTTGTGTCATGTGCAAAGCCACAGGAGGCCAATGTCATGTGATTTACAGGTAATAAAACCAGTCAGAGATGACAGCTAGGGACAGGCTGTAACCAGAGACATGGTGTGTTAAATGAGAACAGTCAATACATCTCATCATAATAATATGAATTATTCTCTTTCTGTGCAATAAAGGCTTGCCTACTGTGATTTAACAGCTGCCACTGAGGAAAATTTGAACTTTGGCTCTGTCTGATTAGATATATTTGAGGAGAACTGTGCTGAATTTATGCAGAGGTATATTTTCTATGTTCTAGACGAAACACAATGCAACTTTGTTTGCATTGAAATAGTATTTATAATATTTATAGAAGTGAAGTGGTGGCCGAGTGGTATAGGTTACTGGATTGCTGATCCTAAGGTTGGGGGTTCGAGTCCCATTCTCCACAAGGTTGTCACTGCCCCCACTACCCGTGCAGCTAACTGGGTTATCAAAGTCCGGGCATGTCTCTCACTGTCTATGGTGTGAGGCATGTAAAAGAACCATTGCTGACTTTCGTAAAGAGTAGACTGAAAAGTCGTCAGCGTGTTTCTGGTCTGGCGAGCTGTCCAGGGTGTACTCTGCCCTCATCCGGAGTCGGCTGGGATGGGGGCCAGCCTCCCCGCGACCCTAAGTAGGATTAAACAGTTACAGAATATTTATATACTCTTTAGTGATTCAAATACAGTGGTACCTCATTTTACGAAAGTCTCACCAAACGAAAAATGCAGGTTACGAAACGCATTTTCTTAAAATTTCTGTCTCTGTATATGAAACAAGTTCAGGTTACGAAAGCATCATTTTAAAAATTCAAATGCGCCATTCAAACATTAAAATGTGCCATTCAAACAATGCACGAGCTGCTCTCCCATCAATGACCTTCAAATATCCCGCACCGCTGGCCTCCCATTGGCTAACAACTGAGCTGTCGTTCATGTCACCTTCATTCGAGAGCCATCTTGGACAGGTCCACCTGACTCCATCTTGGAAGGATGACGCAGCTACCTCTCATTGCCTATTATGGAGCTGAATCTACCATGATGCTTTTTGTGTAAAAACAGAGTTACTGTTGTTTTATGCTTTATTTCTTGACTCAGGCTTTTAACCTTCCATAAACATTTGTAAGATTATAAGATAAGATAAGATAAGATACAGCTTTATTAATCTCACAATGGAGAAATTCACTGTTACAGGCTCTTGAGGTACTATCAGTAGGGGGTGCAAAAATAGATACAAGTACAAACATACACACATACATATATTATATAAGTAAATAAATAAATAGATACATAAATAGTATAAATTACTAAACAATAAAAGAAAAGAATGGAGCAACTTTATAGACTGGCCTATATTAAAGTGTATATGTATCTGAGTGCAGAGTAGATGGGTTGATATGGTTCACAGTGGGGTAGATGTGGTTGATAAAAGTGCACGGGGTTTTTATTGCACATAACCGGTATTTTCACAGACAGTTACAAAGTGGCGTTGTACAGTCTGATAGCGGTGGGAATGAACGACCTGCGGTAACGCTCCTTCCTGCACTGAGGATGTCTCAGTCGTCCACTGAAGGAGCTGCTCAGCTCCTCTACAGTCTGGTGCAGTGGGTGAGAGCTGTTGAACAGGATGGATGTGAGCTTTGCTACCATCCTCCTCTCACTCACCTCCTCCACAGAGTCCAGTGGGCAGCCGAGGACAGAGCTGGCCCTCCTGACCAGCTTGTTCAGTCTCTTTCTGTCCCGCTCTGTGCTGCCCGGGGCCCAGCAGATGGCAGCGTAGAGGATTGCAGAGGCTACCACAGAGTCATAAAATGTCCTGAGCAGAGGTCTGCATACTCCGAAGGACCCGAGTCTCCTCAGAAGGTGGAGGCGACTCTGGCCCTTCTTGTACAGGGCGTTGGTGTTGTGGGACCAGTCCAGTTTATTGTTAAGGTGAACACCCAGGTACTTGAAACTGTCCACTGTCTCAATGTCCTGTCCCTGGATGTTCACTAGTAAATGTGTGTGTGTGTGTGTGTGTTTGAGTGCTTCTCCTGAAGTCGACCACCATAACTCTGCTAAGAAGACATGGCCAACACACACACACACACACACACACACACACACACACACGTGTGATTTCTGGTGCGAGTGAGAAGAAGAAACGGGCTCAAGTGATATCACAAAAGAATATGGCCAAACCCGTCTACCATCAGTGCGATATTTAAGCAGAAGGAGGTCTTAAAAGGTCTACTTTTATAATTTTTAATGGGTTTAGGGGGTAGTATTGGGAGTCTTGGAACGAATCACGCATTTTACATGTAAAATGCGGTTCAATTTATGAAAAATGCAGGTTACGGAAAAGGCTCTGGAACAGATTAATTTCATAAAGTGAGGTACCACTGTATTCATATCTCTATCTGTATCTCCTAATATGGGTGTGGCTTAAACCACAACAAATATGTTAAATTAAATATGTGTTTTCCCAATATTTCCCAGAAATGCTGGACACGCTCAAAATAAAATAAATAAATAAATGCAGCTCCCTGCCCTTCAAAATAAATTAACTCTAAATTGCCCTATAACAGCATGAGAAAATTCACTTATATATGCTGCAATTTCAGCTTAATTTTAGAATATGTATTTTCTATTTTGGAAAATGTAACTTCTCGTGGGGCAGTGGTGGCCTGGTGGTAAAGGTGCTGAATCACTGATTATAAGGTTACAGTTCAAGCCCCACTCTCAACAGGTTGTCACTGTCTCCCCCAGTGCAGCTAACTGGGCTATGAAAGGCCGGCCATGTCTCTCACTGTCTATGGCGTGAGGCATGTAAAATAACCATTGCTGATTTTTGACAGGAGTAGGCTGCATAGCCGTCAGCATGTGTCTGCCCTCCGATGGCCTAGTGAGCTGTCCAGGGTGTACTCTGCCCTTGCACAGAGTCAGCTGGGATGGGTGCCAGGCTCCCCACAGTTAAGCAGCTCAGAAAATGAATGAATAGTTTGGAGTGTTTTGTTCAATGTTCTGAGTTCTCTTTCATCTGTTCATTTCTGACACATATGTTTTCTGATGACAATGTCATTGTAATAGGCCTGCCTTGATATTACAAAGTCTGGGTTGGATAATATTTACCAGTGTTGTATATTTTGTACATACCTAATTCCTGAGTGCTATGTGGAATGTGAAAGCTTAGTGATGGTCTTTATACCTGGCTGTTCTTGTTTATGCTGTAAAGGGACCAAAAGTGAATGTTCTGCTTTCATGAAGATACAAAACTTTCCATACTTGTGTATGATACTTGGTTGTACTCTTGAGAAGACTGAAAAGACTGCTGCAAATCACTATAAAGATCATTCAAAGAATTCTCTGTAGTCTATTGTGGATTTCAGCATGGCTTACAGTATTATTACACTGGTAAATAGGTTTAAATTCATGAAAAAACCGATTTGCATTTCAGTTCATGCAAAAAAAAAAAAAAAAAAGCACTCAGAAAGATGGAGATAAAAATGCACATCTGCATGTATCAGCAGCACTGTACATGTATAAAACTAAGTTTGCAGGCATTGCTGTGTCAACTCTGGTTTATTTTTCGGTATATTTTAAATCTCACATTGCTCTTCTATTGTGAATGTTTCTCTTTTCTATTCTCTTTTCTATTCACTTCAAAAATCAACATTTAAAATGTACTTTTGGGGGGAAGGTATAAAAAAAAAAAACTCATAAACTGTCAAGTATTATATATTAAAGAAAGAAAATTAATAACATGGAAAAGTGAATTTTAAATTATCAAGATTATCCCTCATTTCGTCTTCCTGAGGTGGCTTCCAAAAATTGTGCAATGAAATTGCAAAATAAATGAGCTGTTAATTTTAATGCCTATTTTTTGTTTGTTTGTTTGTTTGTTTGTTTGTTTATGGATAGGATATGATAAGAATGAGCACATCAGAGGGACAGCACATGTAGTGGTTTTGGAGATGGTTTGGACATGTACAGAGGAGGGATAGCGAGTACAGTAGGCCCTTGACATTCGCGGGGGTTCGGTTCCGGGCCCTCCCGTGAATCGAGATAATCCTCGAGTTCTGTACCCGGAAGTAAAACCCCATGTATGACGTCACATGCGTGAATGAGCAGCTGTAAGTAAAATACTATGTATCTTTTACAAATATGCTTCTTAAACACATTCTATAGACAGTCTTACTCATTAATACAGTATTAATGTAGTAAAATGTAGTAATGATTAAGAAAAACTTTTCAATTTTTACCCTTATATTTATTGATGCTAAAATATAAACATTATACACCATACGCATAAAACACCTTTCAATGCATTCTCTTTATAAGCATACAGCAGTGTAGGTTTCAAAAATGCCCACTAGAGGAACGTACTGTATTGCATTCGGCATGACACGACTGAATTCAGGTATTAACTGCATTAAGTCCGAGCAGCTCAGCCACGCCCCCCAGCCGGAACCGGAGTACAAAACAGAATTTTAGAGTGAAAGAAGCGGTGATGTTGATGTGAGTTAATCCTCTGGCACAGAGGTGAGCGTGCTTTTGTTTATTGGGAGTAAATGAGAATAGTGAATCCAGGTTTGTGTGCTCCGAGCAGCTCAACTACGCCTCTCAGGAAGTAAACAGTTACTGAGAGGCACAGCGCCAAAATCAAAGTCCCCCAAAACACAGACCACAACAAAAAGGACATAAAATAACAAGAAATGTAATAAATTGGATAAACAAAACAAAATGAGAAACATGCTACACCACAGTAAATAAAATATAACACGCAAACATTTTAAACATTACCTTAGGTCATGTGCTGGAATAATAATTGAAAAAGACTTTAATAGTAGAGTGTTTTACAACAGTTCCTCTTCAGCAATGACGTGACTTCAGAAGAAACTGTCGTTTCTTCTGGAGAAAGTCTTATTTCTTCAGAAGAGACATTCAACCTCATTACCTTTTTCTGGTGCTTAAGCAGGTGTGTGAGTGACATCATAGAACTTAACTAGTAATTAAAACACACTAAAAAAGGCTCATTGCCAACTTGTGCACGAATGAGGAAAAGGGAGTTACATCACCTCAACCAATCAGTAGGAAGGAGGACAGCCATTGGCTAAATTTTAATCACGTGCGAGCTGCTCGGCAGTCCGTGAATACTCAAACCGTGAGTGCAAAACCGCGAATAGTCAAGGGCTTACTGTATATTGGTAGTAGGACGCTGGGGTTAGAACTACCAGGCAGAAAGCCTAGAGGAAGACCGAAGAGAAGATTTATGGATGTGGTGAAGGAAGACATGTTGGTGTAAGAGAAGAAGATGCAGAGGATACGGTGAGATGGAGGCAGATGATTTGCTGTGGCGACCCCTGAAGGGAACAGCCCAAAGGACAAGAAGAAGAAGAAGAAGTTTGTTTGTTTGTTTGTTTTTTAACATATGAGCACAGAAATCTATATTGAAAATGTGTTTTGGTATGTTGAGCTTCATACTTAAATTCTGTGGCACCATGCATTTCATCTATGTCTAAGGTTTGTTTCATTATGGCCCGCACTCCGCTTATTCAGTATGGAATTTTCAGTAGTTCTATCTCTGTCATTAATGAGCATTTTATCTGTGATAGGTGTACAGTAGGTAGCTTGTGGACTGAGAAGACTGTATCATTAGAGGATATTAAGGTGGGCTAGTGAAAGTAGCATTTTTTTTGTATGGGTGAAAAATGAGCTTCCTCCCCTCCTCTGGTATCAGAGCCCTTGCAGTAAAGTGAATGCGTGGAAACTTGACAGCATACTTGTAAAGCCAAAGCTAACACTGAGGCTCACTCACAGGAGCACTACTCATCTCTGCTTCATGTGTTGTATGGGTTTGCTCCCCTTAGCTCTGGCTATATGAAAGTATCTTGACCTTTAGAGATATCAACAGCACTACGTAGGTGTACGCTTGCAGCCAGAATGATGGACATAACAGGTTATGCTAGGTTCTTAGATGAACACAGGTATTCTAAGACGCCTAAGATCTAAGATACATGCTGGAGTTAAATGATATCCATCTTCATTTCATCCATCAGAGGTGACCAGGAGTAACTTCATAAAGGTATGAAAATTAGTGAAGGCAATGTCCAATGCTGTAATATACTCTGGCTCCATCCCAATATGGTGCGATGATCTACTTTACAGCAACCGTTACAGGTTGCTGAACCAAGCCCAAGTGTTACTCCAAAAATGGTGACTATAGGGGACAGTGAGGACAGTTGAACCAAATTTTACACTTTCATCAGTAACTTTCACAATATTTATTTTAGATTTCTCATATTTGTGTGAATTATTGTAGCAGATTGTGTCTGTGATACAATGCAGAATGCTTCTGTGAACAATTTCCCCTTTTTTCAAAAATTATAATTTTAAAATTTTAGGGGGTCAACTTATCGCATCAGTGGGGTCACTTGAACCAAATGTAAAGCTTGGGCCCATCTCAGCCGACCCTGGGAAAGGGCATGGTACAACCTGGACAGCTTGCCAGGCCGTCTCAGGATCAACACTCACTAACAATCCATACCCCCCCCCCCACTCAGAGGGATGATTTAAAACAGCCAATTCACCTACGGTGCATGTTTTTGAACTATGAGAGGAAACCAGAGTGCCTGGAGGCAACTCACGCAAGCACCACGAGAACATGCAAACTCCACACAGAAACACTTGAGCTGGAAATTGAACCAAGAACCTTCTTGTTGTGAGGTGGATGTTCTAACCAATACACCACCGTGCCACCAAAAGAAGGGGGTGGAAGGAGAGGATGGGGGAGGGTGCCCCGGAATCCTCTAGAGGCAAGGGCAAACTCGGGGTCTTTTCAAACCTCATGAGGGGCTGGCCTGCACAGCCGGTACCTGTCTCGTCCTCTCCTTTCCTTTGTGTTTTCTCCTTTCTGTTTCGACCATCCAAAACAGCAGTGACAGAGACCACCTACCCCAACTGCAAGGCGGGCTATGGTGTTCCTCAGTCCCATTCTGAACCTACTTGCTTCTTTAAACAGATACTACCAGAAAAGATAACCTTTTATTAAATATAATTATCTCTTACCTGAGCACTGGTTATGTTTTCAAATTCTTCAGACTAGAAGTTATCTAACATTAGATTAAAACCTGACCTTGATCCCATCAGCTGTTCAACTATGGACAAATGTGAAACCACCTTTTTGTCTCGGAGATGTTAGAAAAAGAGATATTATCTCATGGCTATAATATTACTCAGATAGTGTTCTTTAATCTCAAGAACATCACCAAAATAAGAGATTATGCTATCACTGCATAAAATTATTAATGCTTTTTGTTCCCTGAAGATTAGATTGTTGTAATGCATTACTGTCCGCATGTTCTAGTGGATGCATATATCTGCTCTAGAACACATTGGAAAGAGACCTTACTGAAACCAGAAGACATGTCTTTCATGATATATCCATTTTGCTTTAGATATAAAATGCTACCTACCTTTAAACTTGAAAGCATTTAATGGTGTTATCATTTATGACGCACCATGCCCATTTAGGTAAAAAGTTCAGGCTGCTTAGTGATACCTTAAATAATCAATAATATTGCAGGGGGCAGAGCTTTATCTTAAAATATATGCATAGGCAAAGAATAAATAAATAAATAAATAGATAAAAATAAAAACCCTTGTGGGATTAATACAGTATATCAAAAATATATAAAAAAAAATCTCTATTTTCATTCTTCTCACATAAATTATGTACATATAGTACATTCATCATTTGTCCATACTCTGCGTTGCCTGCTCAATTTTTGCATTGAAGTCAAGATGTTCACATCTCTGCTATTATGTTTACTCAGTAGATCTTGACACTGTGATCTGTATTGAAAGCAGGGAACAGGTGGAGCATAGTTTGGAGAGGTGGAGGTACACAATGGATAAAAAAAGGAATGAAAGTCAACATGACTAAGATAGAGTACAATTCTCTGAATATGTGGGTGGGTGGTGATAGAGTACAGTTGTAAGGAGTTGAGGTGATGAAGGTAGATGGAATTAAATACGTGGTGTTAACGTTCCAAGGTTGTGGAGAACATGGTTGAAAAGTAAAGAATAGAGGGTAGGCAGGGTGAAATGGATGAAGAAAAGTGGCTGGAGTGATTTGTGATGAAGGGTATCTCCAAGAGCAAAGGGGAAAGCTTGTAAAACAGCTGTGAGGCCAGCTATTCTGAATGGTTTGGATATGATAATGCTGACTAAAAGACAGGAGGCAGAACAGGAAGTGGCAGACATGAAGATGCTGTGATTTTGATTTTTTTTTTTTTTGGGGGGGTGAAGAATGAACACAATTAATGGATTCATTTCTCTGCTGAACTGCTTAACCTCACTAGACAGTGCTTCTCAAATAGTAGGGTGCACCCCCTTTGGGGGGCACAGTATGATGCCAGGGGGTGTGATGTGATGCCGGGGGAGCGCGTATGACCCTGGGGAACATGCTTTTCTGGAATATTGTACAAGAATTAAGTGTAATTGCACCTCCACTCCACTAGTTGGCAGTGGCGCTTTCATTGTCATGCTATGGTGTAGCTGTTTTTCGCACGAGCAAATGATATGAAGTGCAGTAAATGATCCCTCAAGAACCAACACGGAAAAAAAAATTGTAACAGGACCGAAGAGAAAGGTGGAGAGAGACCGCGATATTAAAACATAAATAAGTTGAATGAGTTTAAATAAGGATGTATTTTATATTATTATTATTATTATTATTTACAGGAAAGATTTATATGCAGCAGAGAGGGGTCGGGTGATCCTGGCACATTCAGGCTGGTTCGGCTCATCATCAACTCAGGGCCCTCACTCTCTCCACACACAGCTTAGACAGTGAATGGGACGTCTCCCAGGAAGCACTGCCGAGTCAAACCCACCAAGAACTTTCCAGAGAATATGGAGACTTCCCAACACTGCAACCTTTTGCATTGCCCAGACTGTCAGAATGGCTGTGCTCTCGGTATCAAACCCAGGAACACTCTTGATCTGTGTTAATAGATCAGGAGGTACCAAACCGAGGGCGCTGAGAACAATGGGGAGTCAGACAACTTTGTACTTTGGATACAAGCGAGACGTTTCAAAGGTGAGGTCCGCATATTTTGCATGATTCTCCTGAATCTTGTCAATCACATTGCTGTCAAAAGGGACAGAAAATTTAATGATATTAATAATTCCATTGGATTTATCAAAAAGGACAAGATCAGGTTTGTTGGCTTCAATTCTCCTCAGGCTGTATATGGGCCGATTCCAAAGAAGCTTGAAATTATCATTTTCCATGTCTCCCTGGACATGATCAGGGTCGTACCATGGATGGACCTCTGAGTCAAAACCACACACATGACGGAGACCATAATAAAAGGAATGTGCCATGCCATCATGTCTTTTCAGATAAACCATTTGTGCCAAAACAGGACAACCACTGACAAGGTGTTGGACAGTTTCACTAAATTCACGACACAAACGACATTTGGGATTTACATTGTCCCTTATAATATTATGTTGACGATTGTATGTTGGAAGTGACTGGTCCTGAGCAGCAAAAAGAAAGCCCTCAGTTTCACTTTTCAGACCAGCCGACTTCATCCAGGCAAAGGAGTCCAAAGGATTACTGTTCTGCCCAACACACTGCACAGAAACACGATGCAGTGGTTTTCCAGACAGTTTTTCCTTGAAATGATGACTCTGAGTAGATTTTATGAAAGACTTCACCTGGTTGACACACATAGATGTTCCGTCCAGCAGTACTTCTCCATCGACAAAATCAACATTGACGGTGAGATTCTGTCCAGCAGCCTTAGCGCGTTTAAGTTAACTATGGAAGTCCTTGCTTGATATGCTTCACAAGAAGATCATCAGATAAATAAATATGTACAGAAGTACACAATAAAATATGAGGGTTACAGATTACAAATATTTTATTGTAAGTTGAACTATATTTATTTTTTTTTTTATTTTTAAGGTTAATAAATATACAATGTTATGCAGAGTGTTACTAATAATTTTATAGACAAATTATTCTATTTAAAATCGCTCACGGGGGGGGGGGGGGGGGTTCCTAGAGGGGGCGCCACAGAAAATAATTGTGAAGCACTGCACTAGGGTAATATAGAGGCTGGAGCTAATCTGATCTGACTGTATAGTCGGGGTACACCCTGAAGAGTTAGAATTAACAGAGTTAGCAGTGAATATGTTAGAGGCACAGCACAGGTAAAACTTTTGGGAGGATAACATGAGAAGCAGCAGATTTAGATGCTCTGGGCATGTGCAGAAAGGAGATGACTCATTGGTGGAAGAATCTAAAGATAAAACTGACTGGGAGGTAGAGAAGAAGAAGCTTCCAGTTTAGATTTATGTGTGTGGTAAGGAAGGGCACACAAGTAACTGAGGGAAGACCATGATGGAGAAGGATGGTTTGTCACTGTGGTAACCCCAAACTTGATCAGCTGAAAGAAGAAAAATACGCCCAGTCTACTAGATGAGTCTTTTATTGTGTGTGATACAGCAAGCGTGTGTTTTTTTTTTTTGTTTTTTTTTTTTTTTTTTTAATGAGTGGATGCAATATTCTTGAAGCATTAATGTGGGTCACACCACTGTGAAATGTTTAATCTATAGTATTTTTTAGCATATATAATCATTTTACATCTACTTCCACTCCTAGTACATGAGACACATTTACATGAACACACATTGGCACTATTTCATGCTAGAGCTTGACCTTGGCTATTTCTATCAGCTCATTGGCTTTTCCACAAATTCACAAAGAACACACCTTGATAGACTGGCAGTGATTCGGGCGGTGTGAGACTCATAATGTGTTCTGTGGCGGATCTACCTGATCCCTCTCCACACACAGCTGACTCATGCTATTGCTGATACTGTAAGCTATTTTTTATTTGCTATTTGAACTTATCTACCTGACCTCAACAACAAAAACAAAATAATTAATATATTTATTAATTAAGAAAAGCAATACAGTGGGGCAGCATGGAGCCATTGCATGTTCTCCAATTGCTTGTATGGGTTTCCTCCCACAGTCCAAAAACATACAGAATAGGCTGTTCCAAATTGTCCCAAGGTCTGAGTGTGAACGGTTGTGTGAGTGTTGGCCCTGAAATGGCCTGGCAAGCTGTCCAGGGTGTACCCTGCTCTCACCCACAGTCAGCTGAGATGGGCGCCAATCTCCTCGGGACTCTAATTAGGATTAAGTGGTTGCAGAAATGATAAACTGAACAAATTTACCTTTACCAGCAATGTATAATTTTGGTGGATTCTGAAATTTGCCAACTAATTAAACTGCTTCAATCACACGATGTTCTCTGAGCTGGAAACAAACTGCATAACTACTTCTTAAAGGACACCAAGCTATTCTGTCTTTAATTGAGCGTAGCATGTCCTTGCATTCAGCGGACAGGCCTACTTACATTAATATGCTGGTTGTTTGTGTGACCTTTATCAATATGGCTGCTAACAATCAGAGGCAACATTGTGTAATGAGTGTCAGCTCTTATTTGATCATTCCCTGACTGATATTGTATTAGATGGCAATCCCACTGTTGATGTTGACCAGTTCATCGTTTAAGAACATCTAATTATGTTCCACCATAATCAAATATTTTCACTTTAATGAAATTTCCTGTTACTTGTGCTATTTACAGCTTGCAACTTGGTACAAGAATATGTGACATAATATGAGAAATTAAACAAAATACTGATTTGTCCTGAGTGAAACTCCGGAGTACAATCCAGCAGAAGTTTGCTAGAGCATGCGCACTGTTATATTATCATGACTGCCAAGTGAAGTTGACCTGCTGTAGGGTACCATCAGCCAGATTCATTCTTACAATTCCAGTCAAAATCAGCGTCATGCTCCATTCAAATACTGTCTCAGTGTTGGATAGTCTGGTCTCCATCAACACAACGAAGGTGCTGTATCCTGCAATCAGTGTTGGACAGCAGATCAAAGAGCTCTGGCATGTGGTGCAGAAGTTAGCACTATCGACTAAAGCGAGAAGATTTTGGGTTGGAAACTCATGGGTGACCACAGACTTTGTGTGGAGTTTGCATTTTCTTCCCATGCCTATATGAGTTTCCTCTGGGGATCATGGTTTTGTCCCATACTTCAAAGACATGCAAATCAGGTCTACTGGCTACTCTACATTCCAAGTGTAAATGTGAGTGTGAATAGTTTTTCCCCCATCTGCGATAACCCTGTTGTAACTTGGCAATCTGCCCAGGGCATAGTGGTAACTCTCATCTGAAGTCTCTATTTTTTTTTTCCTGTGATCTTGATTGCAAGCTATAAGTTATTCTAATGAGCGATTCTGATAATGAGTGGATGGATGAAATTATTCCAATTACATATGGGATCTAATTAACCTTACATTGTATGACTACAGGCGATACAGTGGCATGGTGGTTAGTGAAGGCAGTTTTGTGTAGAGTGTTGCGAGGGTTTCCTCTGGGTTTACTCCCACAACCAAAGATGCACATTAGGCTAGTTGGCTGTTCACAATTGCCACTGGACATGAGTGTGAATAGGTAGGTGTGTGTGTGTGTGCGCGTGTGTGTTGGCTCAGCAATGGACTGGCAAGCTATTCAGGGTGTACCCCTCCCTCACCAAAGGTAAGTTGAGATAGGCTCCAGCCTCTCCCCAACTCTGGCTAGATTGAGCAATTCAGCAAATTACTGATTTAATGAGTAGCCTACTGCAATTAATTATTTCATATTGAAAAGATTGTAGGCATTGGACATATCCAATGAGCAACAGCTCTGCAAATGGAAAATGGACTTTGGCACGTCACAGAGGGCCCATCACATTAGTCAATTTAATAAAAGTGTGGAACTGCACATGCCTACAATTAGAAAGAGATTGAACAAAATTGATCTTTATGGGAGACATGCCAGGAGTAAGCATTTACTATTCAAAAACAGCATGAAAGAAAAAAACATTTCCCAGCGTTTCCCCAACGCTCTGCAAGCAAAGAATATCTTTATATCAACTGTGAAGTATGGCTGGAGAAATGTTTTAGTTTGGGGTTGCTTCATTGCCTCAGGAACTGGACAGCTTGTACTCATTGCTTGAACTATGAATACTGCAACATATCAAAGAGCACTTGAAGATAATGTGAGGTGATATCTCCAAAAGTTAAATTTGATCCTGAGGTGGACCTTTGAACAGGATAATGATCCTGAATGCACCAGCAAATGCACCAAGGAATGGCTCAAAAAAAAATTTAAACTGGTTATGGCCAAGTTAATGCTCAACTTTAATCTTGACTGAAATAAAGGTTTAAAAGGTCAGTGCATAAAGAAAACCAAACATGTTGCATTTGAAGGAATTGTTGCATGGAAAAGTGGTCCAAATTTTCATCCAGCTGATGTCAAAATAAAAAAAAAAAACACTGAATGACTACAACTAAAAATGAAGTGCAAGGTTTTGAGACCATGAGCATTGTTACTTTCTACACAGAACTGTATTACATCTATATTATATATCTATAATATAGTATATTTTTGTGCAGTTTTAAGGCTTATTTAGTAGGAAATTATGTTTTATGGGGACCTGGGAACAGATTATTCTCATTTTAATGGTTTCTTATGGGAAATAAATGTTCGGAAGACGAACTTTTCGCCTCACACACACTTTCTGGGAACCAATTATGTTCGTGAGCAGAGGTATCACTGTATATTGGAATTGTTTTATGATATACAGTGTAAAGAAATATACAGTGTTCATCTGTCAACTATGTATGATGGTATTACGTATATACACACACACATATATATATATATATATATATATATATATATACATACACACACACACACATATATATATATACACACACACACACATTATATATATATATATATATATATATATATATATATATATATATATATATATATACATATATATGATGATTCAAAATGATTCGCTGTGGCGACTCCCGAGTAAGGGGGAAAAAGCCGAAAGGAAGACAGACAATACATATATATATATATGCACACATATATATATACACACACACACATATATATATATATATATATATATATATATATATATATATATATATATATATATATATATATATATTCATATCCTTTAGAGACATTTAAACCAAGAGAATGAGATGTGAGTTCAAACAGTATAGGTGTGAATTTATTTGTACATGCATAATGCAAATCATCCATAAATAAACAGTACCATCTTCAGAAGCATGAATACACTTCCAGCAGAAAGTGCATTTATTTATTTGTACTTATTTTGCTGTTATGGCAATTTCTATAAAGTAATTTGTTTAAAATAACAGTTTTACAACCTTGTTATGCACATAAAAATGATTCACGTTTTGAAAAAGTCTACTGCTTATTATCGAGGTGATTCTTTCTTTCATTCTTAATTGGGTTGAAAACCTAATAATTGGTGGGATGTCAGTTTCAACTTTTATGTTATTTTTCTAATGTAGCGCTGATAAGATTATTTGATCTTGCATCCCTGTGAGGTTAAAATATCTGTTTATATATTTTTTTCATATAGTCCACTGCTGCCCTATAATTAAGGATGGAATATTAGGACAGCCTAAGGTTAAATGCATGTTTATGACTCTATTGTTTAAATATCAGTCTATTGGTCAATTATAAGGGCATCTGTGTGTGTGTGTGTGTGTGTGTGTGTGTGTGTGTGAGAGAGAGAGAGTCATCAACCAAAATTTAACAAGGTCCATCTGCCAATGGCAGATAGACCTTGTTAATTCTTGGTTGATTATGCATGTGGGTGTCACTCTTTCGAGTAATTAGAATGTCCAAAAAGATAACCAGATTTGAAGGTACCACAATTGTACAAAAAGTGGACTATGTTTTTTTTTTTTTTTTTGCTTTTCATTTGCCTTTGCCTAAATGAGAGATGGGACAATAGCAGTTCAAGTGTATTATGGATTCCCTCTCCCTTTGTTTTTTTTTAATTATTTTTTTAAGATATAGTTTGCATGTATCCTGAATATAGACATTATTCTTAGTACCCAGATTTTCAACTGCTGCTAGTCAGCCCCTAAAAATATTGACAAGGTGCCTCTTAGTGCCGACTAACTTATTCCCCGCAATAAAATATCAATCAAATATTTTCCACTTGACTGGACTAATTTAAGGCCCTTGAAGGGCCTTTGGTTGTGCTTCATTAACTTTTACTGCGGACAACTTCAAGGAGGCTTCTGTATGCACCTGATATAGTGTTTGAGCAATTTGCAGGATGTGTGCATTTTTAGAAGAACCATAATCATTTTAATGTAGTCATGCTTTTACAACCCTTCATAAGAAAATGTCTTATCCACTAGCACCTCTTGTGTTCCGTCCAATCACCACGACCATCGCCTCCCCTACCTATAAATATTTCCTTCAAACTTCAAGTCTCTCAGACAAACAGAGACTCGCTCTGAAGCTTCGGCCTCAATATTCAGAGATGCAAATTGAGTACAAGTGTATAAATTTAACTATTTTAACAGACCTTGGACTGGAATAGTTCAGCTCGTTTAAGGGGATTCTTGATGGAAATAAGCCAGTAACTAGAATTACAACTTTGCATGTTGACTTACAGTGACTGGGTTGGCACCTCCCCAATTTGCCCAATTGATTTTATATACAGTACGATCATTGAACAACACTGGGGATTCATGAATTACTCCTTTACAGACACTCAGACATCCACCATGAAGTCTGATGAAGTTCTCTCAGAAAAGGCCACCTGCATCTGAAGCTGTTACATGTGTTTCAATTCCAAAAAAATCCTGATTTTAAAACTATAAGTAAATCAATAACTTTTTGCTTTAATGTTATATATAATGTCATATAATGTTTTGTTGTAAATTATACATTCCAGAAGAATTGTTTGTGTTGGCCTGATACTTCTTTCATGTCCTCACTTATTTGCTAAACTGCTTAATCCACTTAGAGTCATTGGGTAGATGGATATCAGCCAACATTGGACAAAGACAAGGTACACCCTGAACAACTCGCCAAACCATTAGAGGGCCAAGACAAACACAGCCGTTCACACTCACCTCACTAAGAACAATTTGAAAATGCCAGTTCGCCTAATGTGCTTGTCTTTTGAACTGTGGGAGGAAATTGGAGGACTTGGAGGAAACCCACACAAACTTGGGGAGAACATGTGAGCTCTATACAGAAATGCCTGTTCCCAAGACTTGAATCTGGGACTTTGTTATGAGGCAGACATGCTAATGATTATGCTTGATTGATATGTAATATTTAAAAATTAAATATGATATGCACTACAATCAAATCACACCCCCCCCAAAAAAAAAAAAATAAATAAATAAATAAATAAAAACAAAAAAATTGAGTTGAACATGAGAAAGTGGGACTTATAGAGATTGCATCGTGTCGTAATTTCCCCATAATTCAATCCAGGTACATATTTCCCTTATGGTAATTGTATATTGTATTGTCATCATCCATCCATTCAACCATTACCTATACCAATTATCCACTGCAGTCAGAGCTGAAATGGACAAAATCCTAGTCGAGTTTTGGTAAAAGGTGGGGTACTGGTTATAAATTGATTTTTAGAAGAGAGTCGGCTTGTTAACAGAGAGCTGTTCACATTGTAGGTATCATTATGATTTAATTGTTACTTTAATTTTAAACTTAAATATACAGTAGGTCTAAGAAAGAAAAAAAAAAAAAAAAAGTATATATATATATATATATATATATATATATATATATATATATATATATATATATATATATATATATATATCATGTTCTTTTATTAAATCAGTTTTGAAATTTAAGCCTCATGATAAAGTTATTAACGTTGCATAAGAGTTGTACACATGCAACATAAGATATCTAGCTATACGCTTTGTTTGTATATTCTTTTAAAAATGCAACTCTATTCAGGCCAGTGGCTGCTGTTCTGTTGAAATGGCCTTCATTTTCCCACGTGAAATATTAGAAAAAAATGCTGCATGTTGTGTCCTTGTTGGTTTTACATTTTATTCTTTAACAGGTTGAAGAATTTAAGTTCCAGTTAAGTGTTTGTTGTTGAATGAATGACTTCACTGGATAACTTTCAAAATCCTTGGAGCAGGTGAACATTAACACTTCGCAATAATTTGTTTCAAAACATTCAATTTCAGGTCTCCTATTAAAAAAAAAAAAACGTGTAAAATGGATTTATTATTATTATTATTTTCTTTTAATAATTCAAGAAAATTGATCAAGTATACAAATAAACCATGTTGGGGGGAAAATGTATATTGTTGGCATAAATTAATAGCTACAGTTCATAGGATCACATTCCATTCATTCATTTTCTAAATTGCTTAATACTAATTTAAGGTTGTGGGGATGCTGGCTGATTTTGGGCAAGAGCCGAGTACACCAAAAACATTGTACAGGCTATCGCTGAGCAGAAATACACTGACGACAACCTAAATGGCTTACACTTTATGAACAACAGCAATGGTCCTTTTACATGCACCAAAGGCAGTGAGAACAGGGCTAGCCTATGATAACCTGGTTAATCTGCACTGGGGGAACAGTACTGAAACTTGGTGACAGTGGGGTTTGAAGGCCTAGCCTTCATATGGTAATGTGGAATATATAAAATATGTAATAATAAGAAGAGGAAAAGGAACTTGCTGGCAAATTACATTATGGAAATAAAGGACTATCAAAAGTGGACGTGCAAACTCGAGCTTGATTTTTGATTGTTGTTTGCTTGTTAGTTTTGTTTTAAATATCTACTGTTAAGGTTTTATATGCAGGTGCTAAAAAAAAAAAAACTGTTAGTAAAAATGCATATACAGTAGGCCCTTGTCTATTCGCGGTTTTGCACTCACGGTTTGCATATTTACGGACAGCCGAAAAACTGTCACGTCACTCAATTTCAGTCAATGGCTATCCTCCTTGCTGCTGATTGGTTGAGATGAGGTAAAACCCCCTTTTCCTCATTCGAGCACAAGTTTTCAATGTGCATTTTTTAGTGTGTTTTAATTACCAGTTAAGCTCGATGATGCCACTCAAACGCTGTGCGTCTTCTCTGGTTAAGTGATAGGAAAGGTATTGACGTTGGATGTCTCTTCTGAAGAAATAAGACTTTTTTAATAAGAATTCCTCTTCAGGCTCAATAGAAGAGGTGACTGTTGAGGACCAGGAAGTAGCAAAGATTAGTAAGGGTGAAGTGAGGAGGGCATTAAAGAGGATGAAGAGTGGAAAGGCAGTTGGTCCTGATGACATACCGGTGATGGTATGGAAGTGTCGAGGAGAGGTAGCAGTAGATTTTCTGAAAAGAACATTCAACAAGGTTTGATCGAGTGAGAGGATGCCAGAGGAATGGAGGAGAAATGCGCTTGTGCCCATTTTTAAGAACAAAGGAGACATGCAGAGTTGTGGCAACTACAGAGAGATAAAGTTGATGAGCCATATGATGAAGTTTCGTGAAAGAATAGTTGACGCTAGACTAACGGCAGAGGTCGGCATTTGTGAACAACAGTTTGGTTTCATGCAAAGAAAGAGCACTACAGATGCAGTGTTTGCTTTGAGGATGTTAATAGAGTAGTACAGAGAAAGTCGGAAGGAGCTGCATTGTGACTTTGTGGATCTGGAGAAAGCATATAACAAGGTGCCGAGAGAGGAACTGTGGTATTGCATGAGGAAGTCTGGAGTGGCAGATAAGTATGTTAGAGTGTTGCAGGACATGTATGAGAGATGTAAGACAGTGGTGAGGTGTGCTGTCGGTGTGACACAAGAGTTCAAGGTGGAGGTGGGACTGCATCAAGGGTCAGCTCGGAGCCCTTTCTTGTTTGCTATGGTGATGGACAGGCTGACAGATGAGGTTAGACAAGAATCTCCATGGACTATGATGTTTGCAGATGACATTGTGATCTGTAGTGAGAGCAGAGCACAAGTGCAGAAAAATCTTGAGTGGTGGAGGTATGCCCTGGAAAGGAGAGGAATGAAGGTTAGCCTCAGTAAGACAGAATACATGTGTGTGAATGACAAGGACCCAAGAGGAACAGTGAGCTTACAGGGAGCAGACATAAAGAAGGTGGAGGATTTTAAGTACTTAGGCTCAACAATCCAGAGCAATGGAGAGTGTGGAAAAGAAGTGAGGAAGTGTGTGTAGGCAGATTGGAATGGTTGGAGAAAAGTATCCGGTGTGATGTGTGATAGGAAGGTATTGGCAAGAATGAAAGGAAAAGTGTAGAAGACGCTGTTGAGGGCAGCGATGTTGTATGGTTTAGAAACAGTGGCCCTGGGGAAAAGACAGGAGTCAGAGCTGGAGGTAGCAGAGATGAAAATGTTGAGGTTCTCTTTGGGAGTAACGAGAATGGATAGGATCAGGAATGAATACATCAGGGGGACAGCACATGTTAGCGGTTTTGGAGACAAAGTCAGAGAGGCTAGATTGAGATGGTTTGGACATGTACAGAGGAGGGATAGTGAGTATATTGGTAGTAGGATGCTGAGGTTGGAACTACCAGGCAGAAGGTCAAGAGGAAGACCAAAGAGAAGATTTAAGGATGTGGTGAAGGAGGACATGATGGTAGTTAGAGTAAGAGTAGAAGATACAGAGGATAGTGTGAGATGGAGGCGGATGGTTTGCTGTGGTGACCCCTGAAGGGAAAAGCCGAAAGGAAAAGAAGAAGACGACCATCACTGCAGGGGCAACTGATCCTAAGGTTGGCGGTTCAAGCAGTGGGTTGTCACTGTCCCCCCAGTGCAGCAAACTGGGTTCTCAAAGGTCAGACATGTCTCTCACTGTCGATGGTGTGAGGCTGTAAAAGAACCATTGCTGACTTTCAAGACTTACAAGAGAAGCTGAATAGCATGTTTCTGCCCTGCGATGGCCTGGCGAACTGTCCAGGGTGTACTCTGCCCTCGCCCAGAGTTGGCTGGGATGGGCGCCAGCCTTCCCGTGACCCTAATTAAGATTCAGCAGTTCAGGAAATAAATGAATGAATCATCTCTGCATTTGCAATGAACCTGAAACTATTTACACTAACTTTCTATCACTTCTTCCTCACAACATTATGATCCTGGTTTTAAGCCCTGGCCTTGAGATCTCATTTTCCTGCTTCCTGATATGTACATTTCAGTGAAATCATCTTTCAGTGGGACTCAACGGACTTAATCCAACTCTTAATACGATCACAATCACAGCATAATTATACAAACTTCCAACAATATACAAAACCAAAATATGACAAGGTGTGGCATTGCAGAGCGAGTGAGAGAGCGAGAGTGAGAGAGAGAGAGAGAGAATTTTGTATAATTCTGCTAGTAACATTGAGCATTACATAACTTACAGTTTCATCTAATGAAAATTGGTGTTGAGCTGAATGCAAAAAAAAAGCTAACCCTTACCTCAACTTCCTTGACCTCTCCTTATAATGTCTAGCTTTTATGAATACTGTAATCATTTTCTGAATAAGTCCGTCTTCAAAACGGATTGTCATGAACGGCTGACACCAAGTCAATTTATCCTCCTCCATCAGTCATTGTGGGCATTAGAAATTCTAACTTAAATGAATTGTATGCAGATCTCCACAGACCATTCAGCTCTGACCATCTAATCAGAGGAGGCCCGAGGTGGACTAGATTGACATGGCAGCACATAGAAGCTGAAATCTGATTGGACAAAAAAAAAAAAAAAAATGTAACATCCACATACACACTGCAAGCAGGGCAGCCAAATGGCATACTACAAAATGAAGAGAATAGATGGTTGGGAATAAATCAATACAATTTATTTGAGCAAATACTAGAATTTAAGTTGTACATGTCGATCAGTGCTTCTGATCATGTTTAGGCCAACAGACTGATGACCCAGCACTGCACACAGCAGGTTTTTTGTTTTTTTTTTTTGTTTTTATGTTTTAGTTGTTTCCTCTTTTTCGTTGTTTTTATTTTTACTTTTACTTCATAAATTTGAAAACTGTCACAGTCATTCCTTATCTGTGTTCATGTTCAGTGCTGCTTGAGTTGCACTCACAGCGCTTCTGGTTTTTGAGGCAAGCAAACTACAAATCGCATTCACTTTCCAGATGGTTTGGCAGAGAAAGCAGGCACATCAACCACAAACCACACATGCAAAACGTTTAGTGGCTCATCAGTGGACAATATAAACACACTCAAATTGTGAAACAGCAAAAAGCATTTATCTGAGTTGTCAACAAACTTGACACATTCTCTTGTGAGTTTTGTACCTCTCCGTGTCATCGTCCCTCTGAATCTCTCGAGCTTTGTTTTCTGCGGTATTTTGGTTTATTTCATTCTCTGAGTTCATGACAATTTTGTTATGAATACAACTATATGGGCTGCGAATAAAGCTGTCTTCTGTTCTATATCCTTGCTTCTGTTCCTCACTCCAGACACACAGATCCATGACAAACTATCTCCTACTCATTCTTTTCAAAACAAAGGCATTATTTGTAATGTGTTTGATTACTTTTTATTTATTTATTTTTGTGTGTGTGTGAATAAAAGATGCAAGAAATAATTAAAAATCCAACAAAAAAATTACTTGTGGGGGGGAAAAAAGGTGAAATTATGCAGGATATCCCAGAAATATGATGTTGAATTTTACAAAAAAAAAAAAAAAGTTCTTGTCGACGGTGGCAGTGGTGGGCTAGTGGTATAAGGCACCAGATCGCTGATCCAAAGGTTGGGGATTCGAGTCCCACTCTCCACAAGGTTGTCACTGCCCCCCCCTCCCCCAGTGCAGCTAACTGGGTTATCAAAGGCCGGCCATGTCTCTCACCTTCTATGGTGTGAGGCATGTAAAAGAACCATCGCTGACTTTCAACAAGAGGAGGCTGCAAAGCTGTCGGCGTGTTTCCGCCCTGCGATGGCCTGGCGAGCTGTCCAGGGTGTATTCTGCTCTCGCTCCGAGTTGGCTGTGATGGGCACCAGCCTCCCCGTGACCCTAATTAGGATGACGCAGTTACAGAAAATGAAATGTTCTTGTCAGAAGTACTTTTTAATTTTATGTAATACTTAATACATTTTAGAGCCTGTACATCTTCATCTTTATTTGGGTAAAGAAGATGAAACAGTACTTTTATTTTATTATTATTTTTTTTTAACCCGAGTCGTTTTTTGTTGTTGTTGTTTTTACACAACTGTCTGTACCTGTACTTGAGTAAAGAATGTGTGACTTCGCACAATTCTGAAGATCACCCTAAACTGCCTATGCGTAGTAATGCAAGTGGATGTTCATCTCTGTGTTCGTCCTGTGATTGAATGACAACCTGCCCATTTTTGCAATGTATTCAATGTTTGTTCCGACTGGCTCCACTTATCCTGCAATGGATACGATTGACTGGATAAACATTAAGCCATCTGTTTTAAAATTGTACTCTATTGTTTTTTTTTTTCTTCTTCTTAATTTCAAAGTTCAGTTCATTTTCTGTAACCGCTTAATCCTAATTAAAGTTGCGGGGAGGCTGGTGCCCATCCCAGTCGTCTCCGGGCGAGGGCAGAGTACACCCTGGACAGCCCACCAGGTCATTGCAGGGCGGAAAACATGCTGACAGATTTGCAATTACTCTTATTGAAAGCCAGCAATTGTTCTTTTACATGACTCACGCCATAGACAGTGAGAGACATGGCCGGCCTTTGATAACCTAGTTAGCTGCACTGGGGGTGGGGGATGGAGGGGGGGGTGATGGTGACAACCTTGTGGAGAGTGGGACTTGAACCCCCAACCTAAGGATCAGCGATCCAGCACTCTATACCACTAGGCCATCACTACCCGTTAATTTCAAAAGTTAATTAATACATATCATGCATTAACAATGGACACAAAATTAAATTATCCGTGCTACACTGTATAACCGACTCCCAAAAAAGTAATTACAGTCTTTTAAATGTTTCTTTTAGGCCTCTTTTAATGAGTATTGGCTTCTTTTTATTTCTACCCTGCCCACACACACAGAGACATTAAATGTCTTTGAGATATCCTGCACAAAACCACTGGTCATTTCCTTTGCATTAGTTGGTGCAGACAAACCCACTGTTACCTGGACATACTGCTTCCATTAAGCGGCAACAACAAACTTTGATGAACATGAAAAGTGTGTGCCTTAATAAGCATGCCATTGCTGTCAAACCGACAGCAACAAAACTTCAAGGAGATACATATATGAAAGTGTTTGATTTCTCGACTTGTAGCAAAACAGGCTCCAAACAGCATGAAACTGGGCTTAAAGGCAAAAAAAAAAAAAAAAAAAAAAAAAAAAAAAGACATGAGACACAGTTGGAATCTAACACGAGGGCTGAGGAATAGTTTTCTTGTTCTTACACTTGCATACAGACACATGCTTTGACTTTCCCTCATGTCACACCAACATCACCTTCACAACTGCTTGGTAGGAGTCGGCCTTGGGGTATCCTACATGACACATTGAACTTTTATTTGCTTCCATTGCTATCTTTAAAACATGAAACATTTGGATCAGAAGAAGAAAAGCAAATCTATCATGGTTATGGCTGAAGTCAGAGGTGATGGATGACCTGGACTGGAGTGTTGCACCGACCCTTTGACAGCAGGCCATTAATAAACAGCTTGTGCCATCACCTTCTTTGCGTGCCATTATGGTACCTCTATATTGCGTGTATGCCACCGATAATAAATACTCATAAGCCTAATGATGCCTGATTATTGCTGCAATCTTTGCCTCATTAGGCTGATTAGCTGCAACATCGTAACTTGAATGATGCTTGTTTAATGATATTCTGGAGATCCAGATACCTTGCTAAAATTAAGCTGCAACCAAAAGTGCATCTTTTATTCTATTATGCCAATCAAAAATATTGTCAAAGACACAAATAAAGGTCCTTTGGGATAAAATATGGTTTCCCATGACACATTTAATTTGCTTCTGATCATCAACGTCACTCTGTCAAATGATTGGCATAAACTTCAACTTGTAGGTTTTTGTCAGCTAGAAAATGCCTTTCCATGACAAATGGGCCTTGCGTATCTTCAAACAAATCACAAGAGCAGGCAGAGGCACTGACCCCAATAATTTAACACAACACTCCGGATGTTGCTGGAGCTGAGAAAAAACATAGCCAGCCAAAACCGAGCCCAGGCTCCCCTGCTTTATTACAGGTTAGTGACCCACACTAGGTACCTGCTGATAACATGGTGCTTAAAGCTTGCAGGGGTTATGACAATGACAATGGCATTTTCACCTGCTACAAAACACACTCAACAAACTCATGTGGCTATAAAAACTCAGTCTCCTTAGAAATAGCTGTTGCATGGCAACATATATTCCTTTGTGTTTGCCACTTAATATGAACTTTAAAAGCAAATATCTGCAGCAGCAGATATTATATTGTCTCAGATTTCAAATAACCAAACCTTCTATGGAAAACAGAAATGTGTGTGTGTGTGTGTGTGTGTGTGTGTTCTCACAGCTGGTGCTGAATGCTGATACTGTACTTGTTTCATATCAACTGGATTATCTCTCACACTCCATCTACATGCTTACACTTAGGTACAACAAAGCCAAATATCTCGGCAATTACCATGACCACAGTTTTTAAATTAAAACTGAGAATTGTGTTAATCATTGTACAAAATGAGCTGAACTTAATTTGTATCTCAGAACTCAGATATTGATTTCTTCTCATTACAATGGACAGCTATTGCGTATTTCCGAAAGCTATAAAAAGTTGTTTTGAACCAGGAGTCTGTAAATAGTAAACCGTAACCATGGAAATTCATTGTGTATAAAATTAAACGACAAAATACATGTTTACATGCAAAGAATAAAACCCATCCAACTTTCCTATGATCAACTTACCATGCCATCGCATTGCTAACACGCATGCAACTATTGTCACTCCAATTTATGGGTGAACTGGAATGGCTAATTTGCCTATTCACATTTTCTGGCTGAGAAAGGTAACTGGGTTATCCAGAGGAAATACACACAGGTACAGGGAGACATACAAACTTAACAACGACCGCCATCAGTACTGTTAACCAACAGGGTGCTGGTGGAAATTGGACTACTGTTGGTCGAAGACGGAGAGGCGGGAGGCGTGTCCGTAGGCAGAGAGAGAAGAGGAAAGGCATAAGTCTAGTACTGAAAGTAGCGACTTTGAATGTTGGAACTATGACAGGAAAAGGTAGACATCTGGCTGACATGATGCAGAGGAGAAAGGTGGACATCCTGTGTGTTCAGAAGACCAGGGGAAAGGTAGCAAGGCTAGAAGCATAGGAGCAGGGTTCAAGCTGTTTTTTCATTTTGTGGATGGGAAGAGAAATGGAGTAGGAGTCAGCTTGAAGGAGTTTGTCAGGAATGTTTGAGAAGTGAAAAGAGTGTCAGACAAAATGATGAGTCTCAAGTTAGAAATTGAAGGTGTGATGTTTAATGTTGTTAGTGCTTATGCCCCACAGGCAGGATGTGAGCTAGAAGAGAAGGAGAGATTCTGGAGTGAGTTAGATGAAGTGATGCAGAATACCCCCAGAGAAAGAGTGGTCATTAGGGCAGACTTCAATGGACATGTTGGTGCGGGAAACAGAGGGGACGAGGAAGTGATAAGCAAGTTTGGTATCCAGGACAGGAACACAGAAGGACAGTTGTTGGTAGATTTTGCAAAAAGAATGGAAATGGCTGTGGTGAATACTTTCTTCCAGAAGTGACAGGAGCATAGGATGACTTATAAAAGTGGAGGTAGGAGCACACAGGTAGACTCCATCCTGTGTAGGCGATGTAATTTGAAGGAACTCAGTGACTGCCAAGTGAGAGTGTTGCCAAACAGCATAGGATGGTGGTGTGCAGGATGATGCTGATGGTGAGGAAGGTGAAGAAGGCAAAGGCAGAGCAGAAGACTTGTTGTCTTCAAGGAGGAGTTGAAAATGGTTTTGGGTGGTAAGGAAGTGCTTTCAGATGACTGGACAACTACAGCTAATGTGATCAGGGAGATAGCTAGGAGAATACTTGGTGTGTCATCTGGAAGAAGAAGAGATAAGTTGACTGGGTGGTGGAATGAGAAAGTGCAGGAGTGTGTACAAAGGAAGAGGTTAGCTCAGAAGTGGGACATAGAGACGACCGAAGAGAGCAAACGGCAGGACAGGGTACGGTGAAGGTAGCGGTGCCAAAGGCTAAACAGAGGGCGTATGATGACTTGTATGCATTGTGCCTTTGTGGATCTGGAGAAAGCATATAACAGGGTGCCAAGAGAGGGACTGTGGTAGTGTATGAGGAAGTCTGGAGTGACAGATAAGTATGTTAGAGTGGTGCAGGACATGTATGAGAGATGTCAGACAGTGGTGAGGTGTGCTGTCGGTGTGACAGAAGGGTTCAAGATGGAGGTGGGACTGCATCAAGGGTCAGCTCTGAACCCCTTATTGTTTGCTATGGTGATGGGCAAGCTGACGGATGAGGTTAGACAAGATTCTCCATGGACTATGATGTTTGCAGATGACATTGTGATCTGCAGTGAGAGCAGAGAACAAGTGCAGGAAAATCTAGAGAGGTGGAGTTATGCCCTGGAAAGGAGGGGAATGAAGGTTAGCCTCAGTAAGACAGAATACATGTGTATGAATGACAAGGACCCAACAGGAATGGTGAGGTTACAGGGAGCAGAGATAAGGAAGGTGGAGGATTTTAAGTACTTATGCTCAACAATCCAAAGAAAAGGAGAGTGTGGAAAGGAAGTGAAGAAGAGTGTGCAGGCTGATTGGAATGGTTGGAGAAAAGTGTCCAGTGTGATAGGAGGGTATCAGCAAGAATGAAAGGAAAAGTGTGCAAGACGGTGTTGAGGCCAGTGATGCTGTATGGTTTAGAAACAGTGGCCCTTGGGGGGGGAGAACAGGAGGCAGAGCTGGAGGTAGCAGAGATGAAAATGTTCAGGTTCTCTTTGGGAGTAACGAGGATGGATAGGATCAGGAATGAGCACATCAGAGGGACAGAACATGTAAGACGTTTTAGAGACAAAGTCAGAGAGGCTAGGTTGAGATGGTTTGGGTGTACAGAGGAGGGATAGTGAGTATATTGGTAGTAGGATGCTGAGGTTGGAACTACCAGGCAGAAGGCCTAGAGGAAGACCAAAGAGATGATTCATGGACGTGGTGAAGGATGACATGAAGGCAGTTGGTGTAAGAGAAGAAGATGCAGCGGGTAGGGTAAGATGAAGGCAGATGATTCGCTGTGGTGACCCCTGAAGGGAACAGCCGAAAAGAAAAGAAGAAGACAGGGAGACATGCAAACACAGAACCCCCCCTTGCCACACCCAGGAGCATCCCGCTGCGAGATGGATGCGCTAACCATTATTCCATGGTGCTGCTCCATAAAATAAGTATATTCATTTGTTTGTTTTAAATGTTTTCTGAACAAGCTGTTTTCTGAACAACTTAATCCTAATTAGGCTCGCGGGGAGGCTGGCACCCATCTCAGATGACTCTGGGCGAGGACAGAGTAAACCCAGGATGGCTTGCCAGGCCATCGCCGGGCATGTACAAGTAAACTTTTGTAATTTGTATTTAATAGAATGAATTAAAATGGTTTCATTTATTTATTTATTTTTCAATTAAGCAGTTATGTGATTATATTATAAAAATGCAAACTGTATTTATTTATTTATTTTATTTGTTTGTTTATTTATTTATTTATTTTTTTTGCAACCTTGGTAAGAGAGAGCAGTTTGAAAATATTAGTTTGGTAATGGGAAACGATTTTTTTTTTTTAATTGGTATTTTAAATACAGCATCATAAAATACTGCTATTTCCTCAACATTGGTCTTCATTTCTGAAATGCACAGAAGGACATTCAGTCCATGGATGTCAGTGCAGACATTCATTCGTTTTCTGAACCACTTAATCCTAATTAGGGTTGCTGGAAGGCTCACACCCATCTCAGCCGACTCTGGGCGAGGAGACAGTATACCTTGGATAGCTTGCCAGGCCATTGCAGGGTAGAAACACACTGACAGCAATGCATCCTACTCTCGATGAAAGTCAGCAATTGTTCCTTTACATGGGGGGGGGGGGGGGCAGTGACAGCCCGTTGAGAGTAGGGTTTGAAGCCCCAACCTTAGGTTCAGTTGCCCCTGCAGTGATGGTATTAAATACTCTTGAGGAAAGTCAGCAATGGTTCTTTTGCATGCTTCCCAGTTAGCTGCACTGCATGGACAGTGACAACCCGTTGAGAGTGGGGTTTGAACCCCCAACCTTAGGATCAGTGATCCAGCACCTTACAACCAGGCCACCCCTTCCCCAGTCAGTGCAGACATGTTTCATTAAGTTTAGCTATCAACTTTAGTATCGTGATACATAAAAAGGCACTGATTGTGTTCGCAACAGAAATTGGAAAAATATTTTTAAGATTATTTTCCTGATTTAATCTACATAATACTCATTGGATTGCCTCTCATTTAACTGGATAACAGTTTAGTTCAAATTGGTCTTGGTTTCTGTTTGACTGAGGCATCAGTCTGGTTTCATAAAGATATCAGTGATTTAATGTCATTGTGAAGCTGTTGGAGAAAAGCAGTGCTCGTACTGCCAGCCAAGTGTAGAGCTCGAAACTCACAGTGATGGACCTTTAGGATGCTCTTGCCAACATGTAGGCTGGAGGCTTGTACTCTGATTTGAACTTGATGAGCCTCAAAGACACAGGCTGTCACTATTCTACAGAGTAATTTTACAGAACTGGCAATCCACATTGGTTGACCAATTTGGCTGTGGAGGAGTGGGTACAACAGGCCTGGATAATCATCAAGTTTCTGTACTTTGACAACCAAGCCACCCTGCGTGTACTCAGGGAAAAGGACACAGCAGTGATGCATAATGAGGACTGCCATTGTATCAAGTTTCTCCAGGGAGGTCATTCCAGCTCGTCTAAAGATACCACAGTGAGACATCCATCACTGATTTTCATTTATTTATTTATTTTTTTTTTTTCTTGCGACACCCAGAAGAGTCATTTAAAATTTAAGTGATGTGAAAAATGTTGTAGCTGAGCTATGCTAATGCCAGAGATTGGAATAGCAAGAGTTTAAGATGAAGTGAATGACATAAATTGCTCATGGAAATTGTTATTCTATTGATGTCCTGATTTTTTTTTTATTTTTTATTTTTTTTTTACTTGATGACAAGCTAATAATAATTGCTGTTTAAGGCTGATTACTGAAGCCACCATATTGATTTTTATTTCAAGCCTTGTTTGCTGACTATTTCTTCCAGCAAACTCTGGAAAAAAAATTGTGGCTTTTAGTGGTGATAGTTTATCTAAATTGTTTTTCTAATTGTAAATTGGTTTCTATTTCTCCATCAACTGTTAGTAAGTGAAATCAGCTATGTACCATTTAAGAGTCTGTATTTTTTATTTGTTCTTTTTTTTTTTATCAGATCATCAAAATCTGTCTGGCGAAGGTGGCTAAAGTATTTACATTAAGCTATTTACAATAGAAATACACCCCATGTTAACATGCTGTCATAAATAGTAATGCACATTAAAAAGTAGAACATTATTTTGGCTTGTTCAAAATGTATTCCTACCCATATGCTATTACATCCATCCCCAATTTATAATTGTCAGACACACACACACACACATTACAGCATGAACCCAAATAAATTCAGGTGTCACTTAAAGACATCACATCTCGATCACGTGATGAGCCCAATCAGTTTTTTTCAGCGAAAAAACGTGCCGAATATTTCCAACAACCATTCCGCTTTGTGAATGCTACTCCAGCAAACTAGCGAGCTCTGTTAGCATAGGTTAAGGTGGAGTACCAAAGTGCTCAGTGCAGAAAATCCCACAGCATAGAGGAACTGATCTGACCTGCAGCAGACATGGTCTCTGTCATGCTGGATGATGTCAGTTCTGTGAAAATAAGTTCAGGTCCCAGTTCAACATTGAGCAGGAGCTGAGAGTTCAGTATCGAGCTTTAAACCTTGCTTCGACAAATCTGTGCACTGAGAAACGTGCTTATTGTACCATTAATCTTGACTTAATCATTTTGACAACAATAATAATAATAATAATAATAATAATGCAAATTGATTTATTCATTTCTGTTTTGAAGGTTAAAATGTTTTATATATTGTTCTTCTGAGTTAATATTTCTAAACAAATTGAATTTATTATTATTTATTATTAATAATAATAATAATAATAATAATAATATTATATTATTATTTTTTTTAATTATGCTGTTTTCTGTTTATTTTCAGCTTTCATGTAAGTAATTTGGTTGATACCACAAAATGAACACAGATACTAGTAAAAGTCTTTATTGCTCCGTTATTATTCATGTTTTCCACCTCTATGGTAATAAGCAATTACTGTTCCACTCTGCTGGTAATCATGTTAATAAGCGCCCACCCACTCCAATTTTTTAAGCGTCCTCAGCGCTCATCACATCGTATATGGTATATACATACACACAAGCACACATACATACATAGTTATAAACACACATACATATATATTTATCCATATACATACTGTGGTCTGGTGGTAAAGGGCGCTGCATTGCTGATCCTAAGGTTGGGGGTTCGAGTCCCACTCTCCAGAGAGTTGTCACTTATTTTGACATCCAGAATGTGCAACCAGTGTAGAAGGTTCATTGGTCTCTCTCTCTCTCTCTCTCTCTCTCTCTCTCTCTCTCTTTCGTGTGCGCCCTATGTGTGTGTTGGCCCTACAGAGCGCTGATGAGCTGTCCAGGGTGCACTCCGTTTTCACCCACTGTCAACTGAGATGGGTTCAGCCTCCCAACAAACCTACCGTAATAGGAATAATTTGTAGAGCAAATTAGTGAGAAAGTGAAATAATTTTTTGGGCTCCATAAGATACAATGTTTTCTTGACTGGAACAGTTTTCGGTGAATTAATAAAGGTTGGATGTCCGGCTAGATATCAACGTTTAAATATTTTGGTTTACTTATTTTTTTTTTTTATTTTGCTTGAAGAACAAACATTATAGGTATCATTAGTGTTATCAATATATATAATGAATTTATAACCCACTTTGATTAAACAGTTTGCAACTGGTAAGACTTTTATTTTGTATGAGCAGCCTGTGCAATACTTTTTCCATGTTTTTGAAAAATAAAGTTCTATGCCATTTTCTGATTACCAAAGTTTTCTTCATGTAGTGCAGATCAATGGCTTCGCTTCAAGGTTTAAAGCAACAAGCCCCACTGTTGCATAGTGACCATGGCTTTTCACCATGCATGGAAAGACAGATGCCTGTATGCCTCCAGACTTCTAACAATCTTTCCTTTGGTTCTTTTTCTGTTTTAGATCATCAGGAATGAAAGCATTACACTTGGCCGCTTGGTATTGAAGAGTGTTTTATTTTTGTGTTCAGTGCTGTAGCCTTCTTGCAATGTCAACAAGCTAGATTCCAAGCAGATATTCACATTCACCTTGATTATCAAAGTACGCCACACAATTAAGTTAAGGTGGCCTTTGATTCCCACGCATTAATGTCACTTCTGTTTGAGCCCTGCCAGACATTCGGCTCTCATCGTTCAAGCTTTGTTAATAGAACTGTGATGGGACTGTTGTGGCACAGGCGGTGGCAGTTTGCATCTGTATAGAATGACATACTGCGCGCATCATATTCTGTCAGATAATCGGGTCTGTCTGTTAGGTCTCTATCCAAACACCTGTACTTTCAGGCACCCGGAACAAAATCCCTTCACAAACCCTGCTGTATGTGACACTATATGTCACCAGTGGTTATACTAAGCTCTTTCCCAAGTCATAAAAGTATTTAACTCGTTAGCCTACCTGCTAGCAATCTGATGTTCTCTGATAGCTAAATTTAAGAATCTCTTTAAACTTCCAAGATTATAATAATCAGCTTCTCAGCTTATCAAATAATACTTGTGAGCTTATGATATTAGCATTTATATATTCATAGGGATTTGGAAAACAATTTCAAAGGCAAGCTTGGTCATTTGATCACATATTTTCATGAAAAATATAAAAACTCAATGTGCAATGTATCTGAAGCAATCTGATAATATTTAGTCAATTTAAGGAATCCTATTTAGTCCCATTTGCTATTGTATTATAAGAATGTTATTTGGCAGGGTGTCTGCCCTTCCATGGTTAAGGAAATGCATAAGTATTAATCTCCAATAGTTTAATTAATACTGCAAACTGAGCAGCAGTAATTGATTATATTTATTTTAGATAGCTCTGTGTTGTGTAATAACTATGTGTTACTGTATAGGCTTTAGCTTTCTTGCCATCATCACCTGGTACATTTATATACTGTGCATAGTAGTAGAGTGCTGGGGTTCCCATCGCAACCAAGTATATCAATCTATTCTTAACACAGGGCAATCATTTACAGATCTTATTCTGTAGATAAAGTGATCGTGGGCAAGTCCTCAATTGCATTCCTCACTGAATTGAACACCAATGATGTGTCTTTGTCAGTGGCGGGATAAATGTTTTTGTTTGATTGTCTTCTTTGTTGTTGTTTGTTAGACCTAGACCCAATGCAACTTCTGCTTTTAGCATTGAAAAGATCACCACTCATGGGCAGTTCCTTCAGCGTTCTTGCCTGTATTTTTATTCTTGGAATCTGTGAAATGTCAATAACACCACATTTATTGTTGAAACTCAAAGTTTGCATTTAGCCAAGTACAGTTTTAGTACCCGATTGTGCGGGGCAGTGGTGGTCTAGGGGTATAGGGCGCTGGATCGCTGATCCAAAGGTTGGGGGTTCGAGTCACACTCTCCACAAGGTGGCCACTGTCCCCCCCAGTGCGGCTAACTGGGTTATCAAAGGCGGGCCATGTCTCTCACCGTCTCTGGTGAGAGGCATGTAAAAGAACCATTGTTGACTTTCGTAAAGAGTAGGCTGCAAAGCCGTCAGCGTGTTTCTCTCCCTTGCTCAAAGGGTTGTGACAGGAAGGGCATCCGACGTAAAAACCTCTGCCAAATCAAACGTGCAAATCAGATGATTCGCTGTGGCGACTCCCGAGTAAAAGGGAAAAAGCCAAAAGGAAGACAGACAGACAGTTTTAGTACCCGATTGTATTCTTACTGCTGCCATTTTACTGCAGAAGCATTGGATGGTCACGTTTGTTAATGTTGAACCATCCAGTATACCAGAATTCATTCTGCACCAACATTGTGTAATTGATATCAAATTTAATTTTACAGATCGTTTTCATGTGTCCTATTAAGCACAACCGGTGTTCATAATCACTTTCTTCTCTAACCTTTTCTCCTACACCTAGCTTTTAATATGTACACCAAACACATTGGATACTGGTCAAAATCCAATAACAAAATGACACATTATAGACTTGTCATTCATTCATTCATTTTCTGAACCATTTAATCCTAATTAGGGTTGCAAGGAGGCTGGCGGCCATCTTGCCAGGCAATCGCAGGGTCAACACTCACACAACCAGTCATACTCACATTCACACCTAGAGTCAATTTAGAACAGCCAATAAACCTACGGTGCTCGTTTTTTGGACATTGGGAGGAAACCAGAGTACCCGGACGAAACCTATGCAAGCATGGAGAAAACGTGCAAACTCCACACAGAAACACCTGAGCTGGGAATTGAACCCAGGACCTTCCTGCTATAAGGCGGACATGGTAACCACTATGCCACTGTGTGATAGACTTGTTTTATAACGTATCATTTTTTTATAACATATATAATTTATTTTAACAAAAGTATAGTGAATGTAACCAGAATGGAAATAGATGCATCATGAAATACTTTGAGTCAACTACCAAACAACTATAAATTTAATTATTTTGTTGTTTTATGACCTATAGAAGATTATGCCTATTACCCCCTCTGCTTCTGCTGGGATGATGTTCTGGGCTGCGTCCTTGTAGAGATTTTCAAAAAATTCAGCATATCTCTCAAGAATTATCTCTCTGTTAGTGATAATGATTCTGTCTTGTTCTCTCAGTGATGGTATGAGAATCTTGCAACCTTCTTTACTGTCGGTGGTTCCTTGCAGGCCTCTTCCCTTCTCAATATCCTCCTTAACTTTCATCATGTGTTCTCTGATGTCGTCTCTCATTAGCTTCCTGATGGTTTTACAGAGCTCGATGTACTCAATTTTCTGCCTTGTAGTCTTGTCTTTCCCAGCCATTTGCCTTCTCTTCAACAGTAACTCTTGGGGTTTTGGCTTCAGCTTTTCTCTTCCATGTTTTGCATTGTTCCCTGCTGTTTCCAGTGTGCACTCCTGGATGATTTATGTGATCTTTTCTGTCATCTCTTCAGTATCTTATTCTGTTGTTAGCACCTCAAAGCAATTATGAAGCTTCAACTGGAATTCTTCGGTCTTAGTCATCAAATTGTTTCGGTTGACTAGACTTTCCAGTTTTGGCCAGTTTGCTTCTTTCCAGTCTCACATTAAGCATGAGCTTGCTGCGAACCATCCTATGATCGCTTCCAACATTCACTCTCTGGATGGCCTCGACGTTTTGGACAACATTTCTATTACTCATGATATAGTCAATCTCGTTCTTCACCATTCCGTTAGGACTCATCCATGTCCATTTCTTGTTCTTTCGCTTCTGAAAGGAGGTTTTCTCCATCCTCAGATTCTGGGATGTTGTGAATTGCAGTAATCTTGTTCCTCTTTCATTTTGTTCTCCAAGGATCCAAAAGATCCAACAGTTTTCCCTTCGCCCTGTTGCTGCTGTCCGACCTTTGCATTGAAGTCGCCCATGATTATCTTATAATGACTCTTGTTCTTCTCCATGATCCTGGCTACTTCCTAATACAACTTTTCAACCTCTTCATCATCGTGGCTCATTGTAGGTGCATGAACTTGGACCACTTGTAGACTGTAGTTGCAATTTATTCTCAGTCAGAGCGATGCTACTCTATTATCCGTTCCTTCATATTCCAGTATGCAGTCTTTAATCTTCTTGCTCACCAAGAAACTGAGTCCTCCGATGGACTCCTATCTCCCTTTGTGTACATCACAAGTCCGCTCTGTAGCTCCTCAAGCTGTTCTCCTTTCCTTCTTGCCTCTCATCTATTCCGATGATATCCCATTTGAAACTTGCTGCTGCCCAGCACTATGACTAGACTTATTTGAAAGGCGGTAATATTCACCTTGTCGCAGGTTTGTACCATGTTGGTTTTGAGCATCCTTCAAGTGCCATCTTAAAGCACCTCTCGCCTGTTAAACCTGTCGCTGTTGGTTAGCTGTGAATCAAATAAGCAGCCACGGGCCGTCTTTTCAGAAGGCCATTCCACTATCTGCCACCTGTGGACAAGCACTTTACCAGTCAGCTCTGGTTTCCAATCAAGGGAGAGAAATGAAAAGATTTCCATTTTTTTCTAGGGGTCTCCACAGCAAATCATCTGATTCACATGTTTGGTTTGGTAAAGGTTTTTACGTCAGATGCCCTTCCTGACACAACCCTTTAGCAAGGGGCAGAAACACACTGACGGCTATGCAGCCTACTCTTTACAAAAGTCAGCAATGGTTCTTTTACAGGCCTCTCACCATAGACAGTGAGAGACATGGCCGGCCATTGATAACCCAGTTAGCTGCACTGGGACACACACACACACACACACCAGCAAGATGGCACTCCCTAGAGGGCGATGTTGTGGAGTTCTAAGAGTCAAGCTGTTTCTTTGTCTGTTTTGGCTTCTTTTGTTTGTTGTACCATGCTCGTCTATGACCGGGTGACCCTACTACAGCTAAGAGAGTGTTGTCCTTTTGGACATTTAGAACTGAGCTCGCTTAACTGCTATCATGAGCTAATAAATTAAGGCAGCTCAATGCTTGGCCGAAACCCAGACAACAATAAGCCGAGGGGGAGACATGGCAGGCGGGGAGGGGCCGAACGATGACTCCGGCGCTTGGCTAGCAGTGGTAGATTAGCCCTCCCGGTCATATTGTTTGCTAATGTTCAGTCTCTACAAAATAAGATGGATGAACTCCATGCTCAGATTGCAACACAGAGGGATTTACAGGACTCCTCCATGCTGTGGTTCAGTGAAACATGGCTCGAAGAGAGGACACCCGACAAGGCGATTACACCAGACAGCTTTATGGCTTTCAGGGAGGACCAGAGCGCAGCGGATAGTGGCAAGACCCACGGTGGAGTCCTCGTCAAACAAACTTGGTGTACTGACTGTAAGATTTCCTGCTGCAGTGAGACTCTCAGCCAAACAAAATAATGGGCATGGTGCATAATTTATCATTGTTATCTACTAATTTATTGAGTGTAATATTATTATTATTATTATTATTATTATTATTATTATTAAGATTTTATGAATTTATTTTATAGGAATGTGTTTTTATAGATTTTAGCCTTCTTGTTTTTATAACTTGACCCTTTGAATGACCACACAAGAGTTCCTATGTGTGTAGCACATGGTAAAATAAAAATGGATCTTGAATAAACACACACACACACACACATGTGTGTGTGTAAGAATATTACACATACAGTTCCAATAATCAGATGACCTTCTCTAGTAAGAATATAGGCCACAAGCTGAGACTAGAAAACAGGCATCTATGTACTATATCATCTTGAAACATGCATCTATGTACTCTACCACTGAAGCAATATGATCAGTTTAGCACACACCACAGTTAGTCATAAACTATAACGTCGAAAAAAAATCTATAATCACTTCATCTATACACCACAGTCAGTCAATTATACACTACAAATTTTCTGACCAAATCATGACCACTGGTCAGTAAAAATCCATGACTACTATTGAGACCTCACCAAACATGACACTGCATGACCAAAGCAGACTCACCAGACTGAACATGGATGAGCTATCCCAGTACTCTTGCTTCTCCAGTCCTGGCTGACAAATCAAAAAGAATAAAGAAAAAAAAAAATGACAGACAAAATAAACAAGGAACTTAAACTTCAACTTTAAAGTGGTTTTAGAAAATCTTAATGCAATCTTTGTAGTACATCACATAACCAAGTCTAACCTTTGTACCACTGGCTTCATCATGATTCTGCATGTCTCACCAAGAGGGGCGCTGTTGTTCTGGGTTTTGTTTAATGCCCCCTCCCCCCATGTGTATTCCCAGGCTAACAGGCGTGGCCTTGCCTCCTTTCATGCTCCCAATTAGCTTCACACATCTGTTGCTCATCTGCACTCCTATTTATACTCCAGCAGACCCTCCCGCCAGTGTTGGTCCATTGATGTTATTTACTATTTAATATTATACTTGTGATCCTGTCTGCACCAGCTCCAAGATCACTTGGTATCTATGTACTAACATTGCTTCCCAATGCTGTTGCCTGAGAGCTCCTAATAAAACGGCTTCATTTTCACTGCATGGGTGTGGACATCGGTGAAGGCTCATTGGGAGAATCCACTGTGCTATGCAGACCTACAGATAATTCACCTAAAGCATCTGTTTGACCACCATGTTGGTGGTTGGGAAGCAGGGGCTCAGGGAAAGAAAAATGTGGCTGATTTTTCAGGTGACTTTCACACCGTAGCTGCCCAAACTGATTGGAATGACAGCCCCCTTCACTGGGTCCTGAACAACAAAACAACATGCTGATGACTCAGGAGGAGTGCACGTTTGATCTTATTGATCTGGTCATTCTCCGGCACTATAATCAGGATCACCAGCAACAAAGGCTGAAAGTAGGCCACTGGCATGCCACACCTTAGCCTGCATCCACTCTGTATTGCCCGTCTGGATCTGGACGTCTGGATCAACTGTTCTCTCAATCCCTGACTCCATATGGAGTTGAAGGCCACCATCTGGATGTGAGGTCAGTCATTTTCACTCCTTGCCCTTGTTGATTCTGGAGCAGATGGGAACTTAACAGATGCAGTCCTTGTGGAGAAGCTGGTGGTTCCCTCTGAGCTCCTTCCAACTGCTCTAGCTGCCTTAATTGGGGTCATTTGGCTCTGGGGACTCATCACACAGCCCCACTGAAGTTGTTTTTGGGTGGAAACCCTTGGAGACCCCCCGTCCTTATTGCTTTCCATCCCCTCATGTATCACTACTCCTTGGCCTCTCCTGGCTCCGCAAGCATAATCTCCAGTTTGACATGACACAAGATTATCTTTCCAGACTGAAAATAGCAGTAGGTGGTAGGATATACTTTGGTGTATCCGAGTCCACAGGCAGTGTATCTGTGGAATATTGATGGGACAAAGCATAGAGTTTGCCATTTTTAGACTGTGGTGGGTAGCTTGACGACAATCAGAAGCTACTGAACAACATGGCCCACTTTGCTTCTTGAGGCTTCTCTTTGCTCCCTTCAAGTATTTCAGATTTTTGTGGTCCATCCAAGCTTCAAACTGGTGTTCTGCTTCCTCCATCCAGTGCAAGTCCTACCACCAACAGGCCTCATCCCTGATGCAGTTATTTTCTGCAGAGGTAAATATTCTGGAGTAAAAAAGCACAAGGATGTAACCAGGTGTCCTCCGGGTGGCATTACAACAAGATGGCATCTACCACCACAACAAGCATTGAGTATGGATTAGGGATTCTAACGATGGGAGAAGGGGTAAAACAATGTTTTAAATTCTTGGAATGCCTGTTCAGCCATGAAGTTAGTTGGTGGAGAAGAGCAGCAAAGGAACTATATTGGTAGATAAACCATTGGTGACTTTTCCAGGATACATCTACATTATTCCTGAGCAAATAATAAGTCCAAGAAAGGATATGGTTATCTGGTGAAACTCTTTTCAGCTTTCACATGAAGTGGATTTTGCAGATTAAAAAAAAAAAAAAAAGCCTGTGTTCCTTGTGTTCTTTTAGGGACTGGTAAAAATAAAATGTTGCTTTGGTAAACAAAAATAAGTTTATCAACAATGTCATGTAGTATGGTATGCCATTGAACAAAGCCTAGAAGACAGTAGGGGTTTGAGGAACTCAGATGGCATAAGTTATTTATAATTTCCTTTTGGAGTGTTGAAGGCCCACTTTTCATTCATCACCCTCTTGAATTCATACCTGATCAGTTATTTCAGAAATCCAATTTGGTGTATACCTCAGGTTCCTGTATCAACTCAGAAGCAATGAGAAGCAGAGGCTATCAGGTTCAACTGTACTGTTTAGTAGTGATTCAGTAAAAAACATATTTTGGGCTGCCTGAAGACAGAAACGCAGAAATTTACCAATTAAGGATTATCACATATGACCAGTCTGCCATTCTGTCATTCATTCATCCATTCTCTGAACTGCTTAATCCTAATTCGCGGGAGGCGGACACCCATCCCAGTTGGCTCCAGGCAAGGGCAAGGTACACCCTGTATGGATGGCCAAGCCATCACAGGCCAGAAACACACTGACTGTTATATGCAGCCTTCTCTTGATGAAAATCAGCACTGGTTCTTTTACATCCCTCACACTATAGACAGCGAAAGACATGGCCGGCCTTTGATAACCCAGTTAGCTGCAAAGGGGGGGGGGCAGTGATAACTTGTTGAAAGTGGGGTTTGAATCACCAAAAGATCAGTGGGATCAGTGATCCAGCACCTTTACCACCAGGCCACGATTACCCACCAGTCTATGTATAGATTGCATTTCTTGAGCCAGAAATAGCAAAAATTACAGTAATTCTTAATCAGAAATTTTCATGGTGAGTCCCAGAAGTTTTCTTACTGACTTCATTTGGGGTATGGTTGTCCAATGCCCTCATCCAATGAGACAGAAGAATTTCATCCACTATTAGCAGAAATGGTTGGAAAATCAATTATACATATACTAAAACACTGCTCTGCTCTCTTGTGACAACTGAAAATGGTTCCTTGCTGCTTCACTTTCAGGAGGAACGTATACTGCTTTCAATGCAGCAGCAAAGTCTTGGAATAAACTGTAAATGCATGATTTTCTATTCGGCTCAGTTGTTATCCAGAGGTTAGTTTTACCACTTATTAGTGAAACCACATAAGATATATTAGGAAAAAGCATATCAGAGAGGGAGTAGGGACCAGAGCATGTGTTTGTGTGTTGGGGTTGGGGGGGGGGCTGCTAATAGGGCCCTGGCAAACTGAAATAAATCCATGATCCAGAATTCAAATCCTGTGACAGTCCAAGTTCAAAAACCCAGAGGCGCTCACCAAAGCACAGGGAGAAATTGAAAATATAATACAAATAACAAAAGAGCCAAATACCTCAGGGATGGGTGAGACAGATGAGGAAATACAGAAACAACACACTGGGAGGTTGGCTGGAACACTACAACTCAAGAGAGTCAGAGAGAAGCACAACAGGAGAGCAATGTGCATGCATGGAAACAGCTGTGACTAATTACCACTAATTGCTGAAGTATAGAGGCTCTTAAAGGTGAGGTACAGAATTTTTATAGCTCTGGGTGGCAGAATGTGATAATTAATGGGTAAGAATTCCAATCAGATAATGGAAATATATAAGTACATGACTGTCTTGTTGCAACAAGGGGCTACCACAACCCAAGCAGGCAAGCAGACACAATAACTGAACAATACTGTGAGGTGGATATTAACCACAAATACGAAGCATAGGTACATGATCAAACATGACATGTTGACTTATATAACATAAAGTGAGTAACGTGAAGGTTCTTGTAAAATTGTTTATGTTAAATAATTGCTGGCCAAATCCATATGCAAATACTGCTCTTACCACTGTTTGTTGCCATCAGTTTTCAAATAAATAGTGTCCCTTTGTCTTCTTTTCCTTTTGGCTTTTCCCTTTTTCAGGGGTTACCACAGCAAATCATCTGATGAGCATGTTTGATTCGGCATAGGTTTTTACGTTGAATGCCCTTCCTGACACAACCCTTTAGCAAGGGACAGTGGCACCGGCTATGCAGCTTATTCTTTATGAAAGTCATCAGTGGTTCTTTTACATTAACCGCTCATCATAGACAGTGAGAGGCATGGTCAGCCTTTGATAACCCAGTAAGCTGCGCTGGGCAGTTTCTAGTTTTCTGGTCAAAGTCCAGTTTCACCAGGTGTCCTTCTTTCTGACTGATTAGGTACAACCTGGATCCACACATCTTTATTCACCTCTTCATTGCCTTCTGGTCCTTTTTCACTGTTGTGTCTCCACTAAGATATGCAGAAACTGCTTGAGGCCACCTATTCTTGTCAAGGGTCAGGCTATGAAGAAGTACTGTATATATTTAATATACAGTATTCACATTGCTTGTTTCCTTTAGGGTGATCTGTGATGGTTCTACTTTAGACTTCCCCATACAACCTACACATATGTTTCAGCTATTGCCTCTGACACATGGACTTGATCTGCATGGATCCATGTTGGTGCTCCAGAAGATAACATTTTTTTTTCCCTGTAGGGCTGAATAGGTTTGGGTAGATTTGTAAAAGGCATCAGTCACTACAAGAACATTTTCATAGCCATCACTGTCTTTTGCCATGCCTGGAATCAATAGCAATGTTTGCCAGGAGTCCACCAGATAGTAGGTAATCAAAATATCGACTCTTTAGCTAGAGTGCACCTCTCACATCCTTTGCACAACTGTCCAATGCCTTGATGCATTTTCGGCCAGTAACATCTCTGTTGACTCAGTTCACTGGATCGTTCCACAACTTGGTGGCCATACCTGACATGAAAGTAGGTTAACACGCCTTACAGGAGATTCGTCTATCAGACTCTGGAAGGCTGAAAGAAAAGGACTACACCGCTGAAGGAAAGACCGCTGAGCACCGTAAAGAATAAGGGGCTTCGTAGTCAGGAACACCTTGTTGAAGATGGTTGAACCAGGCGACAAGGGGTGTGAATGACTGCTTACTCTCCGCCTCTACACCTCAGACAGTCCAAGCTCCCTCATCAGTGCCTACGCTCCTACTCTGACATCAACACCTGAGGCTAAATACGAATGCTACTCCAACTTGAATACCGTCATCAAGAATACCCCCAACAACGAACAACTCATCCTTTTGGGTGACTTTAATGCCAGGGTGGGTGCCAAATGAGACTCCTGGCCCTCCTGCCTTGGTTCCTTTGAAGTTGGCAAGGTGAGTGACAATGGACAGCGTCTACTAGAGTTTTGCTCTTACCACGGCTTGTGTGTGAGCAACACCTTCTTCCAGACGAAGCTACAACACCGGGTGACCTGGTGCCATTCACGCGCAAGACACTGACACCAGCTTGACATGATCATCGTCAGGCATACAAGCCTCAAACACGTGCTTCTTATTCGCACCTGTCACAGCGCAGACTGTGACACAGACCACTGTCTTGTATGCTGCAAGATCGACCTGAAACCAAAGACACTTCACCATGCCAAGCCTCAAGGGTAGCCTCGCATCAACACCATCAAGATGCAACAAGAAGCAAAGATCGAAAAATTTGCAAAGACCTTCGAAGAAGTCATCTCCACAAAAATCCTCAAAGTACAGCATCCGACACCTGGATCAACCTACAAGAGTGCATTCATACATCCGCACTAGCCATCTTCGGAAAGAAGACCTCCTGGAGCTCTGACTGTTTCGATGCAAAGTCCGCAGAAATGAACCCTGTCATAGAAGCAAAATGGTAGCCCTTGTTGAATATAAGAATTCTCCAAGCAAAAAGACCCTTAAGACATTAAGAGCAGCTCAGAGCAAAGTGCAACAGACAGCAAGGGAATGTGCCAATGAGTATTGGCAAGAGCTCAGTCGTGACACCCAGACTGCAGCGGACAAAGGGAACATCAGAGGCATGTATGATGGCATCACGAAAGCTCTGGGACCAACTCGGAGCAAAACATCATCCCTCAAATTCATCAGTGGGGAAGTGATCACTGACAAGAGGAAACAAATGGAGCGATGAGTAGAGCACTCCTCAGAGCTTGACTCCAGAGAGAACAGTGTTGTTGACTCGGCATTGGATGCCATTGAACCTCTACCTATCATGGAGGACTTGGACACCGAACCAACATTGGAAGAACTCAGCAAGGCTATAGACAGTTTGGCCTGCAGCAAAGCCCCTGGAACGGATGGCATCCTCCCTGATCTCATCAAGTGCTGCAAGTCTGCCCTCCTGCAGCCACTACATGACACCCTTTGCCAGTACTGGAATGAAGGCGGCATTCCTCAAGACATGAACGATGCCAAAATTGTCACCCTGTATAAAAACAAAGGGGACAGGAACGACTGTAACAACTATAGAGGTATCTCTCTCTGAAGCATTGTGGGCAAAGTGTACGCTCAAGTCTTGCTTGCGCAACTCTAGCAACTGGCTGAATGTGTCTATCCTGAATCTCGACGCGGTTTCCACGCAGAACGTGCAACAGTGGACATGATTTTTTTTTTTCCATTTGCCAACGCCAGGAGAAATGCAGGGAACAACAGAAACCCCTCTACATTGCCTTCATTGATCTAACCAAGGCATTTGACCTGGTTAGCCGAGATGGGCTTTTCAACATCCTCCTGAAGATCGGATTCCCCCAGAATCTGCACAGTATGATTAGATCTTTCCATGATGACATTGAAGGCAACCATTCAGTACAAGGGCAGCATGTCAGAACCTTTCAACATCAAGAGCAGTGTGAAGCAAGGCTGTGTCCTTGAACTGACACTCTTTGGCATCTTCTTATCTCCCCTTCTTAAACATGCCTTTGGGACCTTGACCGAAGGAGTGTGCATGCATACAAGATCAGATGGCAAGCTGTGCACCATCGCAAGACTCGGAGCAAAGACCAACGTCCGCGAAACCACCATAAGAGACATGCTCTTTGCAGATGATGCAGCCATCACTGCACATGCAGAATATGACCTCCAGCAACTGATGAACCGATTCTCTCATGCTTGCCGTGACTTCTGGCTGACCATCAGTTTAAAAAAGACCAACATGCTGGGTCAGGACATGGATACACCACCTGTCATCACCATTAACAACTACCAACTGGAAGTAGTCCATGAGTTCACCTACCTGGGATCCACCATCATAGACAATCTGTCCCTTAATGCCGAGTCAAACAAAGGTATCGGCAAGGCTGCAACGACACTAGGGAGATTAGCCACTCGTGTCTGGGAGAACCCCAAGCTGATTACCAAAACCAAGATGGATGTCTATAATGCCTGGGTCGTTAGCACCCTCCTATACTAGAGCGAGGCATTGACAACCTACAGCAAGCAAGAGCCGAAGCTAAATAGTTTCCACATGCGAAGCCTCTGCCGTATCCTGGGCATCAGCTGGAGAGACAAGTTGCCCAACGCCAAGGTCCTGGACTGCGCTGGTCTCCCCACCATGTACACACTATTCAAACAGTGCAGAATGCACTGGATTAGCCACGTGCGCAACATGGAGGATAGCAGAATACCTAAGGATATCCTCTATGGAGAACTTGCCATTGGCAAACGACCCCGTGGCCACCCACAGCTGAGGTACAAGGACATGTGCAAACGAGACATGAAAGCCTTGGAAATTGACCCTGAGAACTGGGAAGACATTGCGGCAGACCGCAGCAGCTGGCGCTGCCTCCTCCACAAGCAACTGAAGGAAGGTGAAGAGAAAATCACCAATGAAGCCATCAAAAAAAGGGCAGGCGAAAAGAGAAAACGACTGACTCTGCCGCATCTATTCACATCTGCTCCTCATGTAGCAAGGATTGCCAT
>CM045733.1:65757500-66102500 GCA_024760905.1 Plotosus lineatus | reverse complement strand
TATTAAAAGTGACTGGACCCCAGGTGGCTTTTGACGCTCCATCTCAGGATGGAGAATGTCAGCATCTAGAATAAAACTTGGAAGTCTCTGCTTTTATTAATGAAAACTAACATTGAAAATCTTGACCAGCTCTGTCACACAGTTGATGATATCACTTCTGATGGTCTCGCGGGCCAGATGTTTGTATGTACATGCACTCTATAGCTAGATTTGAAACCATGGCTAGGTGCATCTTCAGATTTTCAGACAAATATGCATGTGCAGACGTACATGATGTAGTTGCAATAGCTGCTGTGAGAAAACGATGAAAAGACCAGCTTGCTCAAAAATGTTATAAATTCATTGTGTACACATTAAGACAAGAGTGAATAAAAAATATTTTCACAATTTTATTTTCAAGTTTTCTTTAGAAATTGGTGTGTGTGTGTGTGTGTGTGTGTGTGTGTGTGGAGGGGGGGGGGGGGGTTTCGGTAAACTGATTTTTGACATGACATGCAAAGCGTATGAAATTTCAACTGTGAAATACAAATGGGGGTCTCTGTGTGTGTGTGTGTGTGTGTGTGTGTGTGTGTGTGTATACAAACCAGTGTCTCTCCCTCACACTGGTCCCAAGCTTAGATAAATGCAGAGGGTTGCATCAGGAAGGGCTAGTGAGTATATTGGTAGTAGGATGCTGAGGTTGAAACTACCAGGCAGAAGGCCTAGAGGAAGACCAAAGAGACAATTCATGGATGTGGGGAAGGAGGACATGAAGATGGTTGGTGTAAGAGAAGAAGATGCAGCGGATAGGGTGAGATGGAGGCAGATGATTCACTGTGGCGGCCCCTGAAGGGAAAAGCCGAAAGGAGAAGAAGATATTTTTTTTCTTTCTTTTTGGATATAAACAAAAGACTCCAAGTTAATAGATATGACGGGTTCAAGGTTCGGTCTATGATTTAATTAAGGAAAAAGCTGTAAGTAAATTGAGCCCAAAGAGTAAAGGTGTGTGTGTGTGTGTGTGTGAGAGAGAGAGAGAGCGAGAGAGAGAGAAAGAGAGTGAGAGAGATACCATTCACATTAGAATGGATTTGAAGTGGGGATCATGCACTATCAGCTGCTATTGAACCAGTTAAATGCAGGTCTTGAAGTCATGGTCAATCTGTCAGCAAATGTTCAGTTCAGGTCCAAATAAATTTCTTTCTAGACACATCCTTATTAATAAAATACAGGGGTAACTCGCCTTACGATAGTCCCAGCAAACGAAAAATCCAGGTTATGAAAAACAGTTTCCAAAATGTTTTGTCTCTGTATACAAAACAAGTTCTCCTTACGAAACGCGCCATTCAAACATTCAAACCCGCCATTCAAACAAAGCACGAGCTGCTCTCCATTGACTATCTTCCAACATCCCGTCCCGCTGGCCTCCCATTGGTTAGGAGGGATGACTCAGCTCCCTCCCATTGGCTATCTACCAACATCCCGCCCTGCTGGCCTCCCATTGGCTATGATGGAGCTGCATTGCCCATAATGCTTTTCGTGTAAAGGACAGAGTTACTGTTGTTTCGGGAGTTTTTTGAGTGTGAAATTAAAAGTATGAATTCTCTTTAGATACATTTTATCAACAACATGTAAAAATGTTGCAGTTTGTCTAATTTGCACAAAAAGAAAGAGATGTGCCTAGCAAAGTAATTACAGTACTACCGGCACAACGGCATAGGCTCGGGGGGTGCACAGCAGCACCCCACACCCCACACACACACACACACACACACACAGCAGGAGTTGGAGTTCCGCTGGACAAGAAATATGTGTATTCACAACCTGAATGACTCATCGAAGAGGAAGTCGGAAATGAATTCAGCGTGTAGTAAACCGGACGTTAATACTGGAAGTTAACGTGTAACAGGCACTGTGCATGTGCAAGCCCGAGCTGACCAATCAACAATCAATGACAGGTGCCTATTTTGGTGGAGCGCCTCACATATTATCAGTGACCAATAATCGCTGAACACTGTCAAGCAAACAAAGTGCGAGTGTGAGAATAAAGCACAGTTTGTTAATACCGCTTCCGGTTCCTGAACATGTGTTAGAACACAAACATTGATGCACAGAGAATGAATGTCTAAAATAATCATGAGTCATCCAGCCTGTATCTGCAGCCTAATGGTCAGGACTTTCATAAAATTAATAGTAGAGTATGTTTTTGTGCTGTGAATATGTATTAACATTTGTTTGTGCCTTTGAATAGAGAAATCATTTTAGCTCAAATTGTAAATGTATTTAGCACATGTACTTGCAGATGTACAGTAGTTTGAAATATATTTGAGAATGTTTTTGGTTGAACTATTTGATTGCAGTTCACACCTGTATAGACAGCCATTTTTTTTAAAGTTTATAATTCTACCCACGGGTGTACCTGGTTCCCCCAAAGTGCTTGTAATATAATAAATAAAATTATAGCCCCTGGGACTTGAGTTCCGGTCAACCAAGATGTGCACCCCCCACAGTTAGACTCGCTTACGCCATTGCGGTAACTTCTTCTTCTTCTTTTCCTTTCGGCTTTTTCCCTTTCTCAGGAGTCACCACAGCGAATCATCTGATTCGCACATTTTTAATTTAGCATAGGTTTTTACATCAGATGCCCTTCCTGTCACAACCCTTAACAAAAGACAGAAACACACTGACGACTTTGCAGCTACTCTTTACGAAAGTCAGCAATGGTTCTTTTACATGAACCTCTCACCATAGACAGTGAGAGACATGGCCCGCCTTTGATAAACCAGTTAGCTGCACTGGGGGTGACAGTGGCAACCCTGTGGTGACTCAAACCCCCAACCTTAGGATCAGCAATCGTGCGCCCTATCCACTAGACCACCACTGCCCTAAGAAGTCTTTTTTGTGCAGACTTGGCTGCAAATTTGGGATTGTAGTAGAACAGAGGTGTCAAACTCGTGCCACAAAGGGCCATGTGGTTGCATGTTTTTGTTTCAACCAAGTAGCAGCACAGGTGACTTTGCTCACTTAAACTAAAGATTTGAGTCTTCAGGCAGTTGATTGGTCAATCTGTGTTCTCTCTACAGAGACTGACCAATCAACTGCTTGAAGACTCAGATCAGTTCTTAAAACGAGCCAAGTCAATTGTGCTGCTGCTTGGCTGAAACAAAAACCTGCAGCCCCAGGCCCATTGTGGCATGAGTTTGACACATGCTGTAGAGAGTAAACGTCTTTTATTTATAAGAAAATCTGAGCCTTCCACCCATACTTACATAGTGATTGGTGAGCAACTAAGAAAAAAAAAGTATGAGGCTTGTATACATTTGTCATAGTATTGCTATGTCATTACATGCACAATGCATTAAATAATGCAGTCTTTTTTCATGACTTGTCACCTACATGTTAGGAAAGTTATGAAAATATAATTACAGAACCAATCAGTATGTAAAGATGTAAAAATAATGAATATTTTTTAAAAAGACAGAATCTAACTAGTCTTCAGTGTCTTATTTTAATGGGAGACAATGTTGTGTGAGAGCAACTGTTTTTTCCTCGGGTGGATGGAAACCAGATCTGTTCAGTGCCCCTTAAAGGTTATGGCAGCGAAATATTTTCTTTGAGCTTCTTTCATGTTCCCTCACAGTAGGCTTAGGCTGTTGTGAGAGAATACAAAAAGGAAGGAGTCTTAAGTAACAAAAATCTATTTAAAAATGAGCCTTAGAGTGTATCACAGAAACTCACTGTCGGAAAAACTCAGGCCCTCCTGCCTAAGTTGTGCCACATATGCCAGTTGAAAGCAAGGTCCAATCTTCTAGAAGTTCTTTGTTCTTGTTCAATTAGCGCTAATAATACTTTAAACTTTGAAATAGAAATAAATAAACTTAATATGACCAGATGAGAAGAGGCAGATATCCTTATTTTTTTTACACACCATCAATCAACCAGGCATGCTAGAACAAGAAATCCGCTAAGAGTAGTCAGTCAACTAGCCTACAGTCTGAAAATCTCCCCCGAAATCTCTGATACTTGTACTCTTAACTGTGCAGAGTCAACTTCCTTATTTCAGGTTGATTCCAATTTATGTTTACACTTTTTCTATTTTAGTCTCTCCTACATAATTTACATATTTTTCTATTTCCTATTATGACAGTGGTTTCGCCTTGTACTGTCTCTAATCTGATGTTATCCATCCCCCAGTGATGTTATTTCCCTTCATACTTTTTTCGGTTATTTTGTTGGCCCGATTTGGGAAGTTAAAAAAAATTGGTACTTAATTCGTAAGCCAATCTCCTTAGCCTTATTTGGCTGAGACATATTATACAGTACTGTGTATACAGTTTGTTCTGCAGGCTCTGAAAATTTCTTACTGGTCATTCTAACCTTGCCCGCCAGTTTTCTTCTCTATTTTAGAACATGCTTTTATTCTTTCAGTATTCCTTTTTTATAAGTAAGCCTTTTAAGGATATACTGCTATGTGCTTTTCTTCATTTCTTTCGAGTGCCACTAATCTTGATAGCGACTGAATTGGCCACATTTTTCTGATGATCCACAGCTGTGTCTTCCTTGCTGCTTTTTGCTCATGTCATGGTGACCTTTCTTGCTAGTTTGGTGCATACCCTGCGCTTCAAGCCTTCTAAGAGTTCCATTATATTTTCTTTGCTTCTTCTTAAGATTATAGTTGATTATATAGTCACACGACATGTACATTATCCCTTCATTTTTCTCATTTTCTGCTGTTTTAGCTCAGCCTGGTTTCAGCCTGTCGTGCCATCTTTAGGAGGAGAAGGCGTGCCATAGAATGTCGCAAACCACCTCACCCATCTATACTCTCTGCTGACCTCCTGGATTTCCTGATGCAATCATCACCAGAGCGCCTGATGGTTGGGCTTCTTCCCATGGAGCCCGGCCGGGCCCAGCCCGAAAAGGAAACATGGGTCCGGTCCGCCCTTCCATGGACCTGTGGGAGGGGCCATGGGGGCTTGGTGCAATGCGAGTTGGGTGGCAGCCGAAGGTATGGGTTCTGTCGGACTGATCCTTGGTTACTGGCTCTGACTCTTGGGACATGGAATGTCACCTCTCTGGCGGGGAAGGAACCTGAGGTGGTGTGTGAGTTGGAGAGATACTGACTAGATATAGTCGGGCTCATCTAAGTGCATAGCTTGGGCTCTGGAACCACCCATCTCGAGAGAGGCTGGACCTTATTTCATTCTGGAGTTGCTTATGGGGAGAGTCGGCGAGCAGATATGGGCATCCTTGTTGCCCCCATCTCGGTGCCCAAATGCTGGGGTTCTCCCCGGTCGATGAAAGGGTAGCTTTCCTTTGCCTTCGGGTGAGGGGACGAGTCCTGACTGTTATTTGTGCTTATGCACCAAATGACAGTTCAGAGTATTCACCCTTTTTGGAGTCTTTAGGGGCTGTGTTGGAGAACACTCCCTCTGGAGACTCACTCGTTGTCTTGGAAGACTTCAACGCCCATGTGGGCAATGAAAGTGTGACCTGGAATGGTGTGATCAGTAGGTACGGCCTCTCCAGTCTGAACCCGAATGGTGTTTCATTGTTAGACTTCTGTGCTGGTCACAATTTGTCTATCACAAATACCATGTTCGAACATAAGGGTGCCCATAAGTGCACTTGGCACCAGGACACCTTAGGTCGCAGTTCGATGATCGACTTTGTAGTCATGTCACCGGGCTTGCGGCCGCATATTATGGACACTCAGTGAAGAGCGGAGCTGAGCTGTCTCCCAATGACCACCTGGTGGTGAGCTGGTTTTGATGGTGGGGGGGGGGCTGCCTTCCAGACCTGGCTGAGAACGTTTGGCGAAGTTTCCTGTCTGAGAGACCTTTAACTCCCACCTCCGGCAGAGCTACAACCACATCCCGGAGGAGGCGGGTGACATGGAATCCGAATGGGCCATGTTTCATGCCTCCATTGATGAGGCGCCAGCCCATAGCTGTGGCCGGAAGGTCGTCGGTGCTTGTCATGGTAACCCCCCAAACCCAGTGGTGGACACCTGTGGTGAAGGGGGCCGTCCAGATGAAAAAGGAGGCCTATCGGGTTTTATGAGCCTGTGGGACTCCTGAAGCAGCAGACAGGTACCGAAAGGCCAAACATGCTGCAGCCGAGGTTGTGACAGATGCATAATCTCGGGTGTGGGAGGAGTTTAGTGAGGGCTTGGAGAATGATTATCAATTGACCTCAAAAAGGTTCTGGACAACCATCTGACACCTCAGGAAGGGGTAGCAGTTCTTCACAAACATTGTTTACAGTGGAGGTGAGGAGCTGCTCACCTCGACTGGGGATGTCGTTGAGAGGTGGAGGGAATACTTTGAAGACCCCACCAACACACCCTCCATGGAGGAGGAAAACCCTGGGGGTTTGGGCGAGAGTCTGCCCATAACTGGACTGGAGGTCACTGAGGTAGTCAAAAATCTCCTCGGTAATCGGGCTCCAGGGTTGGATGAGATCTGCACTGAATATCTCAGGGCTCTTGATGATGTAGGACTGTCTTGGTTGAAACATCTCTGCAACATTGCATGGTCATCGGGGGCATTACCTCTGTATTGACAAATCGTGGTGGTACATCCACCGGAGGATGTGCTCCAATTGCCGGTAAATCGCACTCCTCAGCCTACCTGGGAAAATCCAGGAGCAACAATATGGTTTTCGTTCTGGCGGTAGCACTCTTGACCAACTCTATATGCTCCACAGGATTTTGGAGGGGACATGTTAGTTTGCCCAACTTGTCCAAATGTGTTTTGTGGATTTGGAGAACGCTTTCGACTGTGTCCCTCGGACTATCTTGTGGGGCATGCTCCGGGAGTATGGCGTTCAAGACCCGTTGCTATGGGCCATTCGATCACTGTATTACCGGCGCCAGAGTTTGGTCCATATTCGTAACAACAGGTCAAATTCATTTCCTGTGAGGGTTGGAGTCCGGCAAGGCTGTCCTTTGTTACCAATTCTGTTCATAATTTTTATGGACAGAATTTCTAGGTGCAGCCGAAGCATTGAGGGGTTCTGGTTTGGTGGCCATCAGATCTCATCTCTGATTTTTGCGGATGATGTTGTCCTTTTGGCTTCACCAAGTAGGGACCTCCAGCTCTCATTGGAGTGATTCGCAGTTGAGTGCGAAGTGGCCGGAAAGAGAGTCAGCACCTCCAAATCTGAGGCCATTGTTCTCAGTTGGACACGGGTGGAATGCACCCCACGGGTCGGGAATGAGGTCCTGCCCCAAGTGGTGAAGTTTAGGTATCTCGGGGTCTTGTTCACGAGTGAGGGAAGAAAGGAGTGGGAGATCAACAAACGGATTGCTGCAGCCTCTGCTGTTAAACAGAGCCTGTACCGGTCTGTTGTGGTAAAGAAGGAGCTGAGCCGCAAGGTAAAGCTCTCAATTTACCAGTCAATCTATGTTCCAACCCTCACCTATGGTCATTAGCTTTGACTAATGACTGAAAGAACAAGATCGTGCATACAAGCGGCTGAAATGAGCTTCCTTCACCAAGTGGAGGGGCTCTCCCTTAGAGATAAGGTGAGAAACTCTACCATCCGGGGAGAGCTCTGAGTAGATTCACTGCTCCTCCACATTGAGAGGGACCAGTTGAGGTGGGTTGGGTATCTAGTCAGAATGCCTCCCGAAAGCCTCCATGGTGTGGTGTTTCAGGCATGTCCAACCGGGATGAGACTCCTGGGTCGACTTAGACATAGTCCCTCCAGCATGTTCTATCAGCTTGTCTGGGAATGCCTTGGTGTCTCCCCGGAAGAGTTGGAGGAAGTGGCCGAGGAGAGGGATGTCTGGACCTCTTTGTTTAGGTTGCTGCCCCCACGACCCGATTCTGGATCAAGCAGAAGATGATGATGAGGAGGAGGAGGAGGAAGAATTGGGGGAAAAGTAAAAGAAAATGCCACAAAACAAAGCCAATTATGCAAAAACAACCAAAACTGTGTGTATTTATATTTTATTTACATCTTATGCAGTATTTTTGAACGTTTATTTGCTTTTATAAGCATTTATAGTGATGAATACGTATTTATTGACATTATGTACACATATACATGTATGTATACTTCAGTCAGGGGAGGGGAGTTGATCCTACTTCACGGAATTTGGTGGTCGAGGGAGGATCTCTATCCCAATTAATTGTGGAACGTGAGGGATCCCTATACTATATAGTATAGTCTTGCACCCTGAGATGGCCTGGTGAGCTGTCCAGGGTATACTCTGCCCTCACCCAGAGTCAGTTGAGATGGATGCCAACCTCATCGCGACCCTAAGTATAATTTCTTGTTTGCTTCACAATAACAAATATTTTTCATCATCAAAGTCGTTGCTATGTTGTGTAAATCGACTGATATAAAACCCAGAATATGTATTTTAATTCCAGACTGTAAGAGGGCAGATAATTTTCCAAGCTACTGTAAAATCTAAAATCTTGTAATTCCCCACACCATCTATTATTGTTCCTTTAGTTAGAATTAATTTACAAGTTAAGACATGGATTTTTACAAATTTATTCTGCTTATAGGAACCTGGAACTAAACAACCTTAACCTTAAATAGCTCACCAATTGACTGCCAAGCCAACACACTATTCACCCACATATTAACACCTAGAAGGCAATGCAGAAGAGCCAATTAGTCTAATATGCATGTCTCTGAAAAGAAAGAAAGAAACCTTAGAAGATCTCCTTGCTATGAGACAATAGTGCTAACCACTATAACCAGTGCGCCCCATTTATTAAATATATAGATATTATTTCTGTAATTAATGTTAGTTTTATTAGGAGAATCGTAAATGTTTGGATAGGAGTAAGTATTGTCACCAAAAAAATATTTAATCTTGATATACTGTACGGAAATGAAAGAAGGTTTTGGTGTATGGCACTGACTTATCACGAACCTCAAAAAAGTTGTCTTCTCTTTCAAATGCAAATCTTTCATATGCAAAGTAAGTTGATAAAATATACCACCTCCAAAATCTGGATCAATTTGTAAAAGTCAAAATTATCGAATGACCACACCCCCCAAAATTTATGCCAACCCACATTCAAATGAGGAGGCTATATTATCATGGGCCTGAACAGATGAAGCTTCAACAGTTCTGCAGTTTATCGTGAAGGACATACCAACGACTGTCATTGCACAAATACAGCAAGATTAAGTGTGGCTGGAACACCAGTGATTGTCGATACAGAAATCCATGCTCTTTGTGAAAATCCTCTGTTCAGTCTGTGTGGTGCAGCATCTGGTTCATTAGCTCCACAACCCTGTTAAGAATCAGGCTCATTGTTGTAAAAATCATAGCACAGTAGTGCCTGAGAAATATCTGAATGTTGAACCATGGGTTTATTTTGTCCATTTGAGAGGAAAACACTTGGAAAAGAATTGGCTGAATGGTGTGACCTGTACTCTGGCAAGCCATTTTCATTTTTGCATTCCTATGGCACAGCTTTTGTCAACTTATTATCAGAGTGATCTTTGAATTCATGAAGCTCACTGATCTGGCTTGCTGGTGAGGCTCTGGAAGCTAAACACTTTTTCCACAACTTCACCTGATATTAAACAGTATCTTATGGCTTTGTGGATGGTTTATAGTGCTGATGACACTTGCAATATAGGTAATAAAAATAAGCAAATGTTATAAATAGCATCATCATGAAAGGAATACAGTTGTCAGAATGCAATGTGTGTTTACATTAGATAGCTTTTTTTATTTTTATTTTATTTTTTTTTTTTACTCCAGACAGTTTTTCACACCTTGGATAATATTGTGATAGCATTACTCATTGTTTGTGAGAGCTCCACATTTATAAGTAGCATTACTGAAGGCTATGAAAAGTCTGTGTTGAAATATAAACATGTACCGAATAAGATGCACCTTTGTTGATCTATTTGCCAATTAAATATTTTATTTATAAAACCATTTCCCTCGAGTTATTCAATGTCAAGATTCACAGGCCATATAGGTGTAGGATCGAAACCAATCATGTCTCCAGGGGAATTCCAAAATGGTCTCAGGTGAGATGAAATAATCCCATCAGTGAGTTTAATGTATGCTCTGGGCCTCCTCCTAGTTGGATGTGTCCTGAACACCTCTAAATGAATGCAACCAGGCGGCAAAGATAAGCTTTGGCTTTAGGATTAGCTCCGGCTTCACTATAACAAACCAGTGCAGCATCCTTATGGTTGCTGATTCAGCACCAAGTCATCTGTTCATCTCCCACTCCAACCTACCATTATTCATCGACAAGATCCCAAGATACTTGAACTCCTCGACTCAAGGCACCAACTCATCTCTGACTCGTACAGAGTAGGCCACTTTTTCTGTATGAAACCATGGTCTAAAAGTTGGGCTGCTTCACACTCAGTTGCAACAAACAGCTCCAGTGCATGTTGAAGATCATGTTCTAAAGACACCAACAGAACAACATCATCCACAAAGAGCAGAGATGCAATTCTGAGATTTCCAAAATGGAAATGTTCCTACAACTATACCTTAATATCCGGTCTGTTAAAGCAACAAAGAGGACCGGTGTCAAAAGGCAGCCCTGGCGGAGTTCAACACACATTTGACTTTGTGCCGAGAATGCGGATGAAGCTCTCACTTTGGTTAAACAGGGACCTGATGATTGCAACAGTGACCTTTCTACCCTTATTTCCATCAGCATCCCCAAAGAATCCTCGACAAGATCCTCGTCCATTCTCCCTTCCACAATACTACTGAATACTAGACTTGAGGGGAAATAGATTTAAATAAGTAGTAAATATATATCCACTCGTTATTTAAACTGCTTATGGAACACTGGTGCATAACGGCTCCTCCTCCAACCACAATTACATACCTTGTGTTTAAACATCATATTACAAATACTGATGCAATGCACACTATTGCCCAAGAAACTGGTAATTGTTCCACCCTGGAAAGTCTACTTGATGCAGACTTTATGCTTTCTGGTTTCATGAAAAAACTTTCTTTCTCTGAAAGTATATATATATATATATATATATATATATATATATATATATATATATATATATATATATATATATATAAAAACATTAATTCAGTGCTTCTCAATTGCCCCCGCAAGCTACTATAAATACTATTATTTGGCTATAAAATTGTTATTAGTACTCCTCTGCATAACATTGGATCTTTATTAATATTAAAAACAAAACAAAAAAATTAAGAAATATGGTTCAACTTACAATAAAGAAAAACTTCATTAACGTTGTTTTTTAATCTGTAACAGAAAAGACGTAAAGTTCACCAATGTGCCTGAAATTAAATAAAAAAAATAGCATCCTTATTTAAACTCATTTGACTTATTTAAACTCATCCAACTTACTTATGTCTTAATATCTCCATCACTCTCCAGTTTTCTCTTCGTTCCTGTTAGAATTTTTTCCATGTTGTTTCTTGAGGGGTTGTTTACGGTCACCAGTCTTTTCCAGTCCTTTCCAGCAACTGCCTAAACCTCTAGATGTCACTGTAACCTCCCCCAGCAACTAGCTTTAGCCTCTACATGTCGCTGTAAACAAATTGTTTGCTCATGCGAAAAACCGCTACGCCATAGCGCGACAATGAGAGTGCCACTGCCAACTAGTGGAGTGGAGGTGCAAAAAAAGCACTTAACTCTCATACACAATTACAAAACAGCATGTTCCTCAGGGTCATACACGCTCCCCTCGGCATAATACCCCACCGCCTCCCACTATTCGGGAAGCACTGCATTAAATGCAATACAAATAGTTAAAAATCAAAATGCAATTCATTAAGAAATGAAAAAGAAAAATAGAATCCTTGGCAGGTCACTGTGGTGGAGAAGAAATAACACACAAAGAACCATGCTGTTCGAGGAAAAGGATCCACTTCATGGTATAAAGTGATCTCTGCATCAACCTGTCATGGATGATGTACCTATAACAGCATGAATAATCATGTCAGTACTTCCAGGGGGGGTTTAAATGCTAATTCAGATTTTTTAAAATTTTTAAATTTTTTTAATTAATTTATTTTTTAACCTATAACATGGTTAGTGAATTTGAAACTGTTGAATCATTTATCGGTCTGTGCACGGGCTTCTTACACTCGTTGATGAAATGTATTTTCTTTGCCATGCGCTCACTACATTTAAACGGTGTGTACATATTTTTGTTCCTAGCCTTTGAAAACAAATAAATCTGACCTTGTTTATCTTTAATTAGATCACAAGTGGGAAATATACAGTATTAATGATTTTATAGGAGAAAACATTTCTCGTTTTACTTCAAAATTTTGAGCATGCACGAACCACTTTAAAGGACTCAGTTTCATTTTTCAATATACTAGTACATCAAGCTTCTAAGAAATTGTTTATTGAATATGTTCTGATTAAATGAGGATTAAAAATATTTCCACATATTTCATAACAGTCACAATACACTCTCTCAGAAAAGGTTTTGATGTGCACTGGCATCTCTAAATAAATGAACCAAGGCCAATGTGAAGTTGTGAAATAAATGTTTATGTAACACATCATTTTTCAGTGTGCAGTATTCGACAGAGACTGAATTAATAATATAAACCTTAGCCATGCCGCACAGGTGTATCTCTGTGTGGGGCTTTAAAACTCAGGAGGCATGTTTTCCACTCAAAGAACTTGTTGATTTGAGGTCACTATAATGGAAAAAAAGTGTGATTCTTATACATGAATCTCCACGATTCCTTAATTACTCACATTGATGCCATCTGGAATCGAGTAATAGTACCACAGTGATATGTAAAGATAAATAGAGTGGAAAGCATTCCCAAAGTTAACTTCCTTGGATTTAAAAATTAAAGTCCCCATAGAAAACATTAGTAACTTTTACTACAGTATATTTAAAGTGGTCTGTGCAAAAGGTGGATGGATGGATGGATGGATGGATGGAATAACATTTTCCAAGACAACTATCCCATATTGCAGTGTTTATTGGCTACTGAGATATTACAGAGAAAACCTCTCATAAATGTCTGTTTGTGTAAACTCACCAATGCACATGTTTAAGGTTAAATTCATGAACAATAAATGGTTATCATTTGCATCAAGATCAGACCAGAAAATTAATTTCATTTCTTTTTAAAAACTGCTTTATCCCATATTACAGTTGCAGGAAGGCTGGGGCACAACACACCTGACCCCAGGCACAGGCAGGGTGCACTCTGAAGGGCTTAACAGACCATTTCCAGCCAACATGCACACAACCATTCACAACAACATTCATATTTAATTAGCCTAAATGGAAAGCGGAGCACCTGGAGGAATCCCATGCAGTCACAGGGAGAACAATCCAACTCCACAGGAGAAATGCTAACCACTACACTGCCATGCTGTCCCTGCACAAAAATCATTATGATAATTACTGATGACTAGCTTTGGTCATGGGCTGGTCGAACAAAGTCATTTTGCTTGATCATACTTTTTTTTTTTTTTTTTCTTAATGCTACAGAATAACAGTGGTAGGCTGCAAAGCCGTCAGTGAATGCCATTTAAGTTATAACTCCAGCTGCTTCTCTTTAGAATTAGCTTTTATAGCTTTTTGTTGCTTCATCTCAAATTTGAAACATGTTGTTGTTGTCAAGTTAAAAATGAGTAAATATTTTTCATGAAAATTGTGAAATGTTTTGCTTTCAATATTTTGAATAAAATATGGATTCATGAGATTTGTAGATCAATGCATTCTGGCTCTACTTAAGTTTGTTTCCCACCTAATTTCTACCTCTATTAACCATGCTGTTTTGTCTACCCCTGCTTGAATAGCCACCTTATCATGGTGAAGGGGTTTGTGTGTCCTAATGATCCTAGGAGATATGTTGTCAGGAGCATTTTGCCCCTGCTAGGGTCACCCAAGGCAAACAGGTCCTAGATGAAGGTCCAGATGAAATGCGGTTCAAAATACATCTATGAAGAAAGAAACAACATGGAAACGGTTTCCCTTACCCAGATGCAAGTCACCGAGGTCTTCTCCTGGAGCCAGGCATGGGGGCAAGGCTCGAAGGTGAGTGCCTGGTGGTTGAGCTTCTGCCCATGGAGTCCAGCAGTGCCCAGCCCAAAAAGGAGACATTGATTGTGTGAGTTGGATGGCAGCCAAAGGCATGGGTTCTGTCTGGCCAATCCTCAGCTACTGGCTCTCACTCTTGGGACATTGAATCCCACCTCTCTGGTGGGGAAGGAGCCTGAACTGGTGCGTGAGGTGGACAGATACCGACTAGATATAGCCAGACTCACCTGAATGCATAGCTTGGGGTCTGGAACCACCCATCTTGAGAGGGGCTGGATCTTATTCCATTCTGGACTTGCTAATAAGCAGAGGTGGCGAGCCAGTGTGGGCATCAACCATCTCGGTGCCCACACGTTGGGGTTGTCCCCAGTTGATGAAAGGGTTGCTTCCCTCCGCCGTCAGGTGGGGGTACAGGTCCTGACTGTTGTTTGTGTTTATGCACCAAATGACAGTAAAGAGTATCTACCTTTTTTGGAGTCTTTAGGGGTGGGGGAGTTGGAGAAAACTCCCCCAGGGAACTCACCCATTGTCTCCTGGGAACATTTAGCGGAGTCTCCTGTCGGAGGAGCCTTTAACTCCCACTTCCGGCAGAGCTACAACCACATCCCTGTGGAGGTCGGTGACATAGAATCTGATTGGGCCATGCTTCGTGCCTCCATTCCTCAGGTAGCAGCCCATAGCTGTGGCCGGAAGGTCATCAGTGCTTATCATGGCGGTAACCCCTGAACCCAATGGTGGACACCTGTGGTGAAGGGGGCCATCCAGCTGAAAAATTATGCCTATCAGGTCTTACTGGCCTGTGGGACTCCCAAGGCAGCAGACAAGTACCGACAGGCCAGATGTGCTGTAGCCTGTGCTGTCACTAATGCAAAATCTCAGGCATGGGAAGAGTTCAGTGAGGGCCTGGAAACCGATTATCAGCTGGCTTCAAAAAGGTTTTGGACCACCATTCGACGCTTCAAGAGAGGGAAGCAGTTCTCCACAGATACTGTTTACAGTGGAAGTAGGAAGCTGCTCACCTCGAATGGGAATATCATTGGTAGGTGGGAGGAATACTTCAAGGACCTTCTCAATCCCTCCAATAAGCCCTCCATGGAGGAGGAAGACCCTGGGGTTTTGGGTGGGGTCTACCCATCACTGGAGCTGAGGTCACCGAGTTACACTCCTCAGCCTAACCGGGGAAGTCTATGCAGGAGTCCTGGAGAGGAGGATCTGACCAATAGTTGAACCTCAGATTCAGGAGGAACAGTGGTTTTTGTCCTGTCCGCAGCATGCTCAACCAACTCTATACGCTCTGCAGTAGCCCGGAGGGGTAGTTTACCCAGTCTGTTCAGATGTGTTTTGTGGATTTGGAGAAGGCTTTTGACCGTGTTCCTCGGGCTATTTTATGGGGTGTGCTCCAAGGGTACAGCATTCCGGACTCGTTGCCATGGGCCATTCTGTCACTGTGTTATCAGAGCCAGGGCTTCGACTGCATTAGGAACAACAGGTCGAATTTGATTCTGGTAAGAGCTGGAGGCCACCAAGGCTGTCCTTCATCACCAATTCTGTTCATAATTTCTAAGGACAGAATTTCTAGGCACAGCCGAGGCATTGAGGGGTTTTTGTTTGGTGACCATCAGATCTTGTCTCTACTTTTTCTGACATTGTCACTTTGGCTTCATCAATCTGGCACTTCCAGCTCTTATTGTAGTAATTCGCAGTTGATTATGAAACGGCCGGGATGAGAATCAGCACCTCCAAGTCCAAGGCTATGGTTCTCAGTCGGAAAAGGGTAGAATGCACAATGGGTCAGGAATGTGGTTCTGTCCCAAGTGGAGGCGTTAAAGTATCTCGAGGTCTTGTTCTCGAGTGAAGGAAGGATGGAGCTGGAGATCAACAGGCAGATCGCTGCAGCTTTCCCTGTAAAGCGGAACCTGTACCAACCGTTGTGGTGAAGAGGGAGCTGAGCCGCAACCCAAAGCTCTCAATTTACCAGTCAATCTGCGTTCCAACCCTCACCTATGGTCATGAGCTTTGAATAGTGACCGAAAGAACCAAGATTGTGGATACAAGGGGCTGAAATGAGAGCTTCCTTCGCCAGGTGGCGGTGCTCTGCCTTAGACATAAGGTGAGAAGCTCAACCATCCGGGGAGAGCACGGAGTAGAACCGCTGCTATTCTACATTGACAGGAGTCAGTTGAGGTGGCTCCAGGATCTGGTTAGAATGCCTCTAAAACGCCTCCCTGGCGTGGTGTTTCTGGCATGTCCAACTGGGAAGAGCTTGAGGAAGTGGCTGGGGAGAGGGACGTAAGGACTACATTGCTTAGGCTGCTGCCTCCATGACCCGACCCCGGATTAAGCAGAAGATGATAATGATAATGATGTTTTGCCTACAAGAATCAGAGGTTACTGCAAATCTTACTTCAGAGAGAATTATTAAATAACACCATTACTTCATTCTCTGTAAAAATACATTTAGGCTTTCATAATAGTAATCGTTTGCTGACACACATACTATATATATATATATATATATATATATATATATATATATATATATATATATATATGTATATGTGTGTGTGTGTGTGTGTGTGTGTGTGTGTGTGTGTGTGTAAGGTGTTGGGCTTCCAATTAATTTCAGAGGAAAGCTTGAAGCATGATAAAAGAGGCTGATGGCACAAGTTTGATCATTTGATGGTGCCAGATTTCTTGTGACTGAGTGCAGATGGATGTGAAAGAAACTCTTGCTTGAGCTTGTGATTACATTATTTCTGCTTGACTGAGTCCCTGGGGTGAAAGATCTGTGAGGGAACATGTACAGTAAGATAAATGAAATTCAATAAGAAACTTTTCTTCTCCCTTCATTGAAAAGAAGAGACACAGCGATATTCATTTTTTTTTTTTTTTTTAAAGAATGTTCCCGAAACAATACATTTAGTAGAGTTATTGTATACTTCAAACCACAGCTGTGTATTACACTTATGCTGGAAAAGACCACATTATTTATCCATTTTGAATTTGGGATCTTTGAAAAGAAGGGTTTGTGTTAGTGTAAAATTGAACCGGATATGTTTTGAGGAAAAGGGTTAGCAGTAGATAATTGTATATTTTTCAGCAGTGCTGCAATATATGGTGTACAAAAAAATAACATCTTTTAAAGTTTTATTGCATTATTATGAATATATATGAATATATGTAAAATTTATTCATACAGAAATGACAGACAAATCTAAAGGCAATGTGATATTTGAAGAACCTTGAGAGACAGGATTATTTATTTATTTATTTATTTTTATTTATTTTTTTATTTTTTTATCATCAGTATTTTATTCTGCAAACATCTCTCCATTGGCAAAATGGATGGGTTTATATGAAAAAAAATATTAAAACTTGTCAGTGATTTCAACATATTTTGTGTCTGCATTGCAAACATCTACACACGTTTACTACAAAGGATTCTTCTTCACATTCTCATCGGAAATAATGTTTAATATTCTACCTAAAGTCCTAAAAGATTCATAATCAGAATATTTACCTATCAGTATGAGTACAAGCCCATGAGAAAGTCAGGAACCCTCATGACATTTTTCACCACCTAACTTTACCTGCGGAATATCGTGGCAATGCTTCTGCATAAGACTGCACCGTAACATGTTGCTATATTCACACATGGAGCATGATGTCTTATGAGTTGCAGCAGGGAACCATCAGTACTGCAGCCTTCTGCAGCTACTCATGGTAAATGTTTGATTTTCCTGCTGCATTTCTGCAGAAAGAATGAGAATGTGTCAACACACTTTCTGTATTTATTAGAAATTTCATGACAACTTGTGTCAAAACAAATAGAGGCCCTATATCAAAATCTACATTAGTTAGCCATAACTTTTACACCACCTGACTACTCTGTGGCTTGGCAGCCCCATGTGCAGCAAGTGACAATTGACTGTTTGTTTTGACAGCTTTCACACATTTCAGAACCAGCTGTTTTAGAAGTTTATGCTTCAGCAGCTCTTCGGTGAGATCAGGTAAAACATGTTAATCTTCACTCCTCATGTGCATCGTTTAGTCTGGGACACCTTTACATGCAGTCTGACAAGAAAAAAATATGCCAGTCCAAAGGTTTTTGTTTGATTGTTGGGTTTTTTTTTTGTTTGTTTGTTTTTTTTTCTGTTTTGTGTATTTGCATTTGAAACAATACATATCAACTAATTACCTTTTGGTTTTGTGATCAATAAGGTTTTTTTTGGGTTTTTTTTTTTATGCATCCGGGTACCTACTAGCTGATGAGCTTCTGTGCCTGACATTGAGTTATGGAGTAAGCCACAATAACTTTGCATTTAAAGTCCCTGTGTAAGGAAAGGGCAGAGGTGGCCTGGTGGTCGTGCTGGATCACTGATGCCAAGGTGATGGGTTCAAGCCCAACTCTTAACAGGTTCTCACCACTTTCCCCCAGTGCAGCTAACCAGGTTATCAAAGGCCAACCATGTCTCTCACTGTCTATGGTGTGAGGCATGTAAAAGAACCATTGCATAGCTGACAGCATATTTCTACCCTGCGATGGCCTGGCGAGACGTCCAGGGTATACTCTGCCCTCGCCCAGAGTTGGCTGAGATGGACACCATCCTAAACATGACCCTAATTATGATTAAGTGGTTCAGACATGTGCAAATATTTATTGGAAATATGAGTCCATTACACAAATATAGTTAATTTTCTAATTAAAATAGTTAAATGAAAAAAAAAAAAATTACAATTAAATAAAAATAGCCAATTTAAAAAAAGTCTCCCACCACTCACACTCCAACTAGTTTTGAGAAGTTCCGACTTCTGTTTATGACATAAGCAAGGTAACACACTCTGCCTTGAAATCCATTTGCCTCCTCTTGACATTAATTAGGCTTAAATGCTTCAGAAAAGGAATGAATGAATGTTTTGAACCAACTCGATGCCTAATGGCTACAGGTTTAACAGGAGTCATGTAGCCAGCAGTACTATAGGTGCCAAGAGTAATCAGAAGCTATCAACAAGCTTGAATGGAAAAGGGTAAGTAATTAAATATATTTAATTTAAAAAATTTCCATAGATATATTAGTATGCAGTGCATCTCTGTAAATAAATCAGGCTGCTTAAAGTCTGTGCGCTCTAATTGTCTTAAACCTAAATCATAGTCAGTGAGTCACAGTCCCCTAAATTAATGGATTTTCAAACTCATCATTATCATTATTGTCATCATAATCATCATCTTCTTCTTCTTCCGTTAGGTCCATGGTTAGGTGGTGGGGGCAGTAGCCAAAGCAGTGGGGTCAAGCCATCGCTCTCCCCAGCCACTTCCACCAACTTTTCTGTCAAGACACCTAGGCATTCCTAGACCAGCCAAAACATAGTCCCTTCAGCGTGTTCTGGGTTGACCACAGTGTCTTTTCCCAGCTGGAAATGCCTGAAACAACACACGAGGAGGTGGTCAGAAGGCATCTTACCAGATGTCCAATCCACCTCAACAGGCTCTTCTCAGCATGAAGGAGCAGTGGTTCTACTCTAAGCTCCTCACCCTACCCATGAGGGAGAGCCCCACCACCCTGAAACGGAAGGTCATTTCAGCCACTTGTATTCATGGTCTTGTTTTTTTCTCACTCTCCAAAGCTTGTAACCATAGGGGTGGGGGTGGGGGGTAGGAATGCATATCAACCATATAAATTGATAGCTTGCTTTTCAACTTAGCCATTTCCTCACCATAAAGGACCAGCACAGGCTCTGCTTAACAGCAGAGGACATTCCGATCTGCCCCGTCACTCTCCTGTTCCACCCTTCCCTCACTCATGAATAAGACATCAAGATATATATATATATATATACACACACACACACACACATATACATACACATATATATATATATATATATATATATATATATATATATATATATATATATATATATATATATATATATATATATATATATATACTGTATATATACTGTATATATACATACACACACATATATATATATATATATATATATATATATATATATATATGTCAGTCATCGCTTGGCACTTCACGATTTGAGCATCGTGGTCTTGGTACATCACAGTATTTTAATAAAAAATAAAATAAATGATAAAATATATATATATTCAAGTGTCCTGCAAATATATGAATATAAGTAAATATATTATTTACATATATTTACAATCACTAGGCTTTCACTACTAAATGACCCCCTAATTGGTGAAGAATTTTTATTAAGTCTGCACTGATGCATAATGTACACTGAACTGTAAACCAAGGGTCTGACAAGGGTGACATAAACCATGTTTATAGCATTTTATTATATTTGGCTAATGCCTTTATATAATATTTACACCAGGTGTTTTCAAATTAAACTTAGAGGTGTTCATACTTTAAATAAAACTGGTATAGGCACTGAAGTAAATGAGTACAAAGCATAATATTATTATGGAAAGAAAAATTGTACGTTATCTTACATGCCCAGAAATGCATTTTATGGCATTGTATATACTACCCACACTGAGGCGTTGCTCCTGGATGACCCCCATACCCCAAGCCAAAATAGACATCCCTGGCACTTTTCCTTTCCGCCACTTCACATATTCCTCCGCCAACCCTTAATCTTAATGAAATCCCTGGAGGTTGGTTAGGTAAGATTAGGGATAAGTACTAAATCACCAAAGGCATCATTTTAAAGCTCATTTGATGTTTTAGCGTATACTACACAGAAATGAGGAAGGAAAACAAAACACACACACACACACACACACACACACACACACACACACACACACACACACACACACACACACACACACACTGTAACAGTGTATTTTTAAACACATTCAAAGTTTTGGTATACACTATGTGGAAACAAGAAAACTAAAACAAGATTTATTTGAATGTTATTGTTGATAATGATGATGTGGTTGTTATTGTTTTCATTTGTAAAGCACGACATGATATCTCTGCATGCTCCAAATGACCATGACAAACCGAGAGAGTGCTTTGTTTTGATTCAAGCATTATTCCCTCAGGACAATAAGCATTAATTGAATCCATATTATATAGATAATTATTCACTTGAGGGTTGTTATTTGCAGAAGCCAAAGGAAGAGACTGAATGACTGAATTATTATCTAATACAAAAGTGAAATTGTATATTGTATAATTGTTTTATTATTCATTTCAAATATTTTCAAGTACATAGTCACGATATTGTGTTGCAAATGGCAATTGTACAATGTATATATATATATATATATATATTTTTTTTTTTTTTCATGGCAATGACGCTATAACCCAGTTATCCCATGGCAATGATCAATCAAACAAATCTTGATTAAAAATGCTTATTAATCCTTAGAAAGCAAATGAATCGAATTGTACCATTTCTATGAGGTACATACGTACTAATCAACGTGTTCACATCATCTGTCAGTGGACTTTGTTATCCAATCCTACTTTCTTACAATGATAGCATTAATCTGTGTGCCTTGCGGGCATGTAAACCCCCTGTGCGATCAGATCAGAACTCTTACTCTTTGGTTGGGAACAAATATTTATTTGACTTTTTCAAATGCAAATCGGTGTGTAACCTTTATATACAGTAGTGTCTTTTCATTCTGGATTATTTTCTTAGTATTTTATGTCTCAGTGTTAAAATAAACCTACCATAAATATGCTCGGCCATTGATTTCCTGATAAGTGGAGAAATGTACAACATCTGGAGGGGAACATATAATATTTGTTTTTTCTGATTTTTTTATGACTGGGTCAAAGAAGTAAAATTCAATTTGGGGATAAGTATTCATTTTTTGGACTTTTTGATGTTGTTGCAAGGAAAGCATTCCACAATGATCTTTGGTAAACAAGATAGAAATATGATTATGACACACTGTAACTACATTGTAGAATTAGTAAATTAACATTCTCTGCTAATAACTAACTCAGTTGCTGTGTTTTCTTTTTTTTATTAATGACTGAAGCTCAAACGTTCATTTTCTCATGACCTACATTTAGTGTGGGAGCCAATGATGTGTGGTGAGGTTGACAGTTGGCACTATCTCGTTTACTGTCAGATTTACAAATACAAATAAATTAAATGTGTATATCATTTATCATTTGATTGACAACAGAGCATTGGTGCCCCAGTGGTACAAGTGCTGGATTACTGATCCTGGGGTAGGGGCTCCAAGCCCCACTTTCAAGGGTTGTCATTGTTGTCCTTCCAGTGCAGCGAACTGGGTTATCAAAGGCCAGCCATGTCTCTCACTGTCTGAGGTGAGAAACATGTAAAAGAACCATTGCTGACTTTCATCAAGAGTAGCTGCATAGCCATCAGTATGTTTCTACATTGCGATGGCTGAGTGATCCTTTGCATAGAGTTAGTCTCAGTGGTTCTTAACCTTGTTGGCGGTACTGAACCCCACCAGGTTTATATGCTTATTCACCAAACCCTCCTTTATTGAAAAATAAAATATGATTTTTTTTTTTTCAAATTCAAGACATAGGTATATGTTTTTACTTAGGCACCAAAATGAACTGTGCATTAACACCACTGTGTTCAAAGAACAAAACCAATAGAATGCATGACCTCCCCCATTACAACTACTTACCTTTTTATGTGAGGTGCGCATCTGAGTGTGTGCGCGTGCATCCGTGTGTGTGTATTTGTTTTATTTACGTCTTATGCATTGTTTTTGAATGTTTAATCGTTATTATAAGCATTTATAGTATTGAACATGTATGTATTGATATTATATACACACAATATATATATATATATATATATATATATATATATATATATATATATATATATATATATATATATATATATATATATATATATATATATATATATACATATATACATATATACATATATACATATATATATATACATATATATATATATATATACATATATATATATATACATATATATATATATATATATATATATATATATATATATATATATATATATATATATATATATATATATATATATATATATATATATATGTGTGTGTGTATATATATATATATATATATATATATATATATATATATATATATATATATATATATATATATATATATATATATATTGGATTCAAACTGTAAACGAGTTTGTAACACATACCACCTGACAAATATTAACATGTATTATATTTTATGATTTTTTTTTAAATATTTTTATTCTTATTATTTCATTTTATTTATTTATTTATGTATTTCTTTTTTATGACTGATATTGTGATGTGTGTCTCTTCCTCTCCTGGATGCACATCACTGGTAGGAACTCAGTCTACATAAGTCTCAACATAACAAATATGAGGACATCCAGAAATAAAGTAAAAACATAACATTATACATTATTTTGTATGGAAAGGAAGACAATGAGTAAATAAAACAGTGGTGGACCTTAGTACCCCATGAATTTTGTAACCATAGGAAATAATGGCAAATAGTAAAAACAAAAGTCATTTTAAAACTAAATGAAATAGACATGAACAGTGTTCATAATAACCAGGTTACCAGGATTTTGAGACAACCAATAAGCATACAGGACAATCCGAAATATTATAAATTGATTATTTACTCGACAACCAAGGATCAGCATGGCAAAGTTTAAAAACGATCAACCATGTTGGGTTGCTTTGGTAAACGCTGCGTCTGTCTCATTTTTTATAAGCATTGACAAGGAAATGAATGTAAATTGCTCGAGTTAATATGGACTAAATTATAAATTCCCACTTCTGGGATAGAGTACTACACCTGATAATGTAGAGAAGCCATGTTTACAAAGTGCACATGTTTGGGGAGCAAAGAATCATTTTGCATTTGGCCATCAAAGTTCCTTTCTGTGAAGTAATAATGTAAGTCATTGTCGTTTCTGTTACCATGAATGTATTACTGAAATCAGGTGTAGAAACATTCATTCATTCATTCATTCATTCATTCATTTTCTGGGAAGCTTAATCCTGATTGTGGCAGTGGTGGCTGAGTGGTTAAGGGGCTGGGTTACTGATCCAAAGGTCAGCGGTTCAGTTCCCACTATCACCGCTGTTGGGCCCTTGAGCAAGCCTCTTAATCCTCTCTTGCTCATTTGTATAAAAGTAATCATTGTAAGTCACTCCGGATATGAGCATCTGCCAAATGCTGTTTTTATATTATAAATATATTAATTAATTGCAGGGAGGCTGGTGCCCATCTCAGCCGACTCTGGGTGAGGGCAGAGTACACCTTGGACAGCTCACCAGGCCATCGCAGGGCAGAAACACGCTGATAGTTATGCACCATACTAATTCGGAAAGGCAAGAATGGGTGCAGAAATAAGACAATATACAATATTTTGCAAGAAAATAAAATCATTTATTTTGTTTATTTCCCCAACTAGGACAAAAACAGGCATAGATAGACAGATGTGAAGAGCTGTTGTTCTATCTACTGCTCTGCAAGTAAAATAATTGTGGCATATCTTTCTGTTTACTCTCTCTCTCTCTCTCTCGTTTCTCGTAGCAGGTCACACACATGTAAGAATAAAACAACTGATGTTTATTAGGATTGAAACCGAAACACAAAAGACTTGCTGTCCACCGCTTAAGCTTGCATATAAACAAGCAAACAAAAATAAATTGCTGCTAACGATTTGCAGAGCAAATGCCAAAAAGGAAACATGAAGTAAGCACAGAAGTTCCTGTTCAGGTGCATAAGCTAAAATATAAACACAGAATAGCTGGAAGCAGGGCAGGGACAGTGAGGACATGACACACTCTCTCATTAATAATCCATTTTGTGTCTAAAAGGAAGACAGAAAAGAAATTGCTCATGTGCCATTTTATTCAGCAGTGCTTCTAACTTTTTTTTTCAGCGGAATACATTTGCTGAATGTTGCCATATGTTGCAGCATGCAAATTTGCATATAAATCAAGTTACCAAATCAAAATTTGACAGTTGAATTTTATTTATAAAGGGGGGAGGGGCAATCTCCCTGAGCTTTTAATGTCGATAACAACAAATCACTAGTAAGTAAATGAGCAAGAAAGAAAAGTATCACTCATGAGGCCTATACAATATTTCTCACAGCTCACTGTGTTGGGGTAAAAACAGAAAACAGGGAAGATGATTTACTCCACATAAAGATCTAAATGTTTGGGCTGAACTATGAAAAATTCATTCATTCATTTATTTTCCAAGCAAATGAATCATAATTAAGGTCATCAGGAGGCTGGCGTCTGTCTCAGCCGGCTCTGGGCAAGGGCATGGTACATCCTGGACAGTTTGCCAGGCCATTGCAGGTTTTCAAAAATATGTATTTGTCTTTATTTTACAAAAAATAAAATACTACTAAAATGGGTGGCAACTTTGTTTAAGCCAATAATGTGCCACAAATACAGTGATTCTATTTATCATGTCTGCACCCATGAATTTTCACGAAAGTCAAAATTTAACTGCAAAAATTTGCTTGTTTGCGAGAGAATAAACAGAATAGATTAATTAGATGAAACGGCAGCCTTATCACATTATCACCTCAAGGCCAACACAGGAACTGCAAAAAACTGACCATATCTTATACACCTAATCAATTCTTGGCCATATCTCTGACCCATGAAAACATGCCAAACACATATCATCAGCTCTACCAAACCACATACAAAGTACAGCAGGATGTTACCCTCCTGTCCTATATGAATATTATGGCTGTTGGATGCAGACGCAAGGTTGGTGATGTTGCAAAGGGGAATGTTTCTGATTACACTGTGAAGTCCTGCATGCTGAATCCCAGCATGGAGATTCCTGTGCTGCTGCTGTATAGGTGTCCTGGCCGAAAAGAGGGTGTATGATGACTTGTATGCTCGGTTGGACAGTAAAGAGGGAGAAAATGATTTATACAGGTTGGCACAGCAGAGAAATAAAGATGGGAAGGATGTGCAGCAAGTTAGTGATTAAGGACAAAGAGGGAATGTATTGACTGATGACCGAAGTGTGCTGGAAAGATGGAAAGAGTACTTTGAAGAGCTGATGAATGAGGAAAATGAGAGGAGAAAAAGAGTAGAAGAGGTGACCATTGAGGTCCAGGAAGTAGCAAAGATTAGTAAGGGTGAAGTGAGGAGGGTATTGAAGAGGATGACGAATGGAAAGGCAGTTGGTCCTGATGACATGACCGGTGGAGGTATGGAAGTGTCTACGAGAGGTAGCAGTACAGTTTCTGACAAGAACATTCAACAAGGTCTTAGAGAGTGAGAGGATGCCAGAGGAATGGAGGAGAAGTGTGACGGTGCCCATTTTTAAGAACAAGGGAGATGTGCAGAGTTGTGGCAACTATAGAGGGATAAAGTTGAGGAGCCATACGATGAAGTTATGTGAAAGAATAGTGGAAGCTAGACTAAGGGCAGAGGTCAGCATTTGTGAACAACAGTTTGGTTTCATTTTTGGTTTTCATACTTTGTGGATCTGGAGACAGCATTCCCCATGGACTATGATGTTTGCAGATGACATTGTGATCTGCAGTGAGAGCAGAGAACAAGTGCAGGAAAATCTAGAGAGGTGGAGGTATGCCCTGGAAAAGAGGGGAATGAAGGTTAGCCTCAGTAAGACAGAATACATGTGCGTGAACGACAAGAACCCAAGAGGAACGGTGAGGTTACAGGGAGCAGAGATAAAGAAGGTGGAGTATTTTAAGTACTTAGGCTCAACAATCCAGAGCAATGGAGAGTGTGGAAAAGAAGTGAGGAAGTGTGTGTAGGCAGATTGGAATGGTTGGAGAAAAGTGTCTGGTGTGATGTGTGATAGGAAGGTATTGGCAAGAATGAAAGGAAAGGTGTAGAAGACGGTGTTGAGGGCAGCAATGTTGTATGGTTTAGAAACAGTGGCCCTGGGGAAAAGACAGGAGGCAGAGCTGCAGATCGCAGAAATGAAAATGTTGAGGTTCTCTTTGGGCGTAACGAGGATGGATAGGATCAGGAATGAGTACATCAGAGTGACATGTACATGTACAGCACATGTAAGACGTTTTGAAAGTCAGCGAGGCTAGATTGAGATGGTTTGGACATGTACAGAGAAGGGATAGTGAGTATATTGGTAGTAGGATACTGAGGTTGGAACTACCAGGCAGAAGGCCTAGAGGAAGACCAGATGAGATTTATGGATGTGGTGAAGGAGGATATGAAGGTAGTTGGTGTAAGAGAAGAATATGCAGAGGATAGGGTGAGATGGAGGCAGACGATTTGCTGTGGCGTCTCCAGAAGGGAACAGCCGAAAGGAAAAGAAGAATAAGAAGGTATATACAAGTATATACAATATAGACAAGACCAAGATAATATTTATTTATTTTATTTAAACAACTGTGCTTAAGCTGCAGATTTTCTCCTATTTAAAATTCCTTTCTTCAGCAGTTTACTGCGGAACAACATAGCTGAGCTGGTTTTGTAAATTACCACATGCTGACTTTCTCAGAGTTCATGACAGCATGCAAAAGGGAGTGGAAGAAATGAGTTGATGACACCTTTTAGTCATTAATTCAGTGACAACAGCACACCTGTTCACTCGCTCCCCAATGACAGTCTCTATCTAGTGATAAGTTAGCAAGGAGGGTTTATTTAACGCTGTGTGGGTTTTGTGCTCATTTATTCTTTGCAGCGGACAAGTGCTGGTAAGTGGGGAATGATGCCAAAATTCATGGTCGGAAAGTCTGTTAAGAATCTCTAACTTTGAATAAAAAAGTGTGATTTTTTTTTTTTGTTTTTCTTTTCTTTCTTCTTCTTTTTATCCCTTCCAGTTCTCTTGTGGGTTGCTTTTGGCAAATGTGGAGTCTGAGAACAAGCCACTGTGGATCTACTCTTGAGAAGTTTGCATGCTTTACTTTATATTACAGCACGTGAAACAGAACTGTCCAATTCATTCTCTTTATTCTGTCTAATTCACAATCTTCAAAACATTCTACATGATGCATGTGGAGCTCTTAACAGAAATGTTCACATCAGAATAATTTCATATTATATATTTTAGAAATATGTGCAGCTAATATCTGCAGTCAGTCACACCAAATAATATCTGGAGTACACTGTCGTGAGGTGTGGATACACAACACTTACTCAAAGCAATTTCAACGCCCACAATTGCTGACACATGAATTGATAGACTCTATTAGTAGAGATGGAGAGGCCCAGGGTCTTAGAGTAACTAGTGCCATTAATCCATATAGTTCCTTTATCAAAGTGTTTTGGCAGAGCAGAGGATTAATTCATGTTTTTCAACATTTCAGTCCCTCAAAGCTTTTCTAAGGATAAAACCATTTTATTTAAAAGATATCTGTTAAATGGCTTGATCAAAGATCAACAAAATTTGTCATTACTCTTCATGACATTTATGTCTTTTTTTTTCAGGTTATGTTGTTTTTCAGCTAGTCACTAACTTGGTGTGTGTGTGTGTGTGTGTGGGTGTGTGTGTGTGTGTGTGTGTGTGTGTGTGTGTGTGTGGGCGCATTTGGGGGGTGTCTCAACCTTTGTGGTATAAAAGTGCATCTTATTTTACTTGCAAAGTCTTGTTTATAATTTAAAGTTCAATTATTTGCAATTAATTGCATATCTCCTCAATTGTACAGGTAGGGAAATTAGGCTATTATACTGGAAGCCTCTTTCGACCTGAAAATATATCCCAGAATATGTATGCTCCAGTGCATCTGTCCTCTTTGTGGTTTTGCAAGAGAAAGGTTGACATGGCTATGCTTTGATCAGGGGCTCAGCCATGAGGTTTGTGCCTCGAAGAGTTCTATCCTTGAAAGGGACACTCAGCATGCAATGCATGAGGTCTGAATTAGCAATGTAGATTTAAAAAAAATAAGCTACTGTTTGAGATTTTGCATCACAAATACCTGCCTCGAATATTTATTTATTTCGACCTCTATTAATATTTTCTGTTTATTTTACCAGTGCCACATGCATTTTGGTATGTTATATTATGTTATATTTATTTCTATTGAAAATAAACTATTCAAAATTAGCTGTATCCGATGGTTAAACACGCTGTTTATAATGTTCAATAAAATGAAGTCCGCAGAAATCATGTATAAATGTTCAGAAAAATGATTAGGAGTACAGTAGGCCCCTGCCTATTCGCGGTTCACCGGTCGCGGCACCGCAGACTCATGAATTAGCGGCAGCCCGGAAGCTGGTGGCATGTGATTCAATTTTAGCCAATGGCTGAGAGTGGTTGTTTCTCCCTCCTGCTGATTGGTTGCAAATGATGTGTACACCTCTTTTTTTTTCTCTCCTTCACGCACATGTCATTTACGTCATTTCTTCAATTGTGAATTCACTTTTTTTTTTTTTTTTTTTTTTTTTTGGAGGGGGGGATTTGTGTGTGTGTGTGTGTGTGTGTTTAATGATTATTTAAGCCCTATGATGCCACTCAAACACCCTGCATCTTCTCTAGCTTCTGGTAAGGAGCCTAAGTGCTATATCCATTCATAAATATTATCACAGTACAAAGTTTAAAAAGTTTTTCTGAATCATTAGTATATTTTACTGCATTATTACTGTATTAATGAATGAATTTAAAATTATGAATTAAACAGAAGGCAGAGCTGGAAGTCGCAGAGATGACAATGTTGAGGTTCTCTTTGGGAGTAACGAGGATGGCTAGGATGAGGAATGAGTACATCAGAGGGACAGCATATGTAAGATGTTTCGGAGACAAAGTGAGAGAGGCTAGATTGAGATGGTTTGGACATGTACAGAGGAGGGACAGTGAATATATTGGTAGTAGGATGCTGAGGCTGGAACTACCGGGCAGAAGGCCTAGAAGAAGCCCAAAGAGAAGATTCATGGATGTGGTGAAGGAGGACATGAAGGTAATTGGTGTAAGAGAAGGAGATGCAGAGGATAGGGTGAGATGGAGGCAGATCATTCGCTATAGCGACCCCTGAAAGGAACCGCCAAAAGGAGAAGCATATTTTAGCACATGTAATATCACACATAAGGTTGTAAAACCATGTCAATAATTTGCGGATTTTCAGGATCTAGCGGGTGGGGCAGGAACGTGATCCTTGAAAATAATGAGGGGTTTCTGTATTATTATTTATTTATAGTGTTAATATTCATCCATTCATTTTTGGAGTTGCTTAACCATAAATTAGGGCCATAGAGAGGCTTGTGTGCCTCTCCGCTGACTCTGAACAATGGCAAAGTACACCCCAGACAGCTTGCTGGGCAATCGCAGGATTAAACACGCTGATTACTATGTGGCCTATACAAGCATCAGCAATGGTTCTTTTACATGCCTCTCACCACAGACATTGAGAGACATGGCACTGAGGGGAAACAGTGACAAAATGCTAATAATGGGGCTTGAACTTCTGACCTTGGGATCAGTAATCCAGCATTCTACCAAGTCTCCACTGCCCCTAATGTTAATAATATAAGTAGAATAAAATGAGAAATTCATTTTGGTATTCATGATGGATTATGGATTATTATAGGCCAATATACTTTATTCAGAAAATAGCTCAAGGTTTAAAACTAATCAAATATGCTACATTAACATGAATTACTACATTCCCATCAATTCCAGATCCACTGACCACACTTATCTCAAAATATGACCAGCACACTTTGGTTTTTGATCAGGGTTGCCATATGTTCAGCCATGCATTAACATGGTTTCATTTTTTCCTCTAGCCTTTTACACATCACACTCTTGCAAGCAAATGTGCCTCATGAAATCTGCAACCAGAAGTTATATTGATTGTTCTAAATGTTAATGTCCTCTGAGCACAGACATCAAATGTGTCATCATTAAACCAGCAGTAAAACATGCAATATTGTAATGATATTTACCACCAGCTGTTCTGCTGCTTTTCCTGTGGGTGCAAAGCAGCACACTTTATGCATTCTGGCTTTGGGTTTCTATTGATTCATCATACAAGGGCACGAGGGGGTGGAGAGCAGTCAGGAGGATGTGAGATGGTCCATATCCATCTCACCCTATCCTCTGTCTCTTCTTGTCTTGCACCAACTACCTTCATGTCCTCCTTCACCACATCCATAAATCTCCTCTTTGGTCTTCCTCTCGGTTCTCTTTGGGAGTAACGAGGTTGGATTGGATCAGAAATGAGTACATCAGAGGGACAGCACATGTTCGATGTTTTGGAGACAAAGTCAGAGAGGCTAGATTGAGATGGTTTGGACATGTACAGAGGAGGGATAGTGAGTATATTGGTCGTAGGATGCTGAGGTTGGAACTACCAGGCAAAAGGCCCAGAGGAAGACCAAAGAGAAGATTTATGGATGCGGTGAAGGCGGACATGAAGGTCGTTGGAGTAAGAGTAGAAGATGCAGAGGATAGGGAGAGATGGAGGCAGATCATTTGCTGTGGCGACCCCTTAAGGGAACAGCCGAAAGGAAAAGAAGAAGAAGAAGGTCTTCCTCTAGGCCTTCTGCCTGGTAGTTCCAACCTCAGCATCCTACTACCAATATGCTCACTATCCCTTCTCTGTACATGTCCAAACCATCTCAATCTGGCCTTGCTGACTTTGTCTTCAAAACCTCTTACACGTGCTGTCCCTCTGATGTACTCATTCCTGATCCTATCCATCCTCGTTACTCCCAAAGATAATCTCAACATTTTCATCTGAACACAATCATACTTATTTGGGATGGAAAAAAAATACAAAACGGGAAGTGAAGAATAGAAAATTGGAAATTAAGAAATTTAAAAAAAAAAAAAAACAAACATAAAAAGCTAAGGAATGTATCCGAATTAATTGGTTTCTCATGGATCGCGAACGGTGCAGTGATAACAAGATTATTCTGTGTTCATACCTTGCAGTTAAGCTGAGGTCTTTCATGTGGGGCTTACATTTTCATATGTGCTTGTATGTGTTTCCTCCCATAACTCAAAGACAATTAGTTTAACTATTCTAAATGTCCCATGTGAATGTGTAAGTGAGTGGTTACTCATCTCTGTGTTAGTCCTGCAACAGATCAATGACCTGATTAAGGCGTACAGTGCACCGTGTTGTGACAATGAAGATGTGATATTCCTGCTTCACAGGTGTATCTATAGTGTCTTTTCAAATGCTTGTTTGCAGTCCACAATAATTAGATTGTGCAAAAATCAATGTTATTTTATATGAATATATGATCGGTGTGGCTGCACGGTGGCGTAGTGGTGAGCACGTCCGCCTCACATCAAGAAGGCCTGGGTTCGATTCCTGGCTTGGGTGTTCCTGTGTGGAGTTTGCATGTTCTTCCCGTGCTTGTGTGGGTTTCCTCCGTCCTCCGGGTGCACCAGTTTCCTCCCACAATCCAAAGACATGCACAGTCGGTTAATTGGACGTTCTAAATTGCCCGTAGGCTCGCATCGTACAGAAGGCAATGCCAAACCATTGCACTAATCCTGCCAAGAAAACCTCCATGAAGATGATCACCAGGGGGTTATCATTCATGGTGGGTCGCCAATGGTTGTCCTACGACACAGGCACTAGATAGATAGATAGATAGATAGATAGATGATAGGTGTATCACAGTGATGTGCATTGAGGTTGACAGCTGTTAAGTTGAGAGTCAAATTTACAAATACACGTGATCTCAAAAGAGTAGTACGTACTAGTATGCTAGTAGATTGGTAACACCATTTGTTTGACAACAATGTTTTGTGTTTTATGTCTCATATCAGCATTCTTTACACAAACATCTGGCACATATTTAACTTGAGGTTAAAATTCATTCCAATGGCGTTGGCCTTCATTTAGTTATTACTTCTTGTTTTGATTGAAAGTCTAGATTTGTGGATTTCTAAGCTTAGAAATGCAATCTTCCATTCTGATAAGGCCGATTTAAAAGGAAATATAAACTACAAACAAAATAGGTTGTAGGTTGCATAAACATCTGTGGGCTCACAAACAAACTCGGCATTGGTTCAGTGGTACTGTTTGCCCCACCGAGTAACTTTTTTACTGGGTTTTATGATTAGTCTGTAGCATAAACAGATTACAGAAATACATTTTATACATTATTAACATTTGGAAAAGTCAGAGCATATAATCAAAGTGTTTGAAAGCGCTTCATGCAGTCCAGAATGCTTTCAGAAAATGAATGAATAAATGAATATATAGAGACACACAATTTGCATCATATACCAGTGCAGTTTGTTAGGGATTCCACCATCAACTGAACGACACAGCAAAGCGGCTGCATCATCGCGCAGCTCCTACCTGTATTTGAACAGGTCATTATGAAACTCTGCTGTTCTTTATTATTTTTTATGAAATAAAGGGATCGCTCACTACTTCCCACTTCAATTCATGCAACTTCAGGGCATCGCGTATTTTTTTTTTTTTTTTTTTCCAGAAACATGGTGAGATGCATTAATCTCATTATTTTCAATGGTTGGTGCATGTATCATATTGAGGTTGAGGTTCTCTTTGGGAGTAACAAGGATGGATAGGATCAGGAATGAGCACATCAGAGGGACAGCACATGTAAGATGTTTTGGAGACAAAGTCAGAGAGGCTAGATTGAGATGGTTTGGACATGTACAGAGGAGGGATAGTGAGTATATTGGTAATAGGATGCTGAGGCTGAAACTACCAGGCAGAAGGCCTCGAGGAAGACCAAAGAGACGATTCATGGATGTGGTGAAGGAGGACATGAAGGTCGTTGGTGTAAGAGAAGAAGATGCAAAGGATAGGGTGAGATGGAGGCAGATGATTCGCTGTGGCGACCCCTGAAGGGAAAAGCCGAAAGGAAAAGAAGAAGAAGAAGAAGAAGGTGCATGTATCATATTCCACATGTTTTGCATTGTATATATCAAATATCTATGCAAAGTATTACTCAATTCTCACAAACTATATGTCAGAATCTCCAATCTACCCAAAATGCACACAGTTATGACTTATCAACTCAATTTTCTAACGTTAACAAGCGAGTACACTCATTTACTCCTCCATCCGGCATCAGTGCTGTTTTTCCATGCACACAAGCAGTGGTGTTGAATCACCAGAACTTCATTTATATTCATGAGGAAAATCGAGACATTTACAGCTAAACCGACCTAAAACACCAAAGATGTACAATAGTAAATAATCAGAAAAAAAAAGTAAATGTATTATGAGTATCTCAATTCAAAATCATTTATTCTACGCCACTAAATTTTTGCATCGAAATATCATATTTAGCTTGAACAAATGTATGATTTAATTAGAGGTTCAATGGTTTAGAGGTTCAATGGGGGTTCAAGACCCACTCTCAACAGCTGGTCACTAACCCCCCCCAACCCCTCCAACCCCTCCAACCCCTCCAACCCCCTTCCCCAATGCAGCTAACTGGGTTATCAAAGGCCAGACATTTCTCTCGCTGTCTATGGTGTGAGATTCAAGTTAAAGAACCATTGCTGACTTTCAACAAAAGTAGCCTGCATAGCCACCACCATGTTTTTGCCCTGCAATGGCCTGGCAAGCTGTCCAAGGTGTGCTCTGTGCATGCCTGGAATTGGCTGGGGTGGGCACCAGCCTTCCAGCGACCCTAATTAGGATTAAGCGGTTGCAGAAAATGAACTGAACCGAACAGTTACAGAAAATGAATGATTGAATGAATGAATGTTTTATATTGTTCAATTACTAAAATATAATGCGATGTGTTTTATCTAAAGCACAAAAGAGATACAATGTTGGTAAGGTGAGCGGTTTGTACAAGACATTGAGGCTATTTGTAAAATGCTGCAATAAAGTGCATAGATTGTCTCTTATAATTGCTTTGTTAAATGCAGTTGCATTGTGTATACTTCAGTAATTAAGCAGTTGGAATTTTACATTATACAAGTGAAAATGAACAAAGAGCACATCTGTGTGTCCCTAAGGTTTAGTCATTAAAAAGCCCATTATTTTTTAAATTACTTTTTTCAATCTTTCAGGCCCTTTAATCCGGATGTATTTCCCAACAGGCAGTGACTGTGTTGGGAATGACTCCTGTTGGAAAATGTGAATTTTTTTAAGATCTGATTGACCAACCCTGCTGCATGTTCACTGACAAAACCCATTTCTAAGACAAACATGGATTTTGTAGTCTGCATGCTGACTGAAAACAGTGCAAATATCTGCTCCAGTGGTGTGCAGATGACTTATAGGGTGCTCCAGGGTCTTCATGGTACCAGCTGCAAGCCCACATCGCTGTGAGCTCAAGCTATTGTGGCCTGCTTCATGATTAAGCTCACCAATACTGCATACATTACACAGTGATTAGTTTGTCTGTCTCAAGACTTAATTGCATCTCTGTGAAGTGCACTGGGGTGAAGGCACACACTCAAAAGAAAGGGGTGTTGGGGGGGGGGGGCAACTTGTATCTTTATTTTTGTTTTTATTGGACTAATTCCGAGATGCCATTAGAGCCATTTTTGCTCGCTGTGTATGAGTTTATTGTGTGGTGATGTCAGCGAGCACCAGTCTTTCCTTTCAGAGTGATCCTAAACTAACACACCTGATTCAACTCATCTGCTAATTGCCAAGTTCTTTTTGGAGTGGGTTTGATTTGCAGGGGAAACACAAAAAATATGCAAAACATGGATTAGGGGCCACTAGCCTAATCAGTAAATGTGAACAGCTGCATTCGGTTCCAAACTTAGCTAAGCTTGAGCTGCTATTTGCTTTAAAAAAAAAAAAGAAAGAAGAAGAAATAAATAAGATTCACATAAGGCTGCAAAGCCGTCAGCGTGTTTCCGCCCTGCGATGGCCTGGCGAGCTGTCCAGGGTGTACTCTGCCCTCACCCAAAGTTGGCTGGGATGGGCACCAGCCTCCCCGCGACCCAAACTAGGATTAAACGGGTACAGAAAATGAACTGAACTGAAGATGTAGTGTCTCTTCAGCTTCTGGATTTTTATCACTATATAGATAGATTATGCACCCGTGTACTCAGGATGATTGTGATTCAGATAGAGATCTTGCGTATTACTTTATACCATTTGATTTATTGTAATAATTATATTTTTCAAAGAGTGGAATGCACTTTTAGACAATGTACTTTAAATACAGGGGTTTTATTATTATTATTATTATTATTATTATTATTATTATTATTATTATTATTATTATTATCAGTTCAGTTCATTTTCTGTAACCACTTAATCCTAATTTGGGTCACAGGGAGGCTGGTGCCCATCCCACTCTCTCACTGTCTATGGTGAGAGGTTCATGTAAAAGAACCATTGCTGACTTTCGTAAAGAGTAGGCTGCAAAGCCGTCAACATGTTTCCGCCCTGCGATGGCCTGGGCGAGCTGTCCAGGGTGTACTCTGCCCTCGCCCTGAGTTGGCTGGGATGGGCACCAGCCTCCCCGCAACCCTAATTAGGATGAAGCGGTTACAGAAAATGAACTGATGATGATAATAATAATAATAATAATAATAATAATAATAATAACGACCCTAATAGAGGTAATAAGCAGTTACAGAAAATGAATGACTGTTAACCTTTTGAAAGAGAAAAGGAGAAGCTGGTGAGGGAATAATTTCTTCTTTGCTATAATGCAAGTCATACCAGCATGTCTTATGTCTTATGGGCATTTCATAAGACTACACAATGTTACTTGAAACAAATAAGGAGCATGATATGCTGCTTATTAAGAGTAATATAAAACATCAACGACAACAAACATATAATACTTTGCAAACTACTGTAATATCTGTTGCTTTATTCAACATCACATCATCCTTTCCTGGATTGTCCACATAAAGCACATTCTGTCATGCATTACTTAAGGTCCACCAAGCTCATGTTTGTTTGACTATCCAATGATGATTAGTAATTCTGTAGGTGTCTCATGGTCTCAAGTGTGTCAAATTGTTGAATATTGTCTGAATTATAAAGCTCCTGGCTGGACCTAAGCCACAATTTACGCATTATACTGCAATTATCTCAACACATTGCACATATTATCTTAGTTTTTTAAAGCGTTTTCATCGCCACTTATTCAGTGTTCATATTTTACTTTGGATACAATGACCCAATTCAAAAAGACGTCAGTTATGTTTTGAAAGCAATATCAGTCCCATATCACCACTGCCAGAATCTCTCACTCAGCTTTTGACTTGGTGGGCAGAAATTGCAATCGAACCTTTTATTCCTTGTCTGAGAGCCTCATTCATTTTGCATTTCCAGCATGAGCTTCTGTTTTCTCTCTGACAGAGTGAAACCTGTAGACATAACAGTTGCTGCTTGACTTGTTATGAGAAACTGCTTTCACATGTTTTATCATACTGCGGCAGCCTCACTCCAAAATCTAGCAATTCTTGTTTAATGGTTGCCATGTCAACCATGGATTTATGGCTTTATCTGTAGCCTGTAGGGTGCCTACCGCACACAAAATAAAGATCATTTGAGTGTGGATGAATATATAACCAAGCATGAAAGATGACCGATATGCCAAGAGAGATATGCCAAAAGCCAGTGGCCACAGTAATCAGTCTAAGTGCTCAACTTTATTATGGTTTTACCTTTTTTACTTTGCTGGCGAATAACTGGCATTTAAACAGACATTGGTTTGAAACGATTAATAAAACCTAAAGTCTGTAAAGTTCTCAAAGAAGCTGACGCGGATGATTATAAAATATTAAGCAATAAAGTCAGCCTTTCTGTGTCCTAAAAAAGTCTTTATTCAAACTGATTCATACTTAAGTATCACTGGCCTTGATGTATTAATGAACATTTTTAATTATTTACCTATTTTATCAAAAATGCATTTCTTTTGAACACTTTATTTATTTATTTGTTTATTTATTTATTTATTTATTAATTATTATGGTGGGAATGGTGGTCTAGTGGATAGGGCGCAGGATCGCTGATCCTAACGTTAGGGGTTCGAGTCCCCACAGGGTTGTCACTGTACCCCCCCAGTGCAGATAACTGGGTTATCAAAAGCAGGCCATGTCTGTCACTGTCTATGGTGTGAGGCAGGTAAAAGAACCATTGCTGACCTTCGTAAAGAGTAGCTGCAAAGCCGTCAGCGTGTTTCTGTCCCTTGCTAAAAGTATTGTGACAGGAAGGGCATCCGATGTAAAAACTCGTGCCAAATCAAACGTGCGAATCAGATGATTCGCTGTGGTGACTCCCAAGAAAGAGAAAAAGCCGAAAGGAAAAGATTATTATTATTATTATTATTATTCTTCTTTTAAAAGGGATCCCTCATTTTCTGTGGTTAATGGGGACTGAGATCCCACCCCTTCCCCCTGCAACCGCCAATTTCCGCGAAGTAGGATCAACCCCCCTGACTGACGTATACGTACATGTATATGTGTATATAATATCAATTAATACATATTCAAAGGTATAAATGCTAATAATAACAATCAAGCATTCAAAAATAATGCATAATATGTAAATAAAATATAAATACACACACATACAGACGTGCACGCACTCAGATGCACACTTCACATAAAAACGGAAGTAGTTATGTTGAGTTTTTTTTTTTGTTTGTTTTTTTTTTTGCTTAATTGGCCTTATTTGGCAGCATTTTCCTTAACTTTTTCCCTGTTTTTCCGTAATTTCATTTTTTTTTTTTTTCAATGAATATTTTTTTTTAAAAACCTCGATTCACTGAAGCCTCATGAATTGAAGCATGGAGTAGCGAGGGATCACTGTATTATTACTTGTTAGCACTTTATGATTTTTTTTTTTTTGAAAAATCTTGTTGGTTTTAGGTACACCTCTGTACCATGACAAAATAGATTGTAACTGCTTGTGGCATTTTTATGATTTTATGATAAGTCTAATTTCTGGTGTCTACATGACAGCACAGCATATTTTGAGCAACGATGCATGCTATGCCGAAGGTCCCCAGTGGCTTGTGAAATTCATTAATAATATACATGTGGCTATATATCCTTTGCAGTACAGTATATAAATGCCTTCACAATTTATAGAGCCTGCTGAATATATTTCTCTTGTGATGTAGCATGAACACAGCGTTGTACTGAGATGTTTAAAGCAAAAATAACGAAACCATTGATAAAAGAAAAACCACAATGTATAGAACTACATAACATCATAAAACATGCAACCTTTTCAAAATAACATGAGTTTTGTCTTTAAGCAAGACTTGCTCCTTTCGAATCTGAATTGCAAAGCCAGATCCCATGAGAAAGATCATTTCTTATCTGAAATCATTTCCTCTTTTATGTATGCTACCTCTTCAGGATATCTTCAAAGCTGAGCATAATGTGGGTGCTTCCCCTTAAAAATTCTCAAAGAGTACAAAATATATTGTATAAAATATTTACAGACTTTGGGGATCCTCTCTTTCTTCCTCTGGACCATAACAGTGACACATTTGCTTTCATTCACCATAAGTCTTGACAGTGGTTGCTTTTATAAAAGAATGGCAGAAGATAAGAGAAAGCTTTGACCAGCTCGCCTCCGTTTGATAAATCTTTATCATTTTTGGTGATGGCCTGACCTAAGAAAAGATGTACTAGTAAGGAACTCTCATTAATACAGCTTAAAAAACAAACAAACTTTGACTCATTCATTTTATTTTCTTGATTCCAGTGACCTTTCTAGAATTGCTGTTGTCAAACAAAGCTTGTTTTGTCTGCTTGGGAAACAGAAGAACTGAAGGTTTGCAGAAATGACAAGTCTTTCATGTGCTATGAAATGTGACATATTGTCATCATCAAAAAAACAAAAAAAAAAAAAACAAAGAAGCAAACAAATATAGAAAATAAGACATAAATAAATAAGATTGTAATAAAGTTACTAACGCTAATGAATAAAGTGTTCATTCTAAACTCGCTTTCTTGTTTGCTGAACCACTTAATCCTATTCAGGTCAGAACTAGCGTGGAGCTTATTACAGCTAACACTGACAAACGTTGGGGTACACGCTGAACAGCCTGCCAGACTATCACAGGGCCAACACCCACACCCTTCAAATCATAGCCACCCTGAAGGGAAAATTGGAAAAGCCAAAAAGTCAACTTACTGCCATAGCAACATTTACATGATATGTTCAAAGATGTTCATCTTTGATTTCTGACTGTTATTTTGTCTCAGAGAAACCTTTGGGAGACAGAGATGAAAATGTTGAGGTTGTCTTTGAGAGTAACAATGATGGATAGGATCAGGAATTAGTACATCAGAGGGACAGCACATAGAAGATGTTTGGAGACAAAGTCAGAAAGGCTAGATTGAGATGGTTTGGACATGTACAGAGGAGGGATAGTGAGTATATTGGTAGTAGGATGCTGAGATTGGAACTACCAGGCAGAAGGCCGAGAGGAAGACCAAAGAGGAGATTTATGGATGTGGTGAAGGAGGACATGAAGGTAGTTGGTGTAAGAGAAGATGCAGAGGATAGGGTGAGATGATAGAGGCAGATGATTCACTGTGGCGACCCCTGAAAGAAAAAGCCAGAAGGAAAAGAAGAAGAAACCTTTGGTAGGCAGATTTCTTCTGGGAATGGTCACACCTTTGTTGCTATTTTTGTTCAAAAGGCTTTTTAGTTTTACAGATATATGATTATGCACCATCCCATCATGTAGCATTCATTAAAAAAGTAATTATTATTATTATTTATTATTGGGGTGACACGGTGCCACAATGGTTAGTACTTTAAACTCACATCAAGAAGGTCCCAGCTTTGATTTCCAGCCTTGAGCATTTATGTTTGGAGTTTGCATGTTATCCATGTGCTTGTGTGGGTCTTTTCCGAGTACTCTGGTTTCCTCCCACAATCCAAAAACATGCCCAGTGTCCTGATTGGAGGTTCAAAAAATTGCCCTATATGTGAGTGAGAGTATGAATGATTGCATTTTTGTTGGTCCTGCAAGGGCCAAGGTCTGGCAAGCTATTCAGGCTGTACCCTATCCTTGCCCAGAGTCAGCATCCCAAGACCATAGTTGGGCTTAAGTGGTTCAAAAATTGAATTGATGGATGAATGGAAAAAAATAAATAAATGAATTTATTAGTGATTATACTTCACTTGGGATAGGGAAGCATATCTTTAAGCTTCGAAAGTTTCAGTGCATCTACCCTGAATACAATTCTAGTCTGTTGGGCTTTTTACACCCGAGCCGAGTGGCTCATCAGGCCGGTGCTTATCCCCAGTTTCCATAGCATGAAGCTACCAGGAGTTCAACTCCCCCTGGATGGGGCGCAAGTCCATCACAGGTTACCTTCCCAGTATATTTTACTGGTACCCATTTATACTGTTGGGTGAACAGAGGCACACTTGTGGTTAAGACCTTGCCCGGGGGGTCTTAGCACAGTGGGGGTCTAACTGGGATTCAAACACACAACCTCCTGATCATGAGCTCAGCACCCTAAACACTACACCACCGGCCCCAATTAATACAATTCTGCTGGACATATTTTCTTTTTAAAAAAATAGTCTTTTTTTTTTTTTTTTTTTTTTTTGTGCATCACGGTGGGGTAGTGGTTAGCATGTACAGCTCACAGCAAGAAGGTCCTGTGTTCAATTCCCAGCTCAGACATTTATTTCGGAGTTTGCATGTTCTCCTTTTGTTTGTGTGGGTTTCCTTGCACAGTAGTGAGTGTGTGTTTTGGCCCTCTGATGGCCTGACAGGCTGTCCTCACCAAGATTCAGCTGAGATGGACCAGCCTGCCTCCCTGTGACCCTACTTAGGATTAAGTGGCTCAGAAAATGAATAAAGTCCGGTTTTTTTGAGTGAGCTAATGCCAAATCACTATTTGAAAGCAATCTCCAGTATTTATTTCTTCATCTAGAGGATGTCCTCTCCGAGTCAAGAGATGCAGGATCTAGAGACAAAGCATATAGTTGCAGGCCTCAAAGATTATTGTAATTATTTAAAGCTGCTGTAAATGTTAAGTCAATACATCAAGGGCAATAAAGACAAAGCAAAGTCACTGGTCTCGGGAGTTCCTTTACCTAGTATTTTGTTCCTTTGCTGATTAAAAAGAATTAAAGAGATGCCATAACACAGCTTTTCTGTACCTACTCAGGTGTGCTTCTAGGGGTCACCTGCATCCATCATGAATTTGAGAATGTAAGAATTAAACTATATTCTGTGTACTTTTTTGCTTACTGGTGCATCTAAATGATTAGAATATTATTAAAAAGGTCAATATTTTTCAGTACTCAGGTCAGAAAGTGAAACCCATGTAATACATAGATTCATTACACATAGAGTGAAATATTTCAAGCCTTTATTTCTTGAACTTGTGATGATTATGGATTGCAGATAAGGAAAACATAAATATTTGTCTCTGAGAAAATTGGAATATTACATAATATAAATTTAAAAAAGATATTTTAAACAAAAATGTCACGGTTCTGAAAAGTGTGATGATTTCTATGCACTTAATACTTGGTTTGGACTATTCATGCAATGACTTACTGCATCAATGCAATATGGCATGAAGGCAATAAGCCTATGACTCTGCTCAGGTGTAATTAAAGCCCAGGTCGCTTTGATAGTAGCCTTCAAGTCATTTGCATTGTTGCTTCTGGTGTCTGTCATCTTCCTCTTGACAATACCCCATAGATTCTCTATGGGGTTTAGATTAGCCGAGGTTGGTGGCCAATCAAACACAGCAACACCATAGCCACTAAACCAGCTTTTGGTACCATCAGCAGTTTGGGTAAGTGTATAGTAGTGCTGAAAAATGAATCAGCATATCAATAAAGCTTGGCAGCAGAAGGAAACATGAAGTACAAAAATGTTCTGGTAGAAGGCTGCATTGACATGGACCTCAGAAAATACACTGGCCCAACATCAGCAGATGATATTGCAGCTCAAAACATTATTGACTGTCCAAACTTCACATTGGACTCCAAGCAACGTGGATTCTGTACCTCACCTCCCTGCCTCCAGACTCTGGGAGCTTGATTTCAAAATGCAATGCGAAACTTATTTTTTATCTGAAAAGAGAACTTTGGACTACTGAGCAACAGTCCAGTTCTTTTGCTCCCCAGCCCAGGTAAGGCACTTTTGACATAATCGCTGATTTAGGAGTGGCTTAACACAAGGAATGTGACATTTGTAGACCATGTCTAGGGTTTGTCTGTGTGTAGTGGCTTCTGATTCATTAACTCCAGCCTCTAGCCTTTCAAAACTGAGGTTATTACTTTTGCTGGTGCACCTTTTCCTAACACACATTTTTCTTCCACTCAACTTTCCATGAACATTCTTGGATACTGCCCTCTGTAGTTTATTGCAACATTCCAGGAGCATGCAAAGCTCTTGCAACTCCTCGTGTGGGCACACCAATCCATATCACAGTGAAGCTGATCCCAGCGTATAAACCTTTGCAGGATTAAACCCACCACCAGAACCGGGCAGATCAGGACTGAGGAGGTTTTATCAACACTACAAGACTTCAAGCACACAGACTAGGATGTGTTCAAATAGTGCATTGATCTGAAGGACTACAGGTCAACTGTTCTGTCCTATGTTCATTTCTGCACTGACACTGTCCTGCCCAAAAAGTCCATCAGAGCTTTGCCAAACCAGAAGCCAATGATGGACAGCACAGTGTGGCCCCTACTTAAAGCCCAGAATGCAGCCTTCAGAACAGGTGCCAGGCTGGCTTACTGTATGGCCTGGAAAGAACTGAAAAAGGGCATCCAACTGGCCAAACTCGGGTACAAACAGCATATCAAGGAGCACTTTACCAACAACAACCCATACAACACGTAGAAATGTATAAGGACCATCACGGACTATAAGCATAGCATCCAGCAGGTCAGCCATGACCCCACTCTGCCTGACACCCTGAACAACTTCTTTGCTTGCTTATCGAGCAGCAGGGAGACTGTGCATCTTCCTCCACCAGAGGAGCCGCAGCAGACCCTCATTTTGCAGCGGTACCAAGTGTGTAATACCCTGAGGAAGATCAACATCAACTAGGCTGCAGGACCAGATAACGTGTTGGGCTGCACCCTGAAATCATGCACTGACCACCTGGCAGGAGTTTTCCTTTACATTTTCAACTTGTCCCTGCAACTTTCTCTGCCCCTGTCTATATCAAGTTTTCCATCATTGTGCCTGTGCCCAAAACATCAGCCACCACTTGCCTCAATGACTACAGACTGGTTGTCCTTACCCTGGTAATCATTAAGTGCTTTTATAGTATCCTCGTTTACCACATCAAGGACACTACACCTGCGGGGCTGGACAGCCTTCAGTTGCCTACAGGGAGAATCACTTTACAGAAGACTTTACACTGACTTCAGGCAGTGAGGATAAGAAACTCTACATGATCCACTCTGATCCTGAACACTGGAACGTCACAGGGCTGTGTACTCAGCTCGACCCTCTTCAGCCTCTTTACACATGACTGATCTGCTCCAAAAACATGTTTGTAAAGTTTGCCAATGGCACCACCATAGTAGGCCTCAAATCAGACAATGATGAGACTCACTATAAAGAGGAGCTTCAGCACCTGATAAACTGGTGTTTATCAAAGAATAACGGTGGTAAGACCAATGAGGTCATAATGGACTATAGGAAGACCAGAAAGACAGGTAATGCTCTTCTTTGTATTCATGGGAGGATGGGGGGGGGGGGGGTCCTGGATCGTGTAGACAGTATTAAGTTCCTGTACATACACATTTCTTCTGACTTTCTTTCTGGTCTGTTAAGACCTCACATATGGTGAAGAAGGTCCAACAATGGCTTTTCTTCCTCAGAAACTGAAACATACTGGACTCTAATCTCAGCTGCTCAAGAAGAGGCAGCAGTGGCTTAGTGGTTAATACAATGGGTTACTAATCCAAAGGTCCACTCCACCACTATCACCACTGTTAGACCTTGAGTAAGGCCCGTAACCTTCAATTGTTGCATAAAAAAAAATTATAATTGTAAGTTGCTCTGGATAAGAACGTCTGTCAAATGCGGTAAATGTCAAGAATTTCTACAGTGCTGCAGTTGAACGTATTCTCTGTTTCACTGCAATGGTGTGGTACAGCAACTGCACTGCTAAGGACAGAAATGACTTAGCCCAGATGGTAAGAAGTGCACAGGGGATTGTGGGCTACCCATCCATATCCATTTTCTTAACTGCTTAATCCTTATTATGGTCAAAAGGAGGCTGGCACCCATCTCAGCTGACTCCGGACAAGAGTGGATACACCCTGGACAGATCGCCAGGCCATCACGGGGCGACACTGACGGAAACATTCATACTCACATTCACAATTAGGGGCAACTAGGAACAGCAAATTAACCTACTGTGCATGTTTTTGGACTTTGGGAGAAAACTGGAGTACCTGGAGGAAACCCACGCAAGCACAGGGAGAACAGGCAAACTCCACAGAGAAACACCTGAGCTGGGAATCAAACCCAGTATCTTCTTGCTGTGAGGCAGATGTGCCAATCTCTATGCTACTGTGCCGCCATTGTGGACTGCTATCTACCAGACCTAGACACAATATATGCTGTCCAGTCAAGAATAAAGCTAGTCACATCGCGACGGATCTTACACACACGGGAAATGGATTATTTGTACCAATTCCTTCATGAAAGCGGTAGAGAAACATCAAGACCAGCACAACCAGTTTCAAAAACAGCATTTACCCCGGAGCAGTGAAATCCATTGCCCCACCACGCCCTTGCTATCAGCCCACACACAGAAACACATGCAACGTTCCTCCACTAACACATACTCACTCACTTACACTTTTACTCAAACATCAGTTCTTTGTAAAAGAACAATGAATCCACAAAACTCTACGACTGTTTTGCATTGCCGCACTTTACCTGACTTATATTCTACTTAATCTACTTTGGTTATTTACATTTTAGTCCATCCACCTTGCTGCGAATATTTATTCATTTCATTCGACAATGCCGCCGTGTACATATTGTATATCTCCAGTGTTCAATTCGCATTCGTAGTTACAGAATTTACATTTATATTTTATATTTTTACTTTAATATTAGTGTACAGAATTCCTTCTGCTTATGTTCCATTCTTGACATTCAAGTTTATTGTCTCATTTGCACCTTTGTAACTTGTTGACATCTTTTTAAAGTTTTGCACCTTTTAATGCTGAATGCCTCATATGAAATTTCGGTATTTGTGAACATAATGAAAATAAAGACTTTTAAATCTTGAATCTGTGAACAATCAGCTTCTTTAGCAATTAAGTTTTGTGGCTTGCCCTGCTTGTGTAAGGTATCAATGACTGTCTTCAGGTGAACTGTCATATTATCAGTCTTCCTCATGATTGTGCAGTCTACTGACCCAAACGAAGAGATCATTTAAAAGCTCAAGAAACCTTTGACGGTGCTTTGACATAAATAGCTGATTAGGGTGTGACACCATAACTTTCAAATATTCAATTTTTTTACACTATTCTAGTATAGGGGCAGTGGTGGCCTAGTGGTAAAGGTGCTGGATCACTGATCCTAAGGTTGGGGTTCAAGCCGCACTCACCACAGGTTGTCACTGTCCCCTCAGTGCAGCTAACTGGGTTATCAAAGGCTGGCCATGTCTCTTACTGTCTATGGTGAGATGAGGTTCATGTAAAAGAACCATTGCTGACTTTTGACAAGAGTAGCTGCAAAGCCTCCAGCGTGTTTCCACCCAGCGATGGCCTGGCAAGCCATCCAGGGTGTACTCTGCCCTTGCCCGGAGTCGGCTGGGATGGGTGCCAGCCTCCGCGCAACCCTAATTAGGATTAAACGGTTACAGAAAATTAACTGAACTAAAAGGACAATATTTTTGCAACTCAGTTCAGAAAGTAAAACCCATATTTTAGATGCATTACACAGAGTAAAGCATTTCAAGCCTTTTGTTTTGAAATTGTGATTATGGCTGACCGATAAGGAAAACCTACAATCCTGTGTCTCAGTAAACTAGAATATTGTTCAGTTCAGTTCACTTTCTGGAACAGCCTAATCTTAATTAGGGTTGCGGAGAGGCTTGTGCCCATCCCAGCCGACTCCGGGCAAGGGCAGAGTACACCCGGACAACTCGCCAGGCCATTACAGGGCAGAAACACACTGACAACCTTGCAGGTACTCTTGTCGAAAGTCAGAAATGGTTCTTTTACATGAACCTTTTGCATGAACCATAGACAGTGAGAGACATGGCCGGCCTTTGATAACCCAGTTAGCCGCACTGAGGGGACACGGACAACCTGTGGTGAGTTGGGTTTGAACCCCCAACCTTAGGATCAGTGATCCAGCACCTTTACCACGAGGTCACCACTGCCCAAGATTGCCCTTTTAACGATATTCTAATTTTTTGAGATATGCCTATACCCTGTAATGTATACTTAAACAATCATCTACCTCAGGCTGAGTGGATATTGCTGAATTAGAAACTATTCAACAACATTCATTCGTGCATTTCCTGAACCACTTAATCCTAATTAGGGTTGCGGGAAGGCTGGGGCCCATATCAGCTGACACTGAGTGAGGGGATTGTACACCCTGGACAGCTTGCCATGCTATCACAGGGCTATTCATTAACATTCAAAGTATAATTTCTGCATTTTATTTAAGTTTGATGGGTAAAACGAAGAGGTGCTCTGTCTGGACAGCTGTTTATTTTCACCAGATTTTACATGGTACATAGTTTGGAAGATAAGTTATCTGAGTACCAGCTGTCTGTCCACTATCTAGAATTAGTCAAGTCAGCAAATTCAGCCAGACAACGTACATTTGAAGGAAAAAGAAATATCCAAGAACTCCAAAATGTCATCACAGAAACTGCAGGTTACTGGCAGCTGTTGGTACGAAAGTGGATGAATTTACAAGCATAAGAATGGGCTTTGGATGTTCACTAAGAGCATTAGGGCGAACCAGCAGTTTCCCTGTGAATATACAGGCAAATACAAGGCCTTTTGTAACAATGTGCTTTTGACCTATGAATTAAAGAAAGCTTTCACTATACACAATCACTATACAAATGTAAATAGGAGAAAATCCTCTCACCCCCCTGTGAAGCATGTGTGAGAGTGTTATGGTTCTTTGCTGCTGAGTGACTGTCGGTGCAGCTATTGATTAACTTACGCATTCTACATTCTACGCAAAGGGCACTTAAAGCTAATATAAAGCATTATGAGAGGACAGAGTTGAAGTTGATCCAGAGGTGGACCTTTCAACAGAATCCGAAGAACACTAATCAATCTACAAAGGAGAAATGTGAAAGAATGACAAAGTTAAAGATCAGATCTGAACCATATTGAAATTTAAAGGAATGATTTGAAAGGCAGCAAAAATCCTCAAACATTTCGCAACGGAAGGAAAATTAGAAGAAAAAAAAAAAAACAAATTTCAGTCTGTCTTCCTTTTGGCTTTTTCCCTTTTACTCGGGAGTCGCCACAGCGAATCATCTGATTCGCACGTTTGATTTGGCAGAGGTTTTTTACGTCGGATGCCCTTCCTGTCACAACCCTTTTTTTTAGCAAGGGACAGAAACACGCTGACGACTTTGCAGCTACTCTTTACGAAAGTCAGCAATGGTTCTTTTACATGCCTCTCACCATAGACAGTGACAGACATGGCCCGCCTTTGATAACCCAGTTAGCTGCACTGGGGGGGGGGGGGGGGGGGGAGTGGCAACCTTGTGGAGAGTGGGACTCGAACCCCCAACCTTTGGATCAGCGATCCAGCACCCTATACCACTAGACCACCACTGCCCCATTAAAAAACAAATTTCAGTAAATTTTAAATTTCGGCCCTCAGCCTCATATCAAAGAACAAAAGGAATGTTATCTTGTTCAAATACCTTTTATTTTATTTTTTGTTTGTTTTTCTAGATGCATAAATATAATACATATGTCAGAGATTACTGTGTGTCTGTTTGCTATGAGTTTGACTGAGTAGGATTGGTCATAGAAATATGTACTTCTTTTTATTTGACAAGTGTATAGAGACCTGAAATAGATATGTAAGAAGACTATATGAATAATCCCAATGGAGTTAGAAGAAAATTAAAGGTCAGATAATCTTGGCTTTAACCATAGTACTGACTATTTTTATTTATATATTGGCTGAACCAGACAGAGGGCGGCAAGATGACATAAAAGCTAGCATGTCCACCTCACAGCAAGACAGCACTCGGTTTGAGTCTCTGGGTGAAGGCATTTCTGTGTGGAGTTTGCATGTTTCTTCTATGATTGCATGGGTTTTCTCTGGGTAATCTGATTTCCTCCCACAGTCCAAAGATGTGCACTATGGGCTAATTGGCTGCCCCAGATCTCCCCTAGGTAATGGTGTGAATACTTGTGTGTGTGTGTGTGTGTGTGTGTGTGTGTGTGTGTGTGTGTGTGTGTGTGTGTGTGTGTGTTGATTCTGTGATAGGCTCCCTGCAACGATAATAGGATTAAATGAGAACATTGGGGATCTACATCAACTTTACAGCAGATAAAAGACCCGATAAAAGCCCATATTTTTAGTATTTTTATTTATTTATTTATTTTTCATTTACAAATGATAGGAAGTGAGGCTAGAGTCAGCTGAGATGGGTGCCAGCCTCCAGCCAACCCTAATTAGAATTTACCAGCTCAGAAAATGGAAGGATGAGAGGAGGTGAGGCTGTGAGATAACAAAGATCGGTATATAGTACAAAAGGAAATTTGTGTGTAAATTTAAATGGTAAATGTGTTTGTAAATGATGGCAAATGTGTTTTTTCAATAATACAATAGAAATACCATAATTGACGTGATAAGCGCCCAGGGCGCTTAAAAATTGGAGTGGGTGGGCACTTATTAAAATGTTTAGCAGCGGAATGGAATGGTAAGTGCCTATTACCATCGAGATAGAAAACATGAATAATAACATAACAATAAAAGAGTTTTACTGGTATTTGTGTTATTTATTTGGTATCAACCAAATCACCTACATGAAAGCTGAAAATAAACAGAAAACAGCATAATAAAAAAAAAAAATATATATATATATATATATATATATATATATATTAATATATATTAATGCAGCCATGAGGTGGGGGGGGCACGAACCAGTGTCTCTCCCCCTTATGCCGGTCCCAAGCCCGGATAAATGCAGAGGGTTGCGACAGGAAGGGCATCCGGCATAAAACTTCTGCCACATTGAAAAAAAATGCAAATGATCAATACAGAATTCATACCGGATCGGTCGAGGCCCGGGTTAACAACGACCGCCATCAGTGCTGTCAACCAACAGGGTGCTGATGGAAATTGGACTACTGTTGGTCGAAGACGTCGAAGAAGGAGAGGCGGGAGGCGTGTCCGTAGGCAGAGAGAGAAGAGGAAATGCGTGAGCCTAGGACTGAGAGTAGGGACTTTGAATGTTGGAACCATGCAAGGAAAAGATAGGGAGCTGGCTGACATGATGCAGAGGAGGAAGGTGGACATACTGTGTGTTCAGGAGACAAGGTGGAAAGGTAGAAAGGCTAGAAGCTTAGGAGCAGGGTTTAAACTGTTTTATCATGTTGTGGATGGGAAGAGAAATGGAGTAGGAGTCATCTTGAAGGAGGGGTTTGTCAGGAATGTTCTAGACGTGAAAAGAGTGTCAGACAGAGTGATGAGTCTCAAGTTAGAAATTGAAGGCGTGATGGTCAATGTTGTTAGTGCTTATGCCCCACAGACAGGATGTAAGCTAGAAGAGAAGGAGAGATTCTGGAGTGATTTAGATGAAGTGATGCAGAATACCCCCAGAGGTGAAAGAGTGGTCATTGGAGCAGACTTCAATGGACATGTTGGTGCAGGCAACAGAGGGGACGAGGAAGTGATGGGCAGGTTTGGTATCCAGGACAGGAACACAGAAGGACAGATGTTGATCGATTTTGCAAAAAGGATGGAAATGGCTGTGGTGAATACTTTCTTCAAGAAGAAACAGAAGCATAGGGTGACTTATGAAAGCGGAGGTAGGCGCACACAGGTAGACTACATCTTGTGCAGGCGATGTAATTTGAAGGAAGTCAGTGACTGCAAAGTAGTAGTTGGTGAGAGTGTTGCCAAACAGCATAGGATGGTGGTGTGCAGGATGATACTGATGGTGAGAAAGGTGAAAAAGGCAAAGGCAGAGCAGAAGACAAAGTGGTGGAAGCTGAAAAAGGAAGAGTGTTGTGTTATCTTCAAGGAGGAGTTGAAACAGGCTTTGGGTAGTCAGGAAGTGCTTCCAGAGGACTGGACAACCACAGCCAATGTGATCAGGGAGACCGGTAGGAGAGTACTTGGTGTGTCCTCTGGAAGGAAAGTAGATAAGGAAACTTGGTGGTGGAATGAGGAAGTGCAGGAGTGTGTACAAAAGAAGAGGTTAGCCAAGAAGAAGTGGGACATTGACAGGACCGAAGAGAGTAAACAGGAGTACAGGGAGACACAGCATAAGGCAAAGGTAGCAGTGTCAAAGGCCAAACAGAGGGCGTATGATGACTTGTATGATAGGTTGAACAGTAAGGAGGGAGAAAATGATCTATACAGGTTAGCACAGCAGAGAAATAGAGATGGGAAAGACATGCAGCAAGTTAGAGTGATAAAGGACAGAGAGGGAAATGTATTGACTGATGACAGAAGTGTGCTGGGAAGATGGAAAGAGTACTTTGAAGAGCTGATGAATGAAGAAAATGAGAGAGAAAAAGAGTAGAAGGGGTGACAGTTGAGGAGCAGGAAGTAGCAAAGATTAGTAAGGGAGAAGTGAGGAGGGCATTGAAGAGGATGAAGAGTGGAAAGGCAGTTGGCCCTGATGACATACCAGTTGAGGTATGGAAGTGTCTAGGGAGGTAGCAGTAGATTTTCTGACAAGAATATTCAACAAGGTCTTAGAAAGTGAGCAGATGCCAGAGGAATGGAGGAGAAGTGTGCTTGTGCCCATTTTTAAGAACAAGTGAGATGTACAGAGTTGTGGCAACTACAGAGGGATAAAGTTGATGAGCCATACAATGAAGCTATGGGAAAGAATAGTGGAAGCAAGACTAAGGGCAGAGGTCAGCATTTGTGAACAACAGTTTGGTTTCATGCCAAGAAAGAGCACCACAGATGCAGTGTTTGCTTTGAGGATGTTAATAGAGAAGTACAGAGAAGGTCAGAAGGAGCTGCATTGTGCCTTTGTGGATCTGGAGAAAGCATATGACAGGGTGCCGAGAGAAGAACTGTGGTACTGTATGAGGAAGTCTGGAGTGACAGAGAAGTATGTTAGAGTGGTGCAGGACATGTATGAGAGATGTAAGACAGTGGTGAGGTGTGCTGTCGGTGTGACAGAAGAGTTCAAGGTGGAGGTGGGACTGCATCAAGGGTCAGCTCTCAGCCCCTTCTAGTTTGCTATGGTGATGGACAGGCTAACAGACGAGGTTAGACAAGAATCTCCATGGACTATGATGTTTGCAGATGACATCGTGATCTGTAGTGAGAGCAGAGACCAAGTGGAGGAAAATCTAGAGAGGTGGAGGTATGCCCTGGAAAGGAGGGGATTGAAGGTTAGTCTTAGTAAGACAGAATACATGTGTGTGAACGACAAGGACCCAAGAGGAACTTTGAGGTTACAGGGGCAGAGATAAAGAAGGTGGAGGATTTTAAGTACGTAGGCTCAACAATCCAGAGCAATGGAGAGTGTGGAAAAGAGGTGAAGAAGCGCGTGCAGGCAGGTTGGAATGGATGGAGAAAAGTGTCCGGTGTGATGTGTGATAGGAGAGTATCGGCAAGAATGAAGGGAAAAGTGTACAAGACGGTGATGAGGCCAGCAATGTTGTATGGTTTAGAGACAGTGGCCTTGGGGGAAAAGACAGGGGGCAGAGCTGGAGGTAGCAGAGATGAAAATGTTGAGCTTCTCTTTGGGACTAACGAGGATGGATAGGATCAGAAATGAGTACATCAGAGGGACAGCACATGTTAGATGTTTTGGAGACAAAGTCAGAGAGGCTAGATTGAGATGGTTTGGACATGTACAGAGAGGGATAGTGAGTATATTGGTCGTAGGATGCTGAGGTTGGAACTACCAGGCAAAAGGCCCAGAGGAAGACCAAAGAGAAGATTTATGGATGCGGTGAAGGCGGACATGAAGGTCGTTGGAGTAAGAGTAGAAGATGCAGAGGATAGGGAGAGATGGAGGCAGATCATTTGCTGTGGCGACCCCTGAAGGGAACAGCCGAAAGGAAAAGAAGAAGAAGAAGAAGAAGGAGATATATATATATATATATATATATATATATATATATATATATATATATATATATATATATATATATATACATATATGCATATAGAGATATGAAAATTTCCTTCTGGCTTTTCCCTTTTTTCAGGGGTCGCCACAGCGAATGATTCACTCGTTTGATTTGGCATAGGTTTTTAAGTCGGATGCCCTTCCTGACACAACCCTTTCAGCAAGGGACAGAAGCACGCTGGTGGCTTTGCAGCCTACTCTTTTACGAAGGTCAGCAATGGTTCTTTTACATGCCTCTGACCATAGACTGTAAGAGACATGGCCCGCCTTTGATAACCCAGTTAGCTGCACTGGGGAATGGGGGGCAGTGACAACCTTGTGGGGACTTGAACCCCCAACCTTAGGATCAGCAACCCAGCGCCCTATACTACTAAACCACCACTGCCCCCTATATATATATATATATATATATATATATATATATATATATATATATATATACATACATATACTTTAGGCTAAATGCTATAAGTAAACCATGTATAGTTTCAGCAACCAGCATATATAAGAAAAATCAGCAACTATAAGCGATGATGCGTAGGCCTAAGTGCTCTGGATAAAAGAAAGTATTTTAACTACCCCAACTATGTCTGTTGAAATTATACTATCAAAGCACAGCTGAATAGCTTACATGAGTTTGATAGTAAAGCTGGGGTTTAATACACAACTTGGGCTCCACAGCTCTGCTGCACTGATTTTTCTGTACTAATTTCTTAATTTATGCAGTGTGAGACAAGCACAGTAAAAGGTTTTACGAAGACATATCAGAAGAAAAAATATATATATATACATACATATACTTGTGTTCACCTTGAGTTTCCCCGTGCAGAAATCAGAAGTAATTACCTATCGTGCCAAAATTAAAATAATTATAATAATTGTAATTTTGGCACGATAGGTAATTACTTTTGATTTTTGCACAGGGAAACTCAAGTTGAACACAAGCACAGAAGCAAATGTCTAAAATATTCTTGAGCAAGTTAAGAACCACTTGATTGTTCATTTTCACGCATAAATTTGAGGTTTCTGTCTAATATATAAGTAAAGGGATCCCTCACTTTCCGTGGTTAATTGGGACCGAGATCCCCCTGCAACCACCGAATTCCGCAAAGTACTATCACCCCCCCCCCACACACCCACCCACACACACACACACACACACACTGATGTATACGTACATGTATATCTTCTTCTTTCTTCTTTTCCTTTCGGATTTTCCCTTCAGGGGTCGCCACAGCGAATCATCTGCCTCCATCTCACCCTATCCACTGCATCTTCTTCTCTTACACCAACAGACTTTATGTCCTCCTTCACCACGTCCATGAATCGTCTCTTTGGTCTTCCTCGAGGCCTTCTGCCTGGTAGTTCCAACCTCAGCATCCTACTACCAATATACTCACTATCCCTCCTCTGTACATGTCCAAACCATCTCAATCTAGCCTCTCTGACTTTGTCTCCAAAACGTCTTACATGTGCTGTCCATCTGATGTACTCATTTCTGATCCTATCCATCCTCGTTACTCCCAAAGAGAACCTCAACATTTTCATCTCTGCTACCTCCAGCTCTGCCTCCTGTCTTTTCCTCAGCGCCACTGTCTCTAAATCATACAACATCGCTGGCCTCATCACCGTCTTGCACACTTTTCCCTTCATTCTTGCTGATACCTTCCTATCTATCACACCGGACACTTTTCTTTCACTTCATTCCACTCTCCATTGCTCTGGATTGTTGAGCCTAAGTACTTAAAATCCTCCACCTTCTTTATCTCTGCTCACTGTAACCTCACCGCTCCTGTTGGGTCCTTGTCGTTCACACACGTATTCTGTCTTACTGAGACTAACCTTCATTCCTCTCCTTTCCAGGGCATACCTCCACCTCTCTAGATTTCCCTGCACTTGTTCTCTGCTCTCACTACAGATCATGATGTCATCTGCAAACATCATAGTGTATACATACATGTATATGTGTGTATAATATCAATAAATACATTTTCAGTGCTATAAATGCTTATAATAACAATTAAACATTAAAAATAATGTATAAGCTGTAAATAAAATATAAATACACACACCTACAGACGCACACGCACGCAGATGCGCACATCACAAAAATGTAAATAATTTTGATGTGGGGTTTTAAGTTGTTTTTTGTTTTTTAGGGTTTTTTGTTGTTGTTTGTTTGCTTTTTTTTTTTTTTTTTTTTGCATAATTGGCCTTGTTTTTGTGGCATTTTCCTGAACTTTTTAACCTATGCTTCCTTAATTTCCTTATTTTTTAAGTTGATGAATATTTAAAAAAATTAAAAATATGTGATGCACTGAAGCCGCATGAATTGAAGCACAAAGCAGCGACCGATCCCTGTACATGTAATAATGCAAAAATATATTTTTTATGTGTTTAAAAAAAAATTAAATTCCATTTGAATTTGTTTAATAGCAAGATCAATTCAGTAAAGATAACATGTTTTCTAGTAGTTTAAACAAAATATTTTTGTTGTTGTTGCCCAGTGTTATGATCTCTATTTGAACTGACAGAGCTGAGGATCTTGGGAATTTAAAGACAGTTCAGGATTTTTTTTTTCTTCTGTTTCTGCCAGTGTTTTTCAAAATTTACATTAATCAGCATGGATATTATTAACATTTGACGGTTTGATGTATGGAAGAGTAATCTAAACAAGATCAAACATGACAGGAATGGTAAAACAACAGTGCAATGGACAACAGTAATGAAAGCTGAGCAAGCTGGGTTACATCATTACCATCTCTTTATCGTATCATCATTGCACCTGTTACTGCAATGTCTGTCATGTCTTCCATCTCTAATACGGATAAAACAATTAGCATCATTTGCTCCCTGTGGCATATGGCAGTAATTCCACATATGCAGTCTGCATTTTAATAGAAACCTTCTCTAAAAAGTGATTGCACTGTTCTTACTGTAGGGATGAACATAAGAAGCATTTATGAACACAACTTATATTTATGACACTAGTATTTATTAGCAAAATGCAGATCTTAAATCTGAAAACCGTCCACCAAATGTTAGGTTAATAAAATGACCCACTGCAGAGCAATTAAAGATTTAAAGAACTTCATTTCCCTAAGTGCATAAATGAGGTATTTATTACATAAGGGATTTTTATTGCTAATTGATGCAAGGAAATCTTTCTCCATAGAGAAGGATGTAAACTTAGTTAAAAGATTAGGGTCACTTGTTCTGGTGAACTTGCAATGGGAGGGCAACTGATGCAGTGCTGTCTTCTCAATTAACCTCTGTGATTTGCTAAGTTTGTAAGACAGGGTACAGCATAAAACTTTGAAAGAAACTCTCTGAAGACAGTGAATAATGAGGGCTAATATTATCCCTGATGATATTTTTGGACCTTTATTAAAGATTTAATTCTGGCTTGTACTTGGATACTAGTACTGCTGCATCTTATTAAATCTATGGTTTTATTAGGGTTCGGGATTGAGTTTGAGAAATAGTCTATTATTATTATTATTAGTAGTAGTAGTAGTAGCCGTATGTATGTATATATATATATATATATATATATATATATATATATGGATGTATAATTATTGTGGTTGTTGTTGTTGTTGTTGTTAGTACTGGGCAGTGGTGGCCTGGGGGTAAAAAGCGCTGGATCACTGATCCTAAAGTTGGGGGTTCAGGTCCCACTCTCCTCAAGGTTGTCACTGTTCCCCCCAGTGCAGCTAACTGGATTATCAAAGGCGGGCCATGTCTCTCACTGTCTATGGCAGTGGTTCTTAACCTGGGTTCGATCGAACCCTAGCGGTTCGGTAAGTCAGTCTCAGGGGTTCGGCCGAGGTCAAGACACACACCTGACTCATATTCATAATGACACGCCCCGCTTGGATATCACTGGCTGCAGGTGATCATGCTACATTGCTTGGCCAATCTGTGCTGCAGGAAATTTGGTGTGCTCAGTAGTCGACTTGTGATTGGCGTGATGGTATGTCATGTGATTTCTTTCTGAACATTTTAATCCTTACTATGTTGAGCAAAAAATGAAAGTGGTAAATACGTACAATGTGGATTCACATATATAATGGAACATGATGCTAGTCAGCTTCCAATCTGCATGATTTGCAAAGTAGGTTCAAGGTCTAGTCCCCCGACGACTGACGGATATGGACATGTATATGCGTATATAATATCAATAAATACATATTCAATGCTATAAATGTTTATAATAACAATTAAACATTCAAAAATAATGCATAAGATGTAAATAAAATATAAATACAGTGATACCTCTGCTCACGAACATAATTGGTTCCCAGAAAGTGTGTGGAAGGCGAAAAGTTCGTCTTCCGAACATTTATTTCCCATAAGAAACCATTAAAATGAGAATAAGCCGTTCCCAGGTCCCCATAAAACATAATTTTCTACTAAATAAGCCTTAAAACTACACAAAAATATACCTTATTTTATGTATAATAAATGTGCTATTGTATTGTAATTAAAGAAATAAACTGTACTGTATAATAAAGTCGTTTTATTTACCTTTGTGATGGTAGTTGATGGCTTGATGGAATGGAGTGGGAGGAGGAGGGAGGGAGGGACTTACTGTTTGGAAGGAGTGTTTGGAAACGCCTACTGTTTGGAAACACCCTTAGCCACACACGCACCCTTAATAGCTTCCTTGTTCTTAAGGATGGGAGCAATGGTAGACTTAGCGTACTGGTACTGGGACGCTGAGTCACACAAACGCACACCTCGTTCGTGTTTTTCAATGATCTCCGCCTGTGGTGGGGTCTTTTTCGGTCCCATAATAGCAAAAGTACACTCAATATGGTCCAAAATGTCTATCAAACACAAACCACGTCCGCACTCAAAGAAAGGGGGTGACGAACCGTGACGCCGTGAGCGTGCGTCATCTTCTCGTGGCCGCCACCGTGGTGCTGTTTGACCGCGTGGTTTGATTCATCCACCGAAAACTAGTTTGTCAGCAGAGACTATATGCTCGCGAATTTAATGTTCTTGAGGCGAAAAGTTCGTGAGCTTAAGCGTTCGTCAGCGGAGGTTTTACTGTACACACAAATCCAGATGCGCGTGTACACACTCGGATGCACACCTCACATAAAAATGTAAGTAGTTTTGATGGGCGGAGTTCAGTTTGGTGCCCCAGTAAAAACCTATGTCTTGAAAAAAAATCATATTTTATTTTTCAATAAAGAAGGATTCAGTGAATAAGCATATGAAACTGGTGGGGTTCAGAACCTCCAACAAGGTTAACAACCACTGGGCTATGGTGAGAAGCTGTAAAAGAACCATTGCTGACTTTCGTAAAGAGTAGCTGCATAGCCGTCAGCGTGTTTCTGCCTTGCGAAAGAGTTGTATCAGGAAGGGCATCCGACATGAAAACATATGTCAAATCAAACATGTGAATCAAATGAGTCGATGTGGTGAACCCTGAAAAAAAAAAAGCGAGAAAAGCCAAAAAGAAGGAGATGAAGCTGTTGTTAGTATGAGTCATAGTACAAAATATAAAGTTCAATACAACAGGAAAGAATAACACGTAATAATCCAATACTGTAATGGCATTTTTTTTTCCGTTCTCTTCTGTCCCCTCAGTATTTTCACTCTTGAGATATTAAAAACGCACAAAAAAAAAAAAAAAATCATCTGTTTATCATAAATGGCTTCCATCAATTCTGAAGAAATCATCTTTTCAAGGCTTGACTTTGATTTTATTCATGTGTCATTTAGAGGCTCATTGGGAGCATTATTGTTCAATTAACAACGTCAATTTAACCCTCTGTACTGCTGTCAGTATGAATACAGCTGTGGGAACATCTGGTGTAAATGATATAATTGGACTTGAAGTCATACATTTCAACCAGAAACGTCACTCAAAATCGGGCTTAAATGTGTTAATTCAGTCCATGTGTTCTGCTTATATCTTGTGAAAAATCATGAAGACAAGTGCACAAACCAGCACCCTGACAGATATTACGACCCTGAATGGACACACACACACACACACACACACACACACACACACACACAATACCCCTTATAAACCAGAACATCCCTTCATAGAGACTGAATTTCCCTGGGCAGTGTGCTCCATCCTTCTCCATGACCACTGTTGTTCCATCATGATGTAGTGCATAATTGCTCCCTTTTTGTCTGCACTGTTGCTCGAGCACAAAAAAGAATGAAAAGGATAAGGGTATGTCCACAGGGCAAAGACACATTATTTTGGTATTTGCTGGTAGCCTCATGCTGCCGTCGGTGAGAGATTCTTTTTTTTTTCTTTTTTTTTTGTGGAACATGCAGCTGCAGAGTGATTCTGTGATCAAAAGCTTTGTCTTAAGCATACATGCTCCAGCTCAATACACACAAACTGGAAAATATGTACGGGATTTATGTAGCAGTTCCTCAGGACATCGTTACGCAGACTTTTGTCCTGACTGCACTTGTGAAAGTGATTGACAGAGGTTTATTTATTTATTTATTTATTTTTCTGCAGTTCTTATTGTTATCATGGTGGATTGGTATGTTTACATCTCCCCCACATCAGCTCATAAAAGAATGCAGTCACACGAAATCAATTAAGCATTTGGCAGGCAATAAATTAATTCCCAGAGGATCAGGAGAAAATGACCGATCTCCATGGCTCGAATTGTTTTCAACTCCCATGCAAATATAAATTGTCAAAGAGGAAAACAACAGTTCTGTGGCTTCTCCACATTGTCTTTTCACAGATAATGGCAGGGAATAATGTGATTTAAAAAATGTAAGATGATGTATGCATGTATCTAGCTATCCATTACAGCAATAGGTTGAGATGATAAATTATATTTAAAAGAATAAAAATGTATTGTGACCCATACAAAAATCATTATCTGATTATCTGCTCACTTATTTGTGATGTTCTCATGTGGAGCTGTGACTTCAGGCAAAAGGCTGGTACACCCAGAACAGGCTGCCAGTCTATTGGATCACTATTTACACTTGCATGTGTACTTTTTGGTATTTTTACTTCCTGCCCAACAAGGTGAGTATTGACAAGTTTTGCTCTCAATAAGGCTCCAAATAGTCTCCATTTCTCTCTCTCTCTCTCTCTCTCTCTCACATCAAATCTTCTTCTTCTTTTCCTTTCGGCGTTTTCCCTTTCTTGGGAGTTGCCACAGCGAATCATCTGATTCGCACATTTGATTTGGCACGGGTTTTTACATCGGATGCCCTTCCTGTCACAACCCTTTAGCAAGGGACAGAAACACGCTGACGGCTTTGCAGCTCCTCTTTACAAAAGTCAGCAATGGTTCTTTTACATGAACCTCTCACCATAGACAGTGAGAGACATGGCCCGCCTTTGATAATCCAGTTAGCTACACTGGGGGGGACAGTTACAACCCTGTGGGGACTCGAACCCCCAACCTTAGGATCAGCGATCCTGTGCCCTATCCACTAGACCACCACTGCCCCTTTTTCTCTCATTGCATCACTATTGTTTTTTAAATAGAACAAATAGATAATAATTAAATAGAGGTGACAATGCTTGTTGTATGTTCTTTGTATGTTATATGTTATATACTTGTATGTTATATGTTATATATTTGTATGTTATATGTTGTTTGTACATATGTTTCCGCCTCAGCAATTCATACATGATTACACAAAACAGTAATCTATATACATGCTGCAGATCAATACTAGTTTTTTGTTGTTTTTAAGAAATGGTAAATGTGTTATTATTATTATTATTATTATTATTATTATTATTATTATTATTATTATTATACTTCTTTTAACACACACACACACACACACACACACATATTATATATATATATATATATATATATATATATATATATATATATATATATATATATATATATATGTATGTATATGTATGTATGTGTGTATATATGTGTATATGTATGTATATGTATGTGTATATGTATGTGTATATGTATGTGTATATATATATATATATATATATATATACACACATATATATATACACATATATATATATATATATATATATATATATATATATATATATATATATATATATATATATATAGAGAGAGAGAGAGAGAGAGAGAGAGAGAGAGAGAGAGAGGATTTTTTGAGTAGATCCTTCTGTAGGAGAGTGCTCAATACTTTTTGGTAGAGCAAATAACAAAAATAAAAGGACAGGACAAAGACTTTCTATTGAAACTCCATTTATCACTACAGATCTGTTTCGAGGGGTGGTGAAACCACCCTCTCTCTTCAGGTGATTATAGAAGAATCTATAATCTATAATCACCTGAAGAGAGAGGATGGTTTCACCACCCCTCGAAACAGATCTGTAGTGATAAATGGAGTTTCAATAGAAAGTCTTTGTCCTGTCCTTTTATTTTTGTTTATATATATATATATATATATATATATATATATATATATATATATATGTGTGTGTATATATATATATATATATATATATATATATATGTGTGTGTGTGTATATATATAAATAATTGTTTAATAAAGCATGCACACAGATATTTCGGATTTACACAAAAAGTTTAAACAATTTTTCGTAATATATATCATACACACACACACACACACACACACACACACACACACACACACACACACACACAGGGATCCCTCACTTTGGTGCGGTTAATTGGGACTGATATACACTACAAAAAAAAAAAAGTTAAGGATATTTGGAAATTTTCTAGATATTTTTTTTTTTTTTCGGTTTTGTGATTTGGCCTTAATTTCAGTTTTTTATTGACAAATATCCTTAACTTTTTTTGTGTAGTGTATATACACATACATACATCCACAAAGCATTTAGTGGTTTTATGAGACAGAAATTTCTTGTTGGTTCCCCACCTCACACTTTTTGTTTATTGCTTAATTTGAAGCTCACAATTTAGCACGTGACGAAAGTGCATCATGTGAATGTCTCCTCAAGAAAGGGAGGTGCGCATGATGGGGGTCTCATGACAACTGAAGGGATTGTACATGTTATTTTATCATGAGTCAGTGATGTTGCCTCTGGATGGTTGACTGGCTGATTCGACAAGACCAATGGTTTAGAAGGAAATAATTATTTTATTTATGCTACAAAGAATTATGCATATATTTATCACTTCATGACATATCATTATAATAACTTTAAAACAGTTTTCTCAAGTCAGTCACATTGGCATGTTTACTTCTTGAGGAAATTGCAACTTGTGCACTTCGGAAACAATGCATCTTCAAGGCCCATTTGGATTTATTCGTTTGAGACTGAATATCTTATAAAAATCCTTTGACTATCAAGAGCTGTTCTGATCAAGCTGTGCAACACCTGGAGCCGATGCTGTGGGCTCATACCTGATGCTTCAACCTGGTACCACCACATGTTCAGGTATTGTTTGCTTTGGTCTTTTTTGCTACAGTGACAAAGGGAAGTTGAAGATCAGGTGGTTATAACACAGGTACCTCCTGCAAAGCCTGAGTGTATTAATGCACTGACAAAACAATATGTTCAATTCTCTTACATCGAACACCAACAGTCTCCAGTCAAGAAAGGATTTTATTGGCACAATAGACCACATTTCTTAACACCCCAACTTTTGGCCTCTGGCAGTCCAGCAGAGGAAATTGACGGAAGCACATGAAGAAAATGCAGACTCCTCACAGAAACAAACTCGATGAGACCGGGACTCTTACACCGGACCTTCTTTCTATGAGGTGCACATGCCAACCACTAGACCACCATGTCTTATTTATTTAGTTATTTATTTATTTTTCTGAGAGCGCATCGAAATTTGTGGTCAGTGTTGCTGCTATTTATATTTGTGTTTGGCTGACTCTTTCTTGGCTGTCCAAGACTGCCTCTGAAAGAAAATTAGAGGAACAGGACCTGAGGAACTGGGGACATGAGTGCAGGTCCTGTTGGTGGGTTCCGAATGTGTGATCCCAAAATTCACTTCTAAGGATGTTGGTTGGGGTCCATGATCTGTAAATAAATTGTGACAACATGAACCCATTCTTGTTTTGCTGGCATTTTACTTTTTTTTTTTTACCCTTACAATATTTGGATGTTGCTGCAGGAGCAAATAGCTAAAGATCGACTACAAGCCAAGGATTTTATAGCTGATCACAAAAAGACTAGAAAATCCAGTTTTGCAGCTGGAAAATCTATCACTCCTGATTTAAACAAGGCTGTATCTTCTGATTCTCTCTCAGGAAGTGATCTTGACACTGCAGGCACAATGCACAAGTCAGTATCCACGTGCTCCACCAAAGGCACACCCAAGATCCACCCAAGATCCACTGGCATGTCAGAGCCAGCCATCCCACCTCCAGTCACCAGCATCTCATAGCTGGGTTTGGCGCTTTTTTTCAGCCTCTGATTACTGGTCACCTGATGTTTTTAAGTTTACTTATAGAGTACCAGGCTTCACTTTTAAAACCATTATTTACATTACTAAATATAATATCTCATCTGGGATTTTCCAAAGCACTTCTTCTGAAATAGAAGTAAAAATATCTCTCTTATTCGGTTCTGGCACGAGCATGGTTTGCCATTGTTTTCTACTTAATGAGTCGTTGTGTGTGCACATGCACTTCTTCTCTTTTATCAGAATTTAGGTGGGTCCACCTATGCTAATTATAACGACGCACTTCGAATTCAAAACGACAATGGCCTTAAGCAATCTGAGAACACAGCTACGGACATTTCTTCGGTTTAAGAACACATCATAATTCTGTTGCAGACTTTTGTTGAAAATTTTATTAAGAGCAAATGTAAGAAGAAGAAAAAAAAAACTTGTTGCGTGTGCAAGTGGTGGATGAAGCTAAACATGCCATTTAAGTTCTCTGCATTCTGCAATATCCAGTGTGCACTTATCCCATGAGTATTGTGCAATGATTGTTTTAATAAACTTTGGGGAATGAATAGCATCTTTTTTTTCGACTTCATGAAACCTACGTGCACATTAATGCCATTCATGCTCTTTATAGGCAGAACGTGGTATGCTTTTGGATTGTCATCATGGTTTTCGAGTTTTTTGTTTTTGTTTTTTGGGTTTTTTTTTTTTGCTTGTTGTTGGGTGTTTTCTTTTTTGCTGTTGGTCCTTCTTCTTGTTTTCCTTTCAGCTGTTCCCTTCAGGGGTCGCCACAGCAAATCATCCGCCTCCACCTCACCCTGTCCTCTGCATCTTCTTCTCTTACTCCAACGACCTTCATGTCTTCCTTCACCACATCCATAAATCTCATCTTTGGTCTTCCTCTAGGCCTTCTGCCTGGTAGTTCCGACCTCAGCATCCTACTGCCAATATACTCACTATCCCTCCTCTGTACATGTCCAAACCGTCTCAATCTGACTCAATAGCCTCTCTGACTTTGTCTCCAAAACATCTTACAAGGGCTGTCCCTCTGATGTACTCATTTCTGAGTTTCTCATTTCTCATCTCTCATTTCTCATTTGGTTGTTTTATTCAATTCATGTTCTCAGATCGTTTTGCATCGTGTCAATGTGTTCTAGTATCTAAATGTTTCTTTGAACAAATATTCTCAAAAGTAATTAACCATTTATTCAATGTAATAAATTCTTCCCTAAGTACTGGTTATGTAATTTAATCCTTTAAACTAGCAGTTATAAAATCTCTGAATAAAAAGCCTGACCTCGACCCATATCAATTGTCCAACTATAGACCAATATCAAACCTCCCCTTTATGTCTAAGATCTTAGAAAAAGTGCAGCGCAGCAGTTATGTTCATATCATTGGAGGAATAACATTCTCGAAATGAAATCCTCATCATAGCACAGAGACAGCACGGCCTCCAACCACAGCTGTGCCTCCCTTCTTGTGCTACTTAGTGCCGTCTTGACACTATTGGTAATGCGATTCTCCTTGACAAATTACAAAATGTTCTTGGAGTTAAGGGAACCGCCCTCTCCTTGTTTAAATCTTATTCAACTGATCGTTATCAATTTGTTGGGGGACAACGGTAGGCTGGTGGTAATGTTGGCTGGATCACTGATCCTACAGTTAGGGGTTCAAGCCCCACCCTCAACAAGTTGTTACTGCCCCCACCCCAGTGCAGCTAACTGGGTTATCAAAGGCTGAGCATGTCTCTCACTGTTGATGGTAAGAGTTTCATGTAAAAGAACCATTGCTGACTTTTGTCAAGAGTAGGCTTCATAGCCGTCAGCGTGTTTCGAATCGGGAGTTGGAGTCCCCTGAGGCAGTTCATTCACAGTAACGTTCTGGCAACTCCTGCAGCGCCACTGGAACCTAGTTGTATTGCCTTCTGCCCTTCCATTGGATCTTTCTGGTGGCGCCAAGAGGGGGGATTTGCTGCTTGGGTAACAGCCTGTCCTCCATACTTCCTACCCAGGCTCTGCGCACTGGAGAGTATCACCAGCCAGAGTGCAGTTCCATAGTCTTTGGAGACGACGGAGGCTTACTAAACTAAACTGTCTGTACAGTTTGTAGATGTAAATAGCGATTTCTCTGTACATTGTAAAGTTAAGTTTGGTGCGCCACAAGGTTCTGTCTTAGGCCTGTTGCTATCATTATATATATATATATATATATATATATATATATATATATATATATATATACACAGTGGTACCTCTCCTTACGATAGTCCCAGAAAATGAAAAATCCAGTTTACAAAAAACATTTTCCTAAATTTTTTTGTCTCCGTGTTCGAAACAAGTTTGCCTCATGAAACGCATCATTCAAACATTAAAACGCGCCACTCAAGAATCCAAACAATGCAGGAGTTGCTCTCCCATTGGCTATCTCCAGGCATCCTGCCCTGCTGGCCTCCCATTGGCTAGGAGGTATGATGCAGCTTCCTTGAGCAGCAGTTTGTTCCATGGGTTTTTCGAGTGTACTTATTGCAACTTTATTTTTTTGTCTCATCTCAGTCTTTTAACCTTGCTTAAACATTTCTAAGATTAAAACTCTGCTAAGAAGATATGGTCAACAAGAACTAAGTATCTTAAAAGGTATGCTTTTATAATTTTTAAATGGTAGTATTGGGGGCCTGGGAACGAATCACGCGTTTTAAAAGGTAAAATGCGGTTACGAAAAAGGCTCTGGAATGTATATATATACATATATCTTCTTCTTTTCGACTTTTTCCCGTTCTCGAGAGTTGCCACAGCGAATCATCTGATTCGCACATTTGATTTGGCATGGGTTTTTACGTGGGATGCCCTTCCTGTCACAACCCTTTTAGCAAGGGACAGAAACATGCTGACGGCTTTGCAGCTACTCTTTACAAAAGTCAGCAATAGTTCTTTTACATGAACCTCTCACCATAGACAGTGAGAGACATGATAACCCAGTTAGCTGCACCTATATATATATATATATATATATATATATATATATATATATATATATATATATATATATATATATATATAAATAATAAATATATAATAAATAAATAAATAAATTATATATATATATATATATATATATATATATATATATATATATATATATATAGTACTTTTATGGGTTCACTGAGGGAGTTTTTCCCCTGCCACCGTCGCCGTCACTGCTGGCTTACTCATTAGAGATATATAAGGGTAATAGGAAATTTTTTAATTCCTTTACACTTTGTAAGCCACTACTTTCACTGTTTTACTGTGTAAATCTGCCTGCGACAGTTGTGAAAAGCATGATACAAATAAAACTGAATTGAACTGAATTGAATGAGAAACACCTTCTTAAAAAGCAACTGTGGTGAGTGTATTTTGTTTCTATTTATTATTTGTGATGCTTTGGCCATGCAGATCTGACAAGCCGGCTCTTAGCACAACTATACCAGGACGGTGCACATCATTATTCCTCCCATGAAAAATGAACTCAATCTAATAAATACTTTAGAGACAATCCCATGCAGAAAAACCACAAAAAATCAAATTATTTACTTATGCACTTTTATATCTTGTATTTAGATTAGTATGTATGTATCTTTCTTATATTCAACAGTTTCAATCATTCTGGATCTGACTGCACCTGTCCAGTTGCAAGAGTTGTTAATAGGTGTGACATGAGGCCCGAGGCTCTGATTTACTGAAACCCCACTCCAACAATAAATGACTTACATTTCTCTCCTCAGCTACAGTGAGCGTGACATCTATAGAAGCAATCTGTTTGCACCTAACATCAATCATCAATTTTGTTCAAAGCTGTGTAATTGAGATTGGAATGGGTTGCACCCCCCCCCCCCCTTTTTTTTTTTTTTTTTTTTTTTTTTTTTATTTATTAATGTCACTGTTGAAAAAAATGGTAGTGTGAGAAAAAATAAACAATTCTTCCTGTGGCTTACTGCTTACACAAAAGATTGATGACACAGAAACTCTTAGTTTTCCCAATGAAGATGTCTGAGCTGTGTTTGTGCTCTTTTATTTTATGTGACTTTTTCCTCAGTCAAGTATTTTCGAAGGAGTGCAAGTGAGACAGGGAAGACCTTTCTCCTGCCATATAGACAAGGTCCTTCTAATAGATTTGATATGTTCACAGGAGTCTGTCTTTCCAGAATCAGGAGTCCCTCAATCGTGGAATTACAGGATGGCACTCAAAAGATGGTCACCCTGATGAGAGCAAGCTTTGATGGAAGCAGTAGATGTTGGCTTACTGTTTCTCCTGATCTCCTTGCACAACTCCCAATTCTTAGGACTGGGATGGTGGGTTTTTGACCTTCTAACAAATTGGTTCGCTCAGCTCTGTTATCAGCTTCAAGACTGGAATTTGTAAACCTCTCAAGTGCTGAATGGCAGGCAGGTAACTCTCTCTCTCTCACTCTCTCTCTCTCTCTCAAACATAAACACACACACACACACACACACACACACACACACAAAAACACAAGTACACTCAACCAAATTTAGGAAAGTCTGGAATGGAACTGCATCCTCATACTTTTTCAGAAACCTGCTGTATCTCTATTTCAAGGAAGGTGATCCAAGATGCCACATTACCCCCGTCATTCCTACCTGGTTGATTACTATTCTCCGGCCCTTAAACTCTGGTAAGGGATCTCTTAGTTTATTTTCTTGTTCAAGTCTTTCTTTTTGTTTCAATTACTGCTGAGAGCTAAACTCTAGAAAAACACAGGCGATACTTTCAATTTCTGATATTTTTGTATGCTTTCCTATAAAACAATATGCTTCAAGTTTCAGGGAGGCAGTGGTGGCCTGGTGGTAAAGGGCGCTCGATCGCTGATCCTAAGGCTGGGGGTTCAAGCCCCACTCGCCACAGGTTGTCACTCCCCCCCACACCCCCACCCTCCAGTGCAGCTAACTGAGTTATCAAAGGCCGGCCATGTCTCTCACTGTCGATGGTGTGAGGCTGTAAAAAAACATTGTTGACTTTCAACAACAGGAGCTGCAAAGCCTTCGGCATGTTTCCGTCCTGTAATGACCTGGCGACCCCGTCCAGGGTGTACTCTGCCCTCGCCTGGAGTCAGCTGGGATGGGTGCCAGCCTTCCCGTGACCCTAATTAAAATTAAACGGTTACAGAAAATGAACTGAAGTATCAGTGTACTGTAAATAATCTTAGCAGTTAAATAATTATAGTTTTGACATATTATACTGTCGGTATATCAAATCATTTAAATGTGTAGTTTCTGTAACCATGCAATTATAGTAGACAGTTCCTAACACAGCAAACTTCTTTTTTTTTTCTCATTACTTTCTTTCTATTGTTTTAATTAAGAAAATCATAATATCAATTATATTGAATAAGCGTTTTAAGTACACCAAGTTTAAATGTAAAGTAAAGCTAGATAATTAATGCTAGGTTTACTGCAAAGTTTATTTTCTTTCATTATGTTGTTTCCTACATTTTCATTAAAGCTAACAATGTCTTCAGCCAGTTTAGCAAAGGAGTCCAAGTGCAATGTTTGCTAGATACCAACATATTTAAACCAAGCTGACTTCTTTCACTTTACAGACACTCCCTGCATTTACGGTTAATCGGTTTATGTATTTTTCGATTTTACATCGATTTTCGATTTGCCTTCGATATATATATATATGTCAAATTTTGAGTTTAGCGTGCTCTCTGTAGTATGAGACGTACCTATGTAGTGCGCTGACGTAGTACGCTATTTACGCATGACACTGCGTCCATCGTTTACAAACGACAGACTGAACGTGCCCCTCCTTCTTCCCAGTTCACCGTGTGTTACCCTTGTGTTAAGACGCCACCTCTGTGATCTTTGTGTTTACACTGTTTTGCGGACTTTTGTAACCTTAAGCAAATATGGTTGTTCAGAAGTGTAAGCCTACTTGTGATCGTGGTAATCAGAAAAATCGGCAAGCCATCGCGTTCGAAATGAAGATGGCTATTATCAAGAAAATCAATGCTGGTGAAAAACATGTGAATGTTGCACGTTTCTTCCAAATGGCTCCGTCGACCATCGGAACCATTTACAAGCAGAAAGATCGCATCATAGAGAATGTTAAAGGTTATATTTGATACTGTCTTGAATATTTGATGAGTGAATTTGATTAAAATTTATCTATTTTAAATTATTTTGCTTGAATGTAATATATTTGATATTATTTTACAATGTTATGTTGATAATAATTGATTTATGGGTGTTTTAAAAAGTACAGTAATGGTATTTATGGATGTATAGTACGAGTATGAACGTCATACATCACTGCAACATACAGTAACAACTTACGTTTTTTCACCTTACGGTCGGCCGTTCGGAACCGAACTAAAACGTAAGTCGGGGAGTGTCTATCCTATTGAAATAAATACCATGTATAGTGAATAACTATACTGCCATTGTTCGTGCATTAATTATATCACACTTTATGCATAAAGTTTGTTGTTTTACTCAATATGATTTGACTTACCGAGGCTAATGAGGCTACACATCTTGTCTGCATACACAATCAGGCTTGTATGTCTAGCTTGCAAGATATTTTAAAAATGCAGACAGTCTCTGTGGTATCAGTAGCCTAAATAATTTACAGAATAAATAAATATCTGTACTTGAAAATGCCTTCAATAGTTACAGGCCTACAGAGAAGAGGAAAGTTTCTTAAGCTCAGTGCATCTATCGTACTGTAGGTTGTAAAAAGCATAAAAGCATGTTATGCTTGAGTGCATTATATATTGATTAAAATAGATCCGTGGTAGAGGTTAAGATGGTTCAAATATGCCGGAGCTGAAAATGACAAACAGAGCATTCTTGTAAATGTTTGATATATTGTTATGCAGTGCACGCTTGTGCCAGAACCCTGACCTGCATCATATGGGAGGTTCTGCAAATAAGCTGCATGTGAGATGTGTTTCTTTGTTGTTGTTGTTGCTTGTTTGTTTTTGTTTATCTTTGAGACTGTGGTCTATGATCGAGGACTACTTGTGTTATTGTTGTCCTTCAGAAAACTCTCACAGAACAGGAAAAACTTATTCCAGTTATTTATATACATCGCATATGATGTCTTTATACAGCGACATGAAGATTGTTCATTCATTGTTTTCTGTAACCGCTTAATCCTAATTAGGATCGCGGAGAGGTTGGCACCCATCCCAGCCGACTCTGGGCGAGGGCAGAGTACACTCTGGACAGCTAGCCAGGCCATCGCGGGGCAGAAACACGCTGACGGCTATGCAGCTACTCTTGTCAAAAGCCATCAATGGTTCTTTTACATGAACGTCACACCATAGACAGTGAGAGACATGGCCGGGGGGACAGTGACAACCTTGTGGAGAGTGGGACTCGAACCCCCAACCTTATGATCAGCGATCCAGCACCTTATACCACTATGCCACCACTTCCCTCTTCTATGAAGATTGATGTTCTAAAATTCTATTAATAATACTTTCTTTTTACAACAGTTCCTCAATGCCAGTGTGTTCTTATACACACGCACACACACAATATATATATATATATATATATATATATATATATGTGTGTGTGTGTGTGTGTGTGTGTGTGTAGTTTATTGGAGTAATTGCGAATCTACATTTAGCATCAACTCTTTTCTTTCAATCCAAGATTCCCTTTTCTCTTCATTCTTTTGTTTATCCCTCATTCATTCATCTCCATCGCAAAGTAGAGTTTTGGAAGATTTTGTAATCACAAGAATTTCTTCATCAGTTTCACTGAAAAACAAAGTCCTTACAACCAAACTTGGTGAGGACGCTTCCTTACCTGAGTCCTAGAGATGACATGAAATTGTAATGACAACATCCTTCATCATAGGGCGGCATGGTGGCATAGTGGTGTGCATCACAGCAAGAAGGTCCGAAATTCAATTCCCAGGTTCAGGCGTTTTTTGTGTGAAGTTCACATGTTCTCCCCATGCTTGTATAAGTGTGAACTCTGGGGTGTGTTCCCAAGGTGTGTGTGTGTGTGTGTGTGTGTGTGTGTGTGTGTGTGTGTGTGTGTGTGTGTGTGTGTGTGTGTATTGCCCTACATTAGTCTTACAAGCAGAGATATCGCTCAACAGAGATAGACTCAGGCTCTCCATAACCTTAGCGGGATTAAGCAATTTGACAGATGAATGAATGAAGGTCACACGGCAGGGTCAGTGAAAAGCCACACAATGTTAAAATAAAGATTTCAGTTGTTTTTATCTAAGAAAGAAAGATATGAAAAAAGCGCAAATACAGGGATCCCTCGCTACTTCACGCTTCAATTCATACAGCTTCAGTGCATCACTGTTTTTATTTTTTTTAAATATTCATCGAATTAATAAATAAGGAAATTAAGGAAGAATAGGGGAAAAAGATAAGGAAAAATTCAACAACACAATTATGCAAAAAAAAAAAAATCCAAACAAACAACAACCCAAAACCCCCCATCAAAACTATTTACATTTTTATGAGAGTGTGCATGTGCATCTGTGTGCGTGCACACGCGCGAGTCTGTATGTGTGTGTATTTATATTTTATTCGCATCTGGTGTATTATTTTTGAATGTTTACTTGTTATTATAAGCATTTAAAGCATTGAATATGTATTTGTTGATATTACATACACATAAACATGTACGTCAGTCAGAGGGGTTGATCGTACTTTACGGAATTTGGCGGTCACGGAGGGATCTCGGTCCCAATTAACTGCGGAAAGTGAGGGTTCCCTATAATTCCAAAATAATTGCCAATAGACACAATGTTTTTTCGAAAACACTCAGAAGAATCTCCATATGGAGCCTTAATTGTAGAAATTACTAATGAACTTCAGTGAAAAAAATATGGTCAAGAATTTGAAGACTCGTAACATTGAAAAATAGCCTGTAGACATCCTGTTACTAGGGAATGCTAATAGAAAACCATAGACATCAATAGCATGAGGTGAGTTCATAAGTTAAAACTGATACCCTTATATATAGGGTGTATTTGTAGCATTACGGATAATAGCATAATGTAGCATAATGGTCCTGCAGTTTTATCCTGCTTTCTTTTTGCTGACTCATTCATATTTTAAATTAATATATATCAAATATAAATCCATCCTGATCGTGGATAACTTCACAGAATTTCTCATTTTCTTCATGCCTCTGTGGTTTTCGTCCATGTTTTGTTCTGCTAGACAATATATTGTTGGTGGTTAACATAAATAATGCGCTCAATATGGTATGTGGAAAATCGAAATACTAAATGTCAATTTTATATTTATGTTTATATGAAACATTATGTAAATATAAATGTCAAAATTGAATGTAAATATCTAATCTAAATATCTAAACCTAAATGATATATCTTATATACGTCTACCACATAAATGCTTTTGTTCATATCCACATTAAATCTGCCCTTTGGTAGTACTGTACTGAGAAAATATAGATGTAGCATAATAAATTCACACTATGCAGAATAGACAGGCAAATAAATAGTAACTGTAAAGCATTAACATACAAGTGGCCTGTTTGGGTGTGTATGTGACCGCTTAATCCCAATTGGGCTCCCGGCAACTCCGAGAGAGGGCAGAGTACACCCTGGACAGCTTGCCAGGCCATCGCAGAGCGGAAACACGCTGATGTATATGCAGCTACACTTGTCAAAATCAGCAATGGTTCTTTTACATGAACCTCACACCATAGACAGTGAGAGACATGGCCGGCCTTTGATAACCCACTTAGCTGCACTGGGGGTGTGACCAGTTAATTTAGTATTAACATGCTCTTAGTGGGGCCCGTGGTGTAGTGGTTAGGGTGCTGGGCTGATGACCGGGAGGTCACTTGTTCGAAATCCAGTTAGACCCCCCCACTGTGCTCAGATCCCTGGGCAAGGTCTTAACCACAAGTGTGCCTCTGTTCACCCAGCAGTATAAATGGGTACCAGTAAAATATACTGGGAAGGGAGCATGCGATGGACGAGCATTCCATCCAGGAGGAGTTGAACTCCTAGTTGCTTCACGCTATGGAAACTGGGGATAAGCACCGGCCTGATGAGTCACTATGCTTTTTTTAACATGCTTTTATTACATTATATACATTCACATACACTCTGTGTGTACACTCGCTACTTTGTGCTTCAATCCATGCAGCTTCAGGGCAACACATTTTTTTTTCTTTTCTTTTTAATATTATCTGAATTTAAAAATAAAGACAATTTAGGAAGAATAGGGGGTAAAGTTAAGGAAAATGCCACAAAAACAAGGCCAATTATACAAAAAAAAAAGAAAAGAAAAAAAAAAAAACACAAACAAACAAAAACAAAAAACAACCCAAAACCTCCCATCAAAACCACTAAAATTGTTATGTGAGGCACACATCTGAGTGCGTCCACGTGCATCTGTGTCTTCTTTTCATGCAATACCATCTGTATGTGTTTGTATGTATTTTTCTTTCCTTCTTATGCATTATTTTTGAATATTTAATTGTTATTATAAGCATTTATAGCACTGAATATGTATTTATGTATATTGTATACACATATACATGCATGTATACGTCAAGTCAAGGGGTGGAGGGGTTGATCCTATTTCGCGGAATTCGGTGGTCGCGGGGGAATCTCGGTCCCAATTAACCGCAGAAAGTGACAGATCCCTGTATAAGCCTATCGAGGAACACTGTATGCGCAGTTGTAAATGTGAGCATTGACGACCAAGATGAAGCAGGTATAAAGGGATATGTATATATATATATATATATATATATATATATATATATATATAGATATATATATATATATATATATATATATATATATATATATATATATATATATATATATATATATATATATATATATATATATATATATATATATATATATATATATATATATATATATATATATATACATATATATATATATATATATAGCCTACTAGCTGGACAATGTGGGCTCAGCAATTGTAAGAACTAGGTTTGTTGTCTGTTTGTTTTATATGAGTCGATTGTATTGGCAAACAAATTATTGAAGCACATCTAATCTAATTTATGCTGAACCAGTGGACATGCTCGTAATTTAAAAAATTGTGTAGCCTAATTTCAGGACCAACTAATTGCAGTATTTATTGGTTATACTAATGAAAACTGTGTGAAATGAAGAAGCATTGACTCATTCAACTGAACGTGTGTGTGTGTGTGTGTGTGTGTGTGTGTGTGTGTGTGTGTGTGTGCATGTTGACAGCCATGATGTAACTGTGTTCTACCTCCTTTGTATTTCCTAGAGTCTATCTCGAAACACTGTATGTGTAGTTGTAAATGTGAGAATTGAAGAACAAGATAACGCAGTTACAAAAGATGAATAAATGAATGAAATACAAAAATTAATTGACGGTGATATCAATATTATCGCATTTTAACTACAGTACATGCAAGTGTGGTGTGTCAACGTGTAAATAATCCACATATTAAAAATTATGTTAACTTTAATTATTTCAAGAGACAGCAAATATACGGTACAGTTTTGCTTGTTTACATCTCAGCTTTTTCATATTTTCAACAATCCAAAATATCAACCGTTCCATCAAATCCGTGACCGAGCTTCAGAAATATTGTATACTGTTCACAAGTACAAGTAAGCTGTTCATGTGCGGAGTGATTTGAGGTTTGGGGGGAAAAAAAAAAAAAAAAAGTCCCTCAGACTGGATCAGTGAAGAAGAGTTCAGTAATCTCATTTTCACTCTCTTGAATCACAGTCTCCACATTATATGGTCCAGTGACTGAACATGAGAAATCGCACGGATTGGATGTGCCAAGGTAGGATATTGAACTGGATGGCCAGCAGGTCATCTAGTATAATAAGACTGTGGCAGCGAGGTTTTTTTTTTTTTTTTTTTTTTTTTTTTTTTCCTCTTTCCCTGATCCCACAATACTCAGACAAAGTAGCAGTTTGCTGTGAGCAAAGATTATTTGGTGGAGCCACTCTCTGGGTCAGAAACTTGCGGTAGCACATATATCGACTCTCTCTCTCTCTCTCTCTCTCTCTCTCTCTCTCTGTGCCAGAATTGGAAAGCTGAAGGTTTACACACAGGACCTGTGGTGAAAGCACAGTTTTCAACAAAGCGCTGAAGCATGAACAAAAAGGGAGTTTTTGGAAGTGGAATTTTATTCACAGTCCTGGACCTGCTTTATTGCCTGGTATTAACTACCAGAATTAGCATATTAATTACTCGCTAGCATTCTCATGTTGCTTTTATGGATATTTCCTTGTTTCCTGTGTGTACATGTGCAACAGTGTCCTCGCCCGTGTTTGCTAGTGTGTGTAATCACAACAGCTTTGGAACTTTACAAGATGTCATTAGCAGTCAGAGCTATTGTGTATCCATTCTGATTTCAAAGGTGCTCCACAACAGCTTGTGCAGCAAGGGTTTATTGAACTGGAGCACTTGAAAGAGGAAGAGAGATGTCAGGTTCGTCTCATCCTGTCGCGGCCCATCTGCCTCCTTCTCAGCTCCCACAGCCAGCCTCCTTTGTAAGGGAGGAGGGTTATGAACATCAAAGATATATCGGAGCTGGAAACAATTAGTAAGGGATTTAGCAAAAGGTATGTGGAAGTTTACGGCATGGAAAAGTAAAGATCACCTGAACTCATTTCCATGTGTTATACAAGAAGAGTTATCACGAATGTCTTTAAAGGCGGATGCAGGTAAATCATGTCATCTACTGCATCAGTAAATGGTGATATTTTAATTTTGTATTTAAGATATTGCAGAAAAGACTGGGACTGTGCTCTGTGCTGGCATCCGTCGCACTGATTACGACATTATTATGTATCCAGTAGAGATTTCAAATTAGTGTTTTTTTTTTGTTTGTTTTTTTTTTAAACACAGCATCTCATGGGAATTAAGCTGAAAGCCCAGCGCACTTATCTGAGCCTGATGACGGATGGTACATCTATAATATTCACTTCCTCATTATTTTTTATATATTAGAAGATCCCCTGAGCAACCGTACCGAAGGCCATGGCAACTCTCAAGGGATGTAGCTTGTTCCAGAATATCTCTGGGCTATTAAATATCTGTTGAATTTTATATATTTGTACTTATTCCTAACAACCTTGACAAGTTTTTCACCATCTCATCTTTGATAATTAGGGTCACACCTTTATATCTATTTCTACACATTTTCTAGGAGAAACACACACACACACACACACACACACACACATGCACACACATGCACACACACATACACACACACACACACACACACACACTGTAAATAACACATTAGGAATCTTTTTGGGGCTTATTGTCAACTTGCATATTCATTACTCTGCATGCATTAATATGCAAATCCTTGTTGTGCTTTCAGAACTTTTTTTGTTTGTTTGTTTACTAAGGAGATGACTGCATCTGTGTGTCGGCCATGTTGAACTTGGCTGGTATTTACCTCTGCGAGCAATAGCACGCAGGAATTCCACAGCGTATCTGGATTACATGAAAAAAAGGCGAGGCATCCATATTATTAATTTCAGGGGGAAATGAGGAAAGCAGATTAGTGGTGGATCTGAATTATTCAATCTAATTATCTGACAAAAAGAAATAATAGAGCAGAACAATAATAGTATCATGTCTTCCATTAAATCATCAGGCATTTACTCATGTGATTTCATTTATTGCCGCCTATTGCTTTAATCTTTTTAAAGGACGCACCACCACTGTTTGAGACACTAGATTTAAATATGAAAGTATCTTCGAGTGCATTAGATGGGATTAGAACCCTCAATCACTCAGAAGACTGCAATTTAATCTCGAGTATGGCAGCATATCTCCTCCCCGAGCACGACAATACAAGTTTTCTCTCGTTTTCAATTAGACCTGAAAAGACAAGACTTAGCCTTGCTGCTGAGATATCTTAACCAGAATAATGAGAAACATCAATAAAATTTCATCATTCTGAGATGTTTCTTTCTGTCTGTGTAGAAGTGGAAAAGGTGGTACAGGGCTTATTAATATAGTAACAACACCCTATTGTAGCTCTACGATGGATTGGAAATCTGTTCACAATGTACCCCACCTTCATTCAAAATTGGTTGAGATAGGCTCCAGCCTCCATGCAACCATAGTGCAATTAAGCAAGTCAGCAAATAAATAAAGTGAAATAACACACTAATGTAAATGCTATTCGACTAACATAGTAGGCATTAGTCTTCTGTGATGCATGAACAGCGCGAATGCCCTGGTTATTCTGTTTATTACTGATCAGCTATAATTTAAAGTCACGCCACTCGGCAGCCCCAGACATAGTAAGCTGCAATGCCCTGTGTTTTGATAGAGTTCTATAATAGTTAAAATTAACCGGTTCAGTTGCCGTTTGTGCTACAGTTCTGTGAGATCAGACCAGATATACCACCCTTCATTCCTCACACAAATTAGCCATGACACCCTTGCCAGTTCACTGGTTAGCCTTCACTGGCCCACTTTCAGTAGGTACTTACAACTCCATATCCGGAATATCCCACAAGACACGAGGTTTCAAAGATGAATAATCCCATTTGTTGCGCCATCACAATATGACCTATGTCAAAGTCATTTAGATCCAGAGGCTTGCTCATTTTTCCTGCTTCTAACATATTCATTTTGAGATTGTTTATTCTCCACCTAATATATCCCACTTATTACTACATGCCTCAATAATCATCTTTTTTTTTTTTTTTTTTGTAACCGCTTCATTCAAATTAGGGTCGCGGGGAGGCTGGTGCCCATCCCAGCCAACTCAGGGCAAGGGAAGAGTACACCCTGGACAGCTCGCCAGGCCGTCGCAGGGTGGAAACACGCTGACGGCTTTGCAGCCTCCTCTTGTCGAAAGTCAGCAATGGTTCTTTTACATGCCTCACACCATAGACAGTGAGAGACATGGCCGGCCTTTGATAACCCAGTTAGCTGCACTGGGGAGGACAGTGACAACCTTATGGAGAGTGGGACTCGAACCCCGAACCTTTGGATCAGCGATCTTATACCACTAGACCACCACTGGCCCTTGCCTCAATAATGAAATAAACAATACTATTCATGTCACCTGTCAGTGGTCATAATGTTATTAATGTTACATCTGATCGATGAGGACCACAGCAATTTGGGAGTGAGTACAGTTTTGGGTTTTTTTTTGTTTTTTTAACAAGACATCAGTAGTGTGTCCGTTTATATATCCATGTGATCCTATAGGAGATGAATGATCTTTTCCTTTTGGCTTTTTTTCCTTTTTCAGGGGTCGCCACAGTGAATCCTCTGATTCGCATGTTCGAGTTCGCATAGGTTTTTTCGTTGGATGCCCTTCCTGACACAACCCTTTAGCAAGGGACAGAAACACGCTGACGGCTTTGCAGCTCCTCTTTACGAACGTCAGCAATGGTTCTTTTACATGAACCTCTCACCATAGGCAATGAGAGACATGGCCCGCCTTTGATAACCTACCCAGCTAACACACAACGTAGTTGCGACCATTTGCAACATTGCAGAAAGGTCGCAATTTCGTGTTGCATGTAACGTCATGTAAACGTTGCAGTGACGTTGCTGCCACGTCACTACGTCGCCTGTGATGTTCGCGATATTGCAGCAACGGTTTGGGGAGTCTACAAAGTGATGTTTGTCTACAAAGTCTACAAAGTAACGTTGTAGCGACATTGCAGCGACGTGACCGTGTTAGCTGGGTAGTTAGCTGCACTGGGGGGGGGGGGGGGGCAGGGGCAACCCTGTGGTGAGTGGGACTCAAACCCCTAACCTTAAGATCAGCAATCAGGGCCCTTTACCACCAGGCCACCACTGCTCCTTCTATGGAAGATTAATGATTTTTTTTTTTTTTTTTTTTTTATTGCGAAACCATGAGCAGTTAGTTTGCACACCCACCAGTCTCTGTATTGTCTCTAGGTGTGAGTGTAAGTGTGAATGGCTGCGTGCATGTTAAAAAAGAAGCACATCATACCATATTTACAAAAAAAAAAAAGAGAGAGTCACCAACTTAACCAATTTCCAAATCAATTATTTAATCAATAAAATCCCTCAAAAATCACAACAATGGCGTCAATCAAATAATTTGGGAATCATCACAATATTATCACACAATACATTTCAGCCAATTAATACTTAGTGATCATTTCAAACATTCAAATTAAGCTAAGACTTGGGAACTACACAAACACTGACTACTTCGTACAAAATTATAATTATTTAAATTTTCGATGCTCATAACCCTAGAAGTGGCCAATGTTAGAGCTCAAAATGCCATGCATTTCTCAGTGAAATTATTACTATATAAATATATATATATATATATATATATATATATATATATATATATATATATATATATATATATATATATATATATATATATATATATATATATATATATATATATATATATATATATATATATATATACATACACTTTATATATATATATATATATATATACACACTTTATATGTATATATATACTTTATATATATATATATATATATATATATACACACACTTTATATATATATATATATATTGATATATTGAATGCAGAAAATGCCAAATGAATAGCATTGTATAACCTTATATGGATTATAGAGTCCTTTCCAAAAAAAAAAAAAAAAAAAAAATTAAAAGAAAAATGTAAAGCTCATTTTTTCAGCTTCACTGTAAGGGTTAAAGCAACGCCTTATAGTTGCATGATGCTACCCAGCACCTGAAGCTTTAACATTGATAATTACAGTATGATTAAAGTGAATTAAGGGTTTATTCTCAATATTTTAATAAGGTGTTTATTGCATGTTATCACAAATATTCAATTTTTATCCACGTGTCCTCATCAGATTCCCAGTCATCTCACAATTCAGGTGTACCAATTGATAGTGAATATGTTTCTAATGTGAATAAGCTAATTAGCCCATTATATGTATTCCGTGAATTATTGAAGTGCTACCTTTTTTTTTTTTTTTTCTTTGTAGATGACATGTGAAGGATGAAGGAGTGCTCATTGTAAGGGTCATCCACCATTATAACAACAAAGAGGAGAAACCCAGTGGTCCAGTCTGCACGAGCACCACTTCAAAGTGGTGTGTGTCCACATCACTAGCAGGGATGCGGCGCTTTCGAGAGAGGATTTAGTCATTTTTGTGGGTTGAAGAGAAAAGAACTGAGAGGGGCCTCCAGAACAGAACAAAGTCAAAGTGTGATTGCCAGCCGCCCCCCCACCTCCTCCCCTTTGCCTCACACCCCGTCTGTCTTGACAAGAATCACCATGCCATGCAAATGAAAGGATGCAATTTATAGAGCCAGCATCAATAAATGACAGCGATAATATGCACGTTAATTTGCTACTGATGTCCAGTAAATTGGAGCTGCTGTGTTAATATGCAGCACATGTTTACTGTTGCAATATATTACTTGTTTTGTGTGACATTTACTAGAGGAAATGAGGCTCGAAGGAGGCATTGTGATGTGCCTACCGAGCTTGCATTCCCAAAATATCCATTTGGATCTTGTTTTATGCTTTTTGGGATTTTACAGCCCATTGCCCATGGTTTCTCTCATCTGTGAGCATTAACTGCATTACGGCAGCAGTAACAACCCCAACAATTTGTCCGAGCGATGAATACTGATATTTATCATCAGAAAGACGGTAACGCATTCTCGAAGCCTGCAAATCAGAATAATTAAAAGCAAACCTTGATTTGGTGTTTAAGTATCTTTTAAATCGGTGTCTTTCTACTGTATGCACTGCAATATTTTATCACAAACTGTCATGTTGTCACTTCTTTGCATGCTTCTTTTTCTAAAAATATAGGCCCATTTCTTAATGAGAGTCTGCTCGCCCGGCTCACACCTCCACCAGCTTATTATGCAGTAATAAATAAATAGCACTCTGTCAGCGCTGCTCAGTGTCGAGGAGAAAACTGAGAAGTTAGTTAAGGAAAAATATTCACATGATCTTCTCTACAATGTCAGCTTAACCTGTTTTTCCGCATCTGTAAGTTGCTACCCCCCCCCCCCATCCTAATGCTTCCTGATGGATAGATGGCTAATTTAACCCCCACAGATAGCCCTCCTACCTCTTAGTCAGTGTTAATAGCTTAGACCCTCTGTGTTACAATACTGCCCCCCAGTGTATGCACTTTCCACCACTGCCTCTATCCCAGGCATGAAGTAGCAGCTCCACTCTCCTCTTCAGTTCTCTGATGCATGCCTTTTCAAGTTTGCCCTCTCAAGTATTTAAAGCCTATGGGTGCTTGACACACTGTGCTTTCCTGTGTGTTTGTGAGCTTGGAAGGAAAACGCAGGAACGGCCAGGCATCAGAGAAAGACTGGATGTATAATGTATATGTTTTGGCACCTGACTCAGCATCTCAATGATTTTTGTTGTTTTCAATGTGCTCCTGGCTTCTGTCCAACACTATGCCATTGCTACCATTCCTCAAAGTGCATTCCTATTTATGGCCGAGCTTGACAGGTGGCTCTTCTTCACTCTCCAGGCTTGTAGCAGTTTCAAGGCAGACAATGATTGCTGTGGCTATAACATTATTGGCTTGTTTTTTTCCTGATGGCTATTATGAGCATCTCAAGAGAGCACATATGAATCTAGCAAGGTCTGCATGCCACAGGCAGCCCTACCATGCTGAAGCCATAATCAAACTGAGTAATTGAATTCTGTCCGAACGATGGCTTGTTTTCTCGTACCAATTCTTTTAGTTGGCAGTTTTTGCACATGTCCACTTTTTCCTCTACTCTTTAAATTCACAGTGACTGAAGATGCATCGCACTCCTCGTTTAGATTCAGTGAAAAGCTGTGTCTGAGAAAGTATTTTGCACAAAATGGGTGTGGTGTAAATCAAAAGGTCCGTTTTTTTGTTTGTCTGTTTGTTTTTGTTTGTTTGCTTTTTGGAGGGCTGGTGGTTGTTTTTATTGTTTTGTTGAGGGTGTTTTCTTTCTTGTTGTTCATCTGTTTGCAGACATAAAAAATAGCATCACGGTGTGTGATGTGGCTCTTTCAATAATTTGTATTTGCCTATTATCATTTTTTTCTTATTTTATTTGTTACTATTTCCCACTATGGGTACTTACAAATAACTGTTACAAACGTTCCCCGACTTATGTTCATCTGTTTTTACTTTTTTTTTCCAAAAAAAAAAGTCAAATTTTGAATCTAGTCATACCTAGGTAGTACGCTAATGACGTAATGATGACACTGCGTCCATTGTTTACAAACGAGACTGAACATGCCCCTCCTTCTTCCCAGTTCAGTTTTATATATTTATGTATATATATATATATATATATATATATATATATATATATATATATATATATATATATATATATATAAAACTGAACTGGGAAGAAGGAGGGGCATGTTCATGTTTATATATATATATACAGTAAAACCTCCGCTGACGAACGCTTAAGCTTACGAACTTTTCGCCTCAAGAACATTAAATTTGCGAGCATATAGTCTCTGCTGACGAACTAGTTTTCGGCGGATGAACCAAACCACGCGGTCGAACAGCGCCACGGTGGCGGCCACGAGAAGCTGACGCACGCTCACGGCGTCACAGTTCGTCACCCCCTTTCTTTGAGTGCGGGCATGGTTTGTGTTTTATAGACATTTTGGACCATATTGAGTGTACTTTTGCTATTATGGGACCGAAAAAGACCCACCACAGGCGGAGATCATTGAAAAACACGAACGAGGTGTGCGTTTGTGTGACTCAGCGTCCCAGTACCAGTACGCTAAGTCTAATATTGCTCCCATCCTTAAGAACAAGGAAGCTATTAAGGGTGCGTGTGTGGCTAAGGGTGTTTCCAAACTCTCCTTCCAAACAGTAAGTCCCTCCCTCCCTCCTCCTCCCACTCCATTCCATCAAGCCATCAACTACCATCACAAAGGTAAATAAAACCACTTTATTATACAGTACAGTTTATTTCTTTAATTACAATACAATAGCACATTTATTATACATAAAATAAGGTATATTTTTGTGTAGTTTTAAGGCTTATTTAGTAGAAAATTATGTTTTATGGGGACCTGGGAACGGATTATTCTCATTTTATCATCTTATGGGAAATAAATGTTCGGAAGACGAACTTTTCGCCTTACACACACTTTCTGGGAACCGATTATGTTCGTGAGCTGAGGTATCACTATATATATATATATATATATATATATATATATATATATATATATATATATATATATATATATATATATATCAGTTATATAGCGTGTTACCCTTGTGTTAAGACGTTGTCTCTGTGATCTTTGTGTTTACACTGTTTTACGGACTTTTGTAACCCTAAGCAAATCTGGTTGGTCAGAAGCGTAAGCCTACTAGCATGGGTGCAAGTCTCATACACGGAGATGAATTAACTATCTGCTCGGATCGGCACAATCTACCATGCATACTCAGTTAAGCAAAGACAGTTGTAAAATGAATGAAAATCCAAATCCAGCAAAGAGCTCTCGGCTCTGCTGGCTCCACATCAGTGCAGGCTATGTGCTAAACGAGTTCAACGGCACCCTTGCGCACTTGAAAGACCGGAAGTCTGTATAACCCACAGCAAGTACACTACTTCCGCAGGTACACTACATTCAGTATTGAGCACTTCACATATTGTAAGCATGATTGGTTGTTTTAAGCTTCATGTAAAGTGATTCAATATAAATTATTGACTTATTTGAAATTAATGTTGATATTATTTGATATATTTGATATTATTTTACAATGTTATGTTTATAATGATTGATTTCGGGGTGTTTGATGAGATACGGTAATGGTATTTGTGGATGTATAGTACAGTATGACCGTCATATGTCACACATCATATGTCACTGTAACAACTTACGTTCATTTTCAACTTACGTTCGGCCGTCCAGAACCAATTAAAAACGTAAGTCGGGGAGCGTCTGTATTTATTTCAAATGAATAGAGTCTTTTTCATATATTTCTCCTTCGTGTTGTGCTTTTCATGTGCTTGTGATGGGTTCTGTTTTTGTCTTGTCTTGTCATCGGTGTATAGCATGAATGTGCACACCTGTTACTTGTTTATCTACTGATTCGTCTGCCAGTATATTTCTGTCTTTTTATGCTTGAGAAGTATTTTTGTTGATTATTTAAATGTTTAAGTCACCTTTTCCTTATAAAGTAAGTTTTTTGATGCATATTTTTAGGCAATTAACGTTGTGTCCCAACCCTGCTCAGAATAGGTTATGTTCTTGATTTACTTAATGTTCTCCTCATAAGCACCACCCATTTTCCTACATTATAATATAAATAATATATTTGGGTCCTGCGATTGCCTGGCAAGCTGTCCAGGGTGTAACCCACCCTCATCCAGAGTCGGCTGAGATGGACACCAACCTCCCCGCAACCCTAATTAGGATTAAGCTGTTCAGAAAATGAATGAATGAACAACATATTTTGTTCTGTAGGACAAAAGACGAAACACAAGTCCACTGACCACATAATGAATTGATAGGAAGTTAGCAACATGCCTTCTGTCTTCATTTGCCCACCGTACTGTTTTTTTACTGTAAGTGATTTATTCAACTAATAATATACTACTGAACATTCTTCTTCCAATAAATTTAAAGCTTCAAAGCTGTGTTTGCCTTCAGATATGCACTTTTTACATAAACACACATAAACACTGATTTACATTACAGCTTCATAACTGCTTAATTATCTTCACAGCACCGGTTAACACCAGTGTAGGAAGTCAGGGTTTGTTCTTGACTAATGGGTCCAATTTTACTCAATAACCCCAAGTTAACATACCACCCATTCTCTCATTCACACCCAGTTATTACCTCCATCTTCTGTTCGCAGAATAAAAAAACTACTTATATGATTTTCATTAAACTTTATGGAGGGGTGGGGCCTGGGCCTGGTCCTGGAATGAACTCATTATATGTTGGATTAGATCCGGATCACGGTCTAAATCCAGGAATTTATGAAAGGCTTTTGAAAAGCCAGTGTACTGATTTTCATTTAATTTTCAATTCATTTAATTGTCATCAAACTTGGGCAGTGGTAACGTAGTGCTAAAAGTGCTGGATCTTTGATCCCAAGGTTGGGGGTTGTCACTGTCCCCCAGTGCCGCCAATCGAGTTATCAAAAGCCAACCATGTCTCTCACTGCCTTTGGTGAGAGGCATGTAAAAGAACCATTGCTGACCTTCGTCAAGAGTCGGCTGCATAGTTTCAGCGTGTTTCTGCCCTGTGGTGGCCTGGCGAGCTGTCTCGAGTGTCCTCTGCCCTTGCCCAGAGTCAGCTGAGATGGGCGCCAGCCTCCCCGTGACCCTACTTTGGATTAAGCGGTTCAGAAAATGAATGAATACCATCAAACTTGATGGAGGTCTCACGTATGAGCCTGAAAAGAAGCAATTAAAAATTATGCAAACGCAAAAGGGGTGAGAAAAGGGGAAGTGGGGAGATCCCATTCAATTTTCAATTGATCGCAATCTTGTCTGTTAGCAGGATTACACAAAAATTAGTGCACTGATTATCGTCAAACTTTGTAGAGTGGCAGGGGGAATTTTTAGAAGCAGATCTGGATCACAATTTCGATCCAGGGATTTGTTAAGGATTACTCAACAAGCATTCAAAAATATTCAGTCAATGTCAATGCCAAAAATAAGCTCCGGGACAGTTGATAAACAATGTGGGAGATATGTACCTGTTTGTGACATCTCGTCCACATGGTAAGAGTTTGTGAACTGTCCCGGTGCTTATTTCTGAGGTATCATATGTCAAAATTAAACACTTTTGATTTGCAAACATTCTTTACGAAACAATTTGACCATTCCATGCATCCTGAAATCAAACTGCAGATTGGCTCGTAGTGCATTTAAAATTGAATTCAGCTGAATTGCATCACTGTGTATTTTGGTTAAAAACAAATGTGGCATGTGTTCTTTTTCATTTATATTTCAATAAGTTGAATTATTTGGTATTCAAATCCATTCAGATTGTAGAACAGATTGATTTTGAGGAGAAGGGAACATGCTGAATCTATGTATAAATACCTGTTTGATGTATTCATAGCTAAAACTGCATTTTTTTTTTTTTTTTAAATGAGAATCAGTAAAGAAAGCAGGTAATTACTTTGGCTGAGCCTACACAGGTTGATTGTGGATCATTTAAATTGTGTTGCACTGCACTTCAGTGAGATTTATCCAGAAGAGGTTGGAATACTACCTGCTGAAATCTCCCAAGAAAACACACATGTGCAGAGCTGGCTTTTGAATTAGGATTACAGTATAATTGAGGTTGGTCCTATTTATATGTACATTTACTGGGTTTTTTGTTTGTTTGTTTGTTTGTTTTTTTAAGTAAATATTTTATTAATTTAACATTGTAGGATTTGCAAAGAATGCTTTTCCATAAGAAACACCAATTTCCATTTGTCTCACCAAACTCTGTTTGCTTAATATAAGCACAGACTTGGTCAGTGGTGACCTGGTGGTAAGGTGCCAGATTACCAACTGGTTGTCACTGCTACCCCCCCCAATGCAGCCAACTGGGTTATCAAAGGCCAGCCATGTCTCTCACGGTCTATGGGGTAAGGCTGTAAAAGAGCCATCGCTGCCTTTCATCAAGTGTGAGATGCATTGCTCTCAATGTGGACCTGCTCTGCGATGACCTGGTGAGATGTTCAGGGTGTACTCTGCTCTCTCCCAAAGTTGGTTGGATTAAGTGATTCAGAAATGTAATGAATGAATGAATGAATGAAAAAGCACCGACTTAAGTCAAGAAGAATCACAACTAGGAGTTCAACTCCGAGTGGATGAAACATTAGTCCATTGCAGTTTACCTCAATAGTATTATATTGCTGGGTACACAGAGGCATACTTGTGTTTTAGCCCTTTCACTGGGGTCTCAGCACGATCGTAGCCTAATCAGGTTTGAACTCTCAACCTCTTGATAATTCATCTCAACCTCTTGATTAATGTCTCATAAGCCATGCACCGTAACCATTATACCACAAGCTCCAGACCAGAATTAGTCTTCTTCTTTTACTTTCGGCTGTTCCCTTCAGGGGTCGCCACAGCAAATCATCCGCCTCCACCTCACCCTGTCCTCCGCATCTTCTTTTCTGACTCCAACGACCTTCATGTCTTCCTTCACCACATCCATAAATCTCTTCTTTGGTCTTCCTCGAGGCCTTCTGCCTGGTAGTTCCAACCTCAGCATCCTACTGCCAATATACTCACTATCCCTCCTCTGTACATGTCCAAACCATCTCAATCTAGCCTCTCTGACTTTGTCTCCAAAACATCTTACATGTGCTGTCCCTCTGATATACTCATTCCTGATCCTATCCATCCTCGTTACTCCCAGAGAGAACCTCAACAGAATTAGTGGCCACAGAAAATTGCTCGGCTACAAGCTTTTTTTTTCAATTAGCACATGAATAGACCGCTATACAAATAGTTCACACTTCCTATATCGATCTGTACTTGAATTCAATGAATACACGATGTTAATGTATCCACGTTTGTTTTCATGCATGAAGAGGGCTTGGATGGCAGTGGAGGCCCAATGGTAAGGTGCTGGATTACTGATCCTAAGGTTGAGAGTTCAAGCACCACAGTCAACAGTTCTGTGTTGACAGTTCTGACAGCTCAACAGTTCTGACCACAGTCAACAGTCCGTCCCCCGTCCCCTACCCCCCACCCCCAGTGCATGCAACTGTGTATCAAAGGCCAGCCATGTCTCTCACCGTCTATGTTGAAAGCTGTGTAAAAGAACCATTGCTGACATTTGCTAAGAGTAGGCTACATAGCGGTCAGTCAATTTTTGTCCTGTGATGGTCTGACAAGCTGTCCAGGGTGTACTCTGCCCTCACCCAGAGTCTTCTGGAATCAGCACCAGCCTACCAGTGACGATAATTAGGATTTAGTGGTATAGAAAATAAATGAATGAATGAATAGGGCTTGGACTATTATTCTGGCTAATGTCCTTGGTGAATTCATTCATGAAGTGGATAACAATCCATTTGGTTGCTGAAAGCAGTGGCTACCTTTGAGGTAAGTCTATAGGAGGATTTCAATACAGTCACATGACCAGGCATTCCCCCTGATTACAAAGGCAGTCTTCCATACTGGAGGCCACACAATAAGTTTATCACACCCAAAGATGCCGACAGACGCAATTTTCTCTTGTGCAGCACTTTCACAGTCTTTCCCATCGCTGCACAGCAGAGATACCTTGAGAAAATAGCTTTGTGTAACAGAATTGACCCTTCCAGCCTTTAGAAGACTTATTGGACAAAACAGCTATAGCCAAGTGTACAGTTCATAGATAGTGAACTGATTGCAAACGCCATTTCACCGGAGCATAGAAAGCCTACTGGTGTTTGGAGTCCTATAATTATTTCATCAGTGGATAGGTACAACAAAATCTAAAGAAATGAAAGTATTTTTTCGTCAGGTGAGTATGTATTTTTTATTCAACTTCCCCACTAATATTCAAAATGCTGATGTTGATGTGTAGGGCTGATCTGTGTGTAGATCAAAACTAGTTTGTTCTAGTGAAGACCAACGATAAATTTTCAGTGTTTGAACGTGGGCTTGGTGGTAAGGCGCTGTACCACTGATCCCAAAGGTTGGGGGGTTCAAGCCCCACCCTCAAAGGGTTGTCACTGTCTCCCCACTGCAGCTAACTGGGTTTATCAAAGGCAGGCCGTGTCTTTCGCTGTCCATGGTGAGAGGCATGTAAAAACCATTGCTGACTTTCGTAGAGTAGCTGCATAGCCGTCAGCGTGTTTCCACCCTGCAATGGTCTAACGAGCTGTCAAGGGTGTACTCTGCCCTTGCCCGAAGTTGGCTGGGATGGGTGCCAGCCTCACCATGACCCTAATTAGGATTAAGCGCTTACAGAAAATGAATGAATGAATATACTGGCACAAAAGAAGCAAATGTTAACAGTTAAAACTTGACTTAGCATGGCCTCATTGCATAGGCAGCTGAAAAAAAGTTTCTCTCACTTTCTCTCAATTTGCAATTTGCCAGGGATATAATTATTTAAAATTAGTGTCTTTCTTATGAATATAAACAAACCAACACACAAACAAAGAGTTTTACATGAATACTCACCGGGAAGGGAAAAGTGTACAAGCCGGTGTTGAGGCCAGCGATGTTGTATGGATTAGAAACAGTGGCGCTGAGGAAAAGACAGGAGGCAGAGCTGGAGGTAGCGGAGATGAAAATGTTGAGGTTCTCTCTGGGAGTAACGAGGATGGATAGGATCAGAAATGAGTATATCAGAGGGACAGCCCACGTAAGATATTTTGGAGACAAAGTCAGAGAGGCTAGATTGAGATGGTTTGGACATGTACAGAGGAGGGATAGTGAGTATATTGGCAGTAGGATGCTGAGGTTGGAACTACCAGGCAGAAGGCCTCGAGGAAGACCAAAGAAGAGTTTTATGGATGTGGTGAAGGAAGACATGAAGGTCGTTGGAGTCAGAAAAGAAGATGCAGAGGACAGGGTGAGATGGAGGCGGATGATTTGCTGTGGCGACCCCTGAAGGGAGCAGCCGAAAGTAAAAGAAGAAGAAAAAGAAGAAGACTCACCGGGTAAAACATTGTCACTGCAAACATGGATCCAATCCTTGCTTACTTCCAAATCTACTCTGCATATGCTACAGAAACATTTGGCTCACCCTTTCATGGACAGTTCTATGGACAGCCCTGTTTTTAGTAATTATTAATAATAAATATATTATTAAAGTAAATAAGTAAATAATTAGTAATTATTCAATAAAACTTCTTCTCTTTTTCCTGCCCCACACGCAGATATGTGTGTTCCTGAATGTCCCAGTGTTTATCTGACAGTAGTTGTCCACATTTGAAACGGCTGCCTGCAGAATGACCACTAGAGTTTAAACTTAACTGTTACAGAGCTGACTCTGATGTTCGGTGGATAAGGGCCTGTGGTTCTCCGCTCAGTAATGATACTTTTAGGAATTACTTCTGCTGGATGTTCCTGACAGTGCTCAATTAATTGGCCTTTTTATGAAAGAAAATCCTCACCAAGATCAGGAGTTGAAATCTACTCTTTCATCATGATCAGCAATACTCCACAGTTCCTTGGGCTCCTGCAGAGTTTTTAGGACAGCTAAGTCTTCGCATGGACCTTGGATGATGTCCACTGTGCTTTGAAGTTTATATTTGCTTTCACCTCTGATACTTGCTTCCTGTGGTGTTTTCGCTGTAGTTCTTTTAAAAAACAAGCATTTAAATAAATACCAAGTCCAAAATCGTAGTTATAAATGTCTGCATAACTTGGAATGAAATTTGATTAACTTAAAATGTGTTGTACAGGGATCCCTCACTTTCCGCGGTTAATTGGGACCGAGATCTCCCCGCGGCTACAGAATTCTGCGAAGTAAAATCAACTGCCCTAACCCCCCTAACTGACTTATACTTACATGCATATGTACCTACGTGTATATGTACCTACTTACATGTATCATGTACCTATGAAATTAATCCGGTCCTGAGCCTTTTTCGTAACGTGGGGTTTTTGTCAGTAGGGGTCACATTTTACATGTTAAACACCTAATTCGTTAACATATTAAACCATTTTATGAACATATTGATTAATTAAACCATTATTAAACATTTTTTTATTAATACACACACACACACACACACACACACACACACACACACACACACACACACACACACACACACACACACACACTCTCTCTCTCTGCAGGCCACATCCACAAGACGAAAAATTCAACGTGCATTCCCTGCTTGACACTTGGAAGGTCCAAACTCAACTTTAACTTGATTCCTTGAGGGATCGGAATTCCAGATGAGCTCAAATGCACCCACATTTATTAAACATTTACTGAATTAAACAACTTAAAAAAACTAAACTAAAAACTAAAGAGTTAAGCTTCCTTCTGTCTCTATCTCTCTCGGAATTACAGTACCTGTTTGAAAGGTCAGAGGTCCTCACTGTATTTCTGCTTTTAGGTCTCCTTCTGCTTCTGCGTCATCCCTTCTAGCCAATGGGAGGCCAGCGGGGTGGGTTGTTGAGAGACAGCCAATGAGAAAGCAACTCACGCATCGTGTGAAATTTTGATTGGCGCATTTGAATTTTGAATTTCTTTTCGTAAGAGGGGGTTGTTTTTGTATCCGGGGGATGGAAACTTCGGAAAATTAACCTCGTTACTTGGGGATTTCGTACCCAGGGGTCTTCGTAATTAGGGGGCAGACTGTAATATCAATAAATACATATTCAATGCTATAAATGCTGATAATAACAATTATTATAAACATTAAAAAATTATACATAAGATGTAAATAAAATATAAATACACACATACAGATGTGCGTGCATGCACTCAGATGCACACCTCACAAAAATGTAAGTAGTTTTGATGGGAGGTTTTGGGTTGTTTTTTGTTTTGTGTTTGTTTAGGTGGGTTTTTTTGTTAATTTTACTTTTTTGTTTTGTTTTTTTTTTTTTTGTTTTTTTGCATAATTGGCCTTTTTTGCAGCATTTTCCTTAACTTTTTAACCTATTCTTCCTTAATTTCCTTATCTTTTAATTAAAAAAAAAAAAATGCGATACACTGAAGCCGCATGCATTGAAACACAAAGTAGCGAGAAATCCCTGTACTATGATAAGTTGAGTAGTAATTATTGACAAACTACTGCATTATAACACAATTTGAAAGCCAACCTATCAGAAATTTAGCCCCATGGTATTGGTGTACCATATATTTTTGATAGCACAATGAAAGAACCGAAATGCTGTAAATGTCAAATAGTCAATCCACTCTAATAGGCTAATCCAAGTTATATACAAATAGTGCATCCCTGTTTTCCTCTTTAAGGGGAAATATTGGGTAGTGATGGTCTGGTGGTATGGGGAGCTGGATTGCTGATCCTAGGGTTGGTGGTTTGAGTCCCACTCTCCACAAGGTTGTCAATGTCCCGCCCAGTGCAGATAACTGGGTTATCAAAGGCCAGTCATATCTCTCACTGTCTATGGTGTGAGGTTCATGTAAAAGAACCATTGCTGACTTTCGTAAAGAGTCGGTGCAAAGCCATCAGTGTGTTTCTGCCCCTTGCTAAAGGGTTGTGTAAGGAAGGGCATCCGATGTAAAAACCTATGCCAAATCAAACATGCAAATCATTCGCTGTGGCGACCCCTGATAAAGGGAAAATGCCGAAAGGAAACCTCAGTGCATCCCTGTTTCTATATATTTATAATAATCTTCTGTGCTGTTTAAAACAGATAATTCATTACATATGTTACATTAAAATCTTTGAAAATAAAGATGTTACATACATGAATTTGCTGCAAATAGCAAACTTCTTGGAAAGAAAGCAGGCTTGAGGTAATAATGGATGCAATGCATCAATACATCAAGGCTTGATCAATATGATCATATAGAACGTATCTTTCCAACTTGATTAGTGACAGAGCTTAGAGGCTAGGCTCTACACCAGCCTCAAACTGTAAATGCCAATGTAAATACACCCCCACATTTCTCACAGCTAGAGAGGCAGGAGCTGTAAAACGTTCAGATTGATAGAGCAATATACAGTTCCTGTTCTGAGCTATTGGCGCAAACTCCTGCAGGGCATGAACTTGAATGCATCCTCCCTTTGACTCTGCATTAAAAATAAACGCAGACAAAGCATCACCTCATCAGCAGCAACATCAGTGACTCCCTCTTCTACTTTTTATTACCAGGTTCACAGCAAAGAACAATTAACAGCTCACCATGGAGCCGGCATTGAGCTGAATCACCCTGTAAGCATGGCCCTCTAGGCCAGTACTAATGTGTCCCCCATAGTGCATGCTTCCATAAATTGCGGACAGCATGAGGAGGCAGATACAAATAAAGGTGATTTAGCCCAAAGAGATGCTGAGGGATGGCTCTCATTAGCCCAGAGTGGAACCACAAGTCCAGATTTAACGGAGAGGAATTCCTGCCCATTAGCACAATGGCAGCGTGTATATTGATAGGTTTTTAATAAGACTCTGCATTAATGGTTCTCATGAGTGAGTGGGTTTATGGTAATGGGGACAGACGGCGGGAAGGGGCCACAGGAAGTCTTATTTTTTTTTTTTTTTTTTTTTTTTTTTTACTGACGTTCCTCATTCAAGCAGTTCCACAAGCTTCATGAGGACTGCATGTCTGTTGTCGAGCCTCTTTACTGTGGGTCAGAGTAAATGGGATTGTGATAAAATGTGTCTCTGTATTAAATTGAGTGACACCGCTGAAAGTGGAAGTGGCACAGATAAACCTTGTAAAAAAAAAAAAAAAAAAAAAAAAAAAAAGACGTCACATGTGTGGGATTCTTCATTTCCTCCTTTCGTGGACTCATTTTCTCCCATCTTCAGTTTTTACCATATATTATTACTTCTCTGCCTGGAGATGCTCTAATTGAAATATTCGCTGCAAGTTAAGTAAATGAAAATGCTTTAATCAGCTCTCTTTTCTCCCTCCCTCTATCTCCCCTGTGGTCCCAGGATCTTTCTATTAACAGAATCATTAGGGGATCATTTTTTTTAATAGGCTGACAACTCTATTGCTTCAATGACACATATATTGAAGACTAATCTTGTACCAAAATGAACTTTACAGCGATGGGTTGGACTCTTGTTGCTATAACCACTACAAAGAATTTTCTCCCTGTTCACCTGCAAAGATTGAACAATTTAGTGTGTTAGACGGCCAGTGTATTGCAGTGTGGGCATTGAGTGGTGTCTGATCCAGGTATTTTACAAGGTCTAAAGTGCTTACAGGCAACTCTGACCTTTTAGTAAATAATATCATGCATCATATTTTTTTTCTTTTTTTTTTTTTTTTTTTTTTTTTTGTGAACTGGACTTCTGCCCAAGGAAAAATTGCCTCAGATCTATGACAACAGGTATACACTAATTTCTAGTATTAGTACAAATTGACCTTCATATAAGCAACCAATATTTGCTGACAGGGTTGAAGCTTGTGAGTTTTCCGATGTTGAAGTGTTTGCACTTACCATTTGGGGTATGAAAAGAACATGCAGAATTATTATTATTATTATTTTATTTTATTTTTTTAATAATACTTGGCCTACATCCTGGAAAATAGCATGTGAACTCCCTCCACAATGTTCATATTCCTAAGGTCAAGACAAACAAGAGGGATAAACATTACACCTGTCATTCCTTGTGCGTTTGAGAAGTTGTGTACAACATCTAAGCCAGTGCTTCTCAAATAGTGGGGTGCACCCCCCTCCAGGGGTGGGGGGGGGGGCACGGTGTAATTCCGGGGGCAGCGGTTATGACACTGGGGAATGTGCTTTTCTGGAATTGTGTACGAGAATTAAGTGTAATTGCACCTCCACTCCACTAGTTGGCAGAGGCACTCTCACTGCCGAACTATGGTGTAGTGGGTTTTTTTGCACGAGCAATTCTTCAAATGCTTCTACAAGTTTCTCCACATACATCGGTTTCCTCCCACAGTCCAAAAAGATGCACAATAGGCTATTTAACTGTTTCAAATTGCCCCTATTTGTGAGTGCAATTTTAAATGGTTGTCTGGGTGTTGGCTTTGCAATGGCCTGGTTGGTGAGCTGTTCAGGGTGGACCCCGCCCTCATCTGAACCCTTGACTATAATTAGTATTAATTGAATGAGTGAGTACATTTCTACTAAGGTAGACATGCACAATATTTTGAGGGGAACATCATCCACCTGACCCACCTCAACCACGATGCACCATATTACCAAAGAGACTTAAAATAATTTAGGAAAAAGTAGAAGCCATCATCCAATAATTAATATGAGTAGATTTCAAAGTTCTTATGTGCTCATCTCTCATTTGCTAAATCACTTAATCCTACTATTAAGGTTGTGGGGAGGCTGGTGCCGCTCTGAACGGGGGAAGACATGATAGACCCTGAACATCTCCTGAATGTGCACGTTTTTGGACTTCTATAAGACATAACAGTACCCAGAAGAATCTCACACGAGCACGGGCAGAACATGCAATCCCCACACAGAAACACCTCAGTCCTGGATTCCAACTCTTGTAGAGAGGACCTTTTTGAGGTAAGATGAATGTGGTAACCACTATGCCATCATGCCACCCAAGTTATTTATCACACAAACGTGTAATTTACACTCACACACACGCACACGTTTTTTTAATGTTATTTTAAATTCGCATTGTTTGCAGACTGAGTTGCATGAATAAAGCAGCATATTGGTCACAGTAAGTTCATAGACAACACAAATTTTAAGTCTTGGGATTTAAAAAAATAAATAAATTATAATCATCATCATCATCATCATCATCATCATCATCATCATCATCATCATCATCATACCCCCAGTGCAGCTAACTAGGTTATCAATGGCCGACCATGTCTCACATTGTCTATGGTGAGAGGCGTGTTAGAAAATGACTTTTATCAAGAGTAGCCTGCATAGCCATCAGTGTCTTTCTGCCCTGTAATGGCCCAGTGAGCTGTCCATGGTGTACTCTGCCCTTGCCCAGAGTCGGCTGAGCTGGGCACCAGCCTCCCCGCGACCCTAATTAGGAGAAAGCAGTTCAGAAAATGAATGAATGGATGAATTGTTTTTGTTATTATTATTATTATTATTATTATTATTATTATTATAAAAATGGTAGCATTCCCATTTGAACAGAGAAGAAGAGAGAATGTGACAAGCCCTGGAAGCCCATGGGTGAAAGGACTGGGTAATGAGCTCCTGGTGTCCACCAGTCATATGCTGGTGCAGCTACACACTGCATTCTAAAGAGCATATCATTTATAATGGATGCCATCTCCACCCAGCCAAACACCTGTGGAAAGTCAGACTGTGCAGTAATGTGCTCTTAGCATTGCTTATGTACTGCTTCTTTGAGAGAATTCAAGAAAAAGAACACTCAGAGTAATAAGTACAGCAGCCTAGTAACTGACTTGATATTGATCAGATATATTTTCCATTTCAGTGTGAGGAGAGAAAACACCTGAAGTGTCAACCAGATATATTTCTGTCTTCTTCTTCTTATTATTATTATTATTATTATTATTTCTTTTCTTTTGATCAACGTAGAAACAAAATAAATAATTTTTATGTAAATTAAGCCCTTCTGACTGCTTTGGATTGAACTTGACCTAAATGAACTACCACCGATCTAGCTCACTGAACTCTTTCTCACTCATGCTAAAATTGTCTTGCCCCTATTTCTGACACATTTTTATATACAGATGATCATTTCTCCTTGAACATTGCGTGTGAAATTTTTTAAAGTCATCTAATTGCAGGCAAAATTGGAAAATCCTATTTGGAGATAGCAGCCCCTTTTTTGTCAATTGCTGTATATAGGTGAATAATCCTATCACATCAGAAGGCTCCTTTTCCTTTACTGCCACAGTGCATGGCTGTCAGGACTACACACTGCAAGCAAGTGAGGCCCAAAATGAAGCAAACCAATCAGTTAACAAATCTGTTTTTCTCTCCTTTTTCTCTCCTTCCCTCTCAGTTTCGCCCTCTCTATCAGATGCAGAGGTCTGATAAGCAACCCCCTGCACTCCCTCCACCCCAGTCTGCAGTGTGGCGATAAGCAAATCAATAACCTGTCACTTCTCATTTTTACTCGCCAAGTCCTATTCCCTGCATTTTGTGCAAGGTGACAAGGCCAGGTCCATGGTCCAGCCAAAACGCAAATTCTGCTGTGTGTTTGTGTGTGTGTATGTATATTATATAGTATGTATATATATATATAGTGGTACCTCACTTTACGATAGTCCCAACAAATGAAAAATCCAGGTTACGAAAAAGATTTTCCAATTTTTTTGTGTCTGTATACGAAACAATTTCTCCTTCCGAAACGTGCCAAACATGCCACTCAAACATTCAAACGCGCCATTCAAACATTAAAAAGTGCCATTCAAACATTGAAATGTGCCATTTAAGCATTAAAACACGAAATTCAAACATTAAAACAATGCACGAGGTGCTTTCCTATTGACTATCTCCCAACATCCCACCCTGCTGGCCTCCCATTGGCTAGGAGGGATGACACGCACGCGCACACACACACACACACGCGTGCACGCACACACACACACACACACACACGCGCGCGCGTGTGATTTCCAGTGCAAGTGAAAAGAAGAAGCGGACTTCAGTGATATCGCAAAGGAATATGGTCAAACCCGTCTACCATGGGTACGATATTGATAAGGGTTTAGGGGGTAGTATTGGGGGCCTTGGAACAAAAAATCCAGGTTAAGAAAAAGGCTCTGGAACAGATTAATTTCGTAAGTTGAGGTACCTGTGTGTGTGTGTGTGTGTGTGTATATATATATACACATGGTAGAGTGAATAGTTGAGTGAGTGAGGTACAACTCCATGTCATAATGCTCATGGATGGAGGTGAATCATCAGAGTGATTTTTTTTTTTTTTTTTTTTTTTTACTCATCTACTGATGTATCCTTGTGAGCGTTTGTCAGTTATAGGAGACTTATTTGTTAATCCACTGACTCTATACTATAAGAATTGCAGATAGGCTGGAGCACATCTCATGCACCATTGAGTATAGGCGGGTTACACCAGAAACAGCTCATCAGAACACCACAGCACCACCACAGCACCAAAACACACACACACACACACACACACACACACACACACACACACACACGAAACCATTCACATTCAAACATAGGGGCAATGTGGAGCAACCAGGTAGTCAAATGTGCATGTCTTTGCACTGTGAAAGGAAAGTTAAGTACTGGCTGAAAACCCATGCAAGCTCGATGGGAATTAGTAAACTACACACAGGTTCCTCCAGGGTTTCCTCCCAGAATCCCAAGACACCCATTAGGCTAACTGTCTGCTCCAAATACCCCTTAGATGCGAATCGGAATAGTTTTTTTTTTTTTTGTGTGTGTGTGTGTGTGTGTGGGTGTGTGTGTGTGTGTGGGGGGGTGTGTGTGTGTGTGGGTGTGTGTTGGCACAGTGATGGACTGGTAGGCTGGTCAGGGTGTAACCTGCCATCCAGTCAACTAAGATGTTCTCCAGCCTCCTCATGACTTTAATATGAATGAATGAAGGTATCACTTTCTGTTTATATTGATGTGTTTTTCATCTAATTCCCATTATACATGCTTTATTGTCAGAAAGCGGGTTGGTGTGAAAATGTGAAAATTGTGAGTCTTTAAAATAACACAAATGTGTTTGTTTGTTTTTTTTTACAAAAAACTCGGAACCCACATTCTTCTGTAACATTATTTACCATGTGCATACCATGCCAAATGCTGTAACAGAGAAATGTGTGGTATCTACACATACTTTGCCAATTTTTTTAATGATAATTCAATTATGAGTTGCCTCAGTCTGCCAAATGACTTTCTGAAGTCAAAGGATCTGTGTTAAATGTAGATGTTCGACTTGCCCTGCTTAACAGTCAGGCATGATGCAACATCACTGTAAGTTTCCAATTCCCTCTGAAATAGTCAAAAGCAATTTCCTACATATGGAGCTCTGTGATCTTTAAGGTAGTGCACTGCTGTTCGGCAATCAGTAGGATGTTTTCCGCTTGCATGTGTTTCAGGAGTTAGGGAAATATGTGATTTCATTAATTAATATTTTACCAGTTAATTAATGTTAATAGCTTTTACACTATAAGTGCGTTTGCTTGTTCGAGTGGAACTGGGAGGAATCTTTATTTTTTTTTTTTTTTTTGATTTTCAAAAGTATCTGTCTAAAACACTTTAACTTGATATTTACATGCAGAGGAGAACACCTTTCTGAATTTCATAAAGTACAATCTCTCACTATCTGAAAGGTTTTCCCAGGGTGCCACACATATATTTCTCTCCTTTCTGAAGAAGGCCTGTCAATGTTTATACCACCTTAGATGCTTAAGGGACTTAAACATCTACACCGGCACAGGCTATCTGAGCCGTGAGCCAGGAAAACACCTGTTATACATTTTCACAATATCCACCTGTCCTCCATTGCTGTTACTGTAACCTACCTGAATCATCATTCATTTATAAATACTCCAATAGATACCTGCATATTTCTGATGGCACCGTTGCTTTAAAAGAAAAAGAAAGTTGAGTTTTCTATGTCCACACTCACTATGTTCACTTTAATTTCATCAAAATGAATGAAATGCACTGTTTCCCCAAATAAATGCAATCTTTAAACTCATTTAAAGCTCTTTTCAAACAAAAGATGTGACGTTTTTTCATGTATGTTTCCTTTTTTACTTCAACTGGTTCATTCTCAATGTTTCACAGCACTGTATATAGAACTATACCACCATTTCGTTTCATGTATAATATATACTTTTTTCTGATATCAATGTTGTGTATTATTTATATTATATACAGGGATCCCTCACTTTCCGCGGTTAATTGGGACCGAGATCCCCCGTGACCCCTGAATTCTGCGAAGTAGGATCGACCCACCCTGACTGGTGTGTATATATATATGCATGTATATGTCTATATAATATCAATAAATACATATTCAACACGATAAATGTTTATGATAACAATTAAACATTTAAAAATAATGCAGAAGATGTAAATGAAATATAAATACACACACATGCAGACGTGCATGTGCACGCACGTCTACACACACACATGCAGACGTGCGTGTGCACGCACGCAGATGCACACCACACATACAAATGTAAGTAGTTTTGATGGGGGGTTTTGGGTTGTTTTTTGTTTGTTTGGGCTTTTTGCATAATTGGCCTTGTTTTGTGGCATTTTCCTCAAAAAATATTATAGTATATTATATATAATATTATATTATTATATTAATATTATATTTTTAAAAAATGCAATACACTATTAGCCAGTTCAAAGCACAGAGCTCACCTGACCTGCCTCGTGACTTTAAATATGTAATAAATAAAATAAAATCTTTGTTTTAAGTTTTTTTCTGTTTATGTATAGTATATACCAAAAGGAATTATGTACATTATTCTCAGTGGATGTTGCTGAAATGAATAATCCCCTCAAAAATCCACCGTGCAGACTATTCAGTACATCCATCTCACTTCCTCTGAGTAAGTGATAGTTATTTCATATTTTTTCATGTTCTTTTGTTCTTTATTTTTGCGAACAGATAATTGTGTTTCAATGCTTGCTGTACTAGGTACACTGTTGATTTATTATTATTTTTTTAACCCTCAAGCAACCAAGCAACTTTCATAGGAATACACACGGAAGAATATGAAGCTAATCAGCTCGGAAAAGCCATTTCCCCAGCAGAGCTCGTAAATCAAAATTTTGCTTGTTGGATGGGGCAGATTTTTGGTGGGATCGAAGCTCATATCATGGAGAATTAATTTTAAGGGGCACTGGTGATCTAGTGGTATAGGGCGCTGGATCGCTGATCCAAAGGTTGGGGGTTCAAGTCCCACTCTCCACAGGGTTGCCACTGTCCCCCCAGTGCAGCTAACTGGGTTATCAAAGGCGGGCTATGTCTGTCACTGTCTATGGTGAGAGGCATGTAAAAGAACCATTGCTGACTTTCGTAAAGAGTAGCTGCAAAGTCGTTAGTGTGTTTCTGTCCCTTGCTATAAGGGTTGTGACAGGAAGGGCATCCGACGTAAAAACCTCTGCCAACTCAAACGTGCAAATCAGTTGATTCGCTGTGGTGACTCCCGAGTAAAAAAAAAAAAAAAAAAAAAAAAAAAAAAAAAAAAGGGAAAAAGCCGAAAGGAAGACAGACAGACAGACTTGTAAGTCAAGGTACCACTGTAGAGATGAACTGGTGACTAGATAATGTACTAATACTTTGGCCAAGCAAAATTTCAGTGAGTACACAGTAGGTGCTGGATCACTGATCCTAAGGTTGGGGGTTCAAGCCCCACTCACCACAGGTTGTCACTGCCCCCCCCCCCCCCCATCATTTTTTGTTTCCATTATCTTTATCACACCGATCGGCTGATCCCTATTAAAAACTATGAGCAGTTGTAGGATAAGTGCATAGACAAATTCCTGGTAGGAAACTTTTTTTCTGAATAAAAATATAAATAAACAGTTCATAGAATTATACAGCAGGGGTCATAAATGATCTTATTCAGTCGCTTAAGGGTTAAATATGTATATGTCAGTAAGTCTGTTTTATATTAATGAACTTTGTACTCAATTTGTATTATTTTACTGTAGAGGTGTATTATTAGTCACAGGTACCCGAACAACAGCTTCAAGCTATTGAGAAAATGGGAACAAAGAAAGAATACACACACACACACACACACACACCCACACACACACACACACACACACAAAAAAAAAAAAAAAAAAGCTATTCATTTACCATAGCAGTTATCATTAGTTAGCAATAATAATTTATGATCTTCTGTGTATTTTGTGAAATCCAACCCCAAATTTAAAAAGTTTACATAATATGGAAAATGCAGATTTAAAAAAAAATGCAAGCAAATGATTTCTACTTTGACTTGTATTTCTTTTCATACATTTTGGACCACTTTCTATTCAGACTTTTTCCAGTCGACTTCATTTCATATCTTGCGCGCGCGCACACACACACACACACACACACACACACACACACACACACACACACACACACACACCCACACACACACACCTACTGAAATTTTCTGGTGGCACATTTAGTCTGTGTCCTGACACACCACTATAAGAATATATTCACTGATGATGAATTGAAAGTACTTCAATACGTCACCCGGGATAAGAGCATCTTCTAAATACTGTAAATGTAAATATTAATCCTTCTTTCGCTTCATTTAACTTCATATCATAATTATCCATTCCTGCAACTCATACCTGTGACACATTCCCTGATGTGGGGAGCAATTTGGATGGGATGTAATAAGATGCATTTGGTGGGAAGAGATAATTATAACCATGACTTGGTACAAAGCAGTATCCCTGAAAGGGCTAACCTGGAGCCAAGTGCCTACAGTTTATCAACCAATCATTGAAATGTTCAATAACAGCACTCCTGAAAAGGGGACTTGTCTATTTCACTCTCCACTTTGCATAATACCATTAAATGATTCAACAGATCCAGAAACATGTCAGTGCATAAGCAGAAAGTGCTCAAGCTGAAGCGAAACACCTGTGATCCCACAGATGCACTTCATTAGAATTCATCTATAGCTCTTACAACCACATGGGCGAGAGATTACTTTGGCATATCTTTTGTCAAACTATGACAATACGGACTCACAGTTACAGATTACAGACGGCAGTCTAAACTTTACTGTACAAAGTGAGAGCTTTTTGTTCGTGCTGTAGCTTTCTCTGGGCTCAAAGGCATTTTGGACTGACCATCACACATCACAAACTATGCACTCTGGTTAGGATGTGAGAAATGGATGTCTATGTGGTCATGGTTTGAGTTCATATTAGTGTTCTTAGCAAAGGTAACAGACTTTTGCAGTGCCAGCACTAATGCTGAAAAATACATTTCAATTTTATACAAGGATGTCCATGCATATTTCAGCGAGGCAATACAAAACAATATTCTGCATACATTACAAAGGCATGGCTACAGAAGACAAAGGTGCAGGTGCTGGACTGAACTGTCGGCAGTCCCGCCCTGTCTGAATACAGAGTGTTTGGAGAATATTAAAAGGAAAAAAAAAAAAAACAACAAAATTCCCCAGTGCAGATAACTGGGTTATCAAAGGTTAACTGAACCAGGTCGGCTGGTGATAAAGGTGCTGGATCACTGATCCCAAGGTTGGAGGTTTAAGCCCTACCCTCAATTGGTTGTCATCACACACACACACACACCCCCCCCCATCCTTCCCAAATTACAACTAACTGGGTTATCAAAGGCCGGCCATGTCTCTCACTGCCTACGCTGAGAGGCAAGTTGAGTTCTCGACAAGAGTAGGCCGCATAGCCGTCAGCGTGTTTTTGCCCTGCGATGGCCTGGTGAGCCGTCTAGGGTGTATTCTGCCTTCACCCAGAGTCAGTTGAGATGGGTGCCAACCTACGCGCGACCGTAATTAAGATTAATGGGTTCAGAAAATGAATGAATGAATAACAACAAACCGCCTGTTGATACTTACCATGAGGCCTGCATGTCTTATTGCATTCCAATATTGGATTCCAACATTTCTATATAGAGTTTGTATATTCTGATTGTGCTTGTGTGGGGTTTTTCTGGGAATTTCAGTTTCAGACCACAGTCCAAAGACGTGCACTTTGGGATGATTGGCTGTTCCAAATTACCTGTAGATGTGGATGTGAGTGTGCATGGTTTGTGTGTGTGTGTGTGTGTGTGTGTGTGTGTGTGTGTGTGTGTGTGTGTTTGTCCTATTACAGTCGGGTGTGCTATTCAGGGTGTACTCTGCTTTCACCCAGTGTTGGCTGACATATACTCCGGCCGCCCTGGGAACCTAGTAGAAGCAAGTATCTTGGCAAATGACTATAGTGTTTTCAGATGCAATTTAAATGTAAATAATGTGTATTCAGCTCACTTATTAAAAAGCTAACTATGACTGTTCAACAATTTAAGATTCAATTTACGGCATCAAAGCATATGTTTTCACTGAATATGAAAAAGAAAACAATCTTCTTCTTCTTCTTCTTCTTTTCCTTTCTCAGGGGTCGCCATAGCGAATCATCTGATTCGCATGTTTGATTTGGCACGTCGGATGCCCTTCCTGACACAACCCTTTAGCAAGGGACAGAAACACGCCGACGGCTTTGCAGCTCCTCTTTACCAAAGTCAGCAACAGTTCTTTTACATCAACCTCTCACCATAGACAGTGACAGACATGGCCGGCCTTTGATAACCCAGGTAGCTGCACACACTGGGAGGGGGGGACGGGGGGGGGGGCGACGACAGTGACAACCTCATGGAGAGTGGGACTCGAACGAACCCTCAACCTTAGGATCAGTGATCCAGCACCCTATACCACCAGGCCACGCCCAATATTTCCCCTTGAAGGGGGAAAACAATGATTTGTGAAAAAGCTTGATGTAGTGTGTTCACCCTCCGACTTTGACTAAATCTTGGATTTAGGACCTGTTGAGGACACCAACAATAAATATAATGAGAAAAAAAACTAAGGCTGACCAGACAAACATTAATTTGTTCTGTCTGCGATGAAATACAAATTAAATGTAGAATCACTGCTCTATTTGTTTTTTGCTTGTATTCTCCATACTTTGTCAACCTTTTTGTCTTTACGACTCCTCTTGTTTATGAGACCATTGATGCATTATACCACAACATTGTGGAAAAGATTAATATGTGTAGGGGTTAGTTTATCAAACAGGAGAGCAAACACTGTAGTAAGTATGATTTATTCATATAATGAATTACTTGCTTAGATATGACGGCGTGGTGAAATTTGGTGGATAGCTGTGTTCCATAGGGACAAAGACAAACGCATAATCAATTCAGTTTGCAATTCAGTTAATCAGATACAGCTGTCAAAATGCACCTGCACCTTTATATCATCATAAAACCAGAGAAAGGAACTCGGGTACTCTGCACAGCCTTTTTTTTTTTTTTTTTGGTTTTTTTTTTTTTTTTCGCTGTTTTTGTATCATTATTATTCTTAACAGTATATTGGACAACTTGCCATCAATACTAAGAACTAATAATCTGAACTAACTGAATGATCCAATGAATATTTAATGTCAGTGTAAGAGTGAGCAGTGATCAGTCACGTGAAGAGGTGACACCCAGCTCACGGTCTAATGCATCACTAACATATACCTTTGGAAATAAGAGTAGAGAGACTGATGTGGATTATTCGAATAAGTAAAGTAATGATGCAGTTCCCATCATCAGCCTGACACTATAAAATGTTATTAATGCCAATAAAATAAATTAGATTAAAAATGCACATGTAGGTGGGTGATAGGTTTCTGCGTGTCCCCGGCTCATGGTGGTATTAAATCAATTTAAATATAACACCACCACCACCCCGCCCGAAAATTTAGAGCTGACACTGGAGTAAGTAAAAACTCCAGTAAAAATAGTTAATAACATAAATATGATTTATTGTGCACCGCAATGACTTCGCGAGCTGTCCAGGGTATACGCCGTCCTCGCCCAGAGTCGACTGAGATGGGCACCAGCCTCTCTGTGACCCTAATTAGGATTAATTGGCTTCTAAAATGAATGAATTAACGGATGATTTATAGTTTGTACAACTGTGACAAGAAGCAAATTGGAAAATGGGCCAAAGTATCTTGAGAATGGAATATCTTTCAAGATGTTCCCACGATGGTTTATACAGACCAGAACAGGTCAAGGAAGAGAAAAAAGGCAGGATCATTGGTGCCAAAGGTTCACTGATGTGAATGTTTTCCCATTGTGTCTGATCCTACAGAAGCGTTACTCTCGCAAAATACTGCTAAAATTTTGTGTCAGGACACACAATGCATTGCAGCTCGCTTCTTATGTGTCTGCAGAGTGCCCATTGTAATCGTTGAACATTGTCACAAGTACCTGACCATTCAGAATTGAAGCTTGAAATAATGGGGAAAAAAAAAAGAAATGGACTTGTATTGCATTTTCTTTTATGTCATGTGGACGTGAAAATGCATGCATGCATGAAATTTACCTGGGGAAGAGATAGCAGTGAGATGGGCTATGGAAGGAGGGCACGCTGCTTAATTTTGTACAATGTTAACAGCAATTTTAGAACTTTTTACAGCATTATTATTAGATATTACTGAATTTTTGGAATATGTAACAATACTGCATGAATGAATGAATAAATTAATTATTATTATTATTATTATTATTATTATTATTATTATTATTATTGTTATTATTATTATCTTGAATTTCTTTTCATGCACATCACAAAAATGTGTACTTTTTATACATCTGCTGTACTTACACTCGAACTGTTCCATGATGCATGTCACAGCAGCTAAATTAGCTAAATTCATTTTGTCTGTACTATAGATAGATAGATAGATAGATAGATAGATAGATAGATAGATAGATAGGGATCCCTCACTTCCCACGGTTAATGGGGACTGATACACCCCCCCAACCACCAAATTCCTCCAAGTAGGATCGAGCCCCACCCCCAACTAACGTATATGTACATGTATAGTCAACGCCATAAATGCTTAATAACTATTAAAAATTCAAAAATAATGCATAAGATGTAAATAAAATAGAAATACACACACTCAGATGTGCACCACGCATAAAAATGTAACTAGTTTTCATGGGAGGTTTTGGGTTTTTTTTTTTTTTTTGTTATTGTTTGCTGGGGTTTTTTTGTTTTGTTTTGGGGTTTTTTTTGTTGTTGTTGTTTTTTGTTTGTTTGGGGTTTTTTGGATAATTGGTCTTGTTTTTGCAGCATTTTGCTTAACTTTTTTCCATATCCTTCCTTATTATTTATATATTATATAATTATATATATATATACATATATATATATATATACATACATATATACATATATATATATACATACACATATATATATACATATACACATATACATATATATACATACACATATATATACATATACATACATATATATATATATATATATATACATACACATATATATATACATATACACATATACATATATATACATACACATATATATACATATACATACATATATATATATATATATATATATATATATATATATACATATATACATATATATACATACACATATATATAAATGTGAATTTGTAAATCCCCCAGTGCAGCTAACTGGGTTATCAAAGGCGGGCCATGTCTCTCACTGTCTATGGTGAGAGGCATGTAAAAGAACCATTGCTGACATTCGTAAAGAGTAGCTGCAAAGTCGTCAGCGTGTTTCTGTCCCTTGCTAAAAGGGTTGTGACAGGAAGGGCATCCGACGTAAAAACCTCTGCCAAATCAAACGTGCGAATCAAATGATTCGCTGTGGCGACTCCCGAGTAAAAGGGAAAAAGCCGAAAGGAAGACAGACAGACATACACATATATATATACATACACATACACATATATACATATATATATATATATATATATATATATATATATATATATATATATATATATATCCATAGCCCCCATAGGGCCATATATGCATCATTCACTATGTTGTTGTTCTGTTGCACATGTAACCGTGGCTCCTTGGGAAGATTAAGATAAGGCCCATTTTTAGAGCAAACTCCTTACTGTTACAAACAAAGACCACTGAGTTCTTGCCAGAATCCATACATTACAGCCAATATGTGAAAGTTAAGCATGTCAATACAGGGCATCCACAGCTGAACTCAGCTAATACAAGGAATGATGAAGTTCTCTCCAGAAGATTTCTCTTATTTGTGTCTATTGATTACCTCATTTTCTTTCTCCAGTGCAGTGCTGGTGCACACAAGTCTGTGTGCAAACATGAGGAAAGCCAACAAATAAATATTGTGAGAGTCCATTAGATGTAAGAGGCAGCTGTAAAACTGCTATTTAAGTAATGTCCTCACAGCACACACTGTTGCACATCTTTATAAAGGCTGTGCGCAAGAGTGCACTCAATCCAGTCCAATATCCAGTGACTTGATTATTTATATTCAAAGTATAAAACAGTCATTGTTTCTCTCGGTGTTTTATGTATTTTGAGACACAATGCCCTATTTTAATTCTGGTGCCCCATGTCTAAACACAAGTTACATTTATTATTTCGCATAGCCATGCAAGCCCATTCAGATTTCTCAAATATTCATGCTTCATGTCACTTGTTAAAAACTTAAAGTGAGTGCAAGATTGATTTACTTGAATATGCAGTGCCCAAGGCAATGTCAAATAATACTATCCCTGAATAATATTGGCACAAGGGGATGTTCTCCTGAAACAATGCATTGTGGGACTTTTTTTTTTTTTTTTTTTTTTTTTTTTTTTGCAGAGACCAGTGGCTTCTACATGAAGTGAGGAGCTGAAAATGAAATGTCAGTCCACAAAAATGTTTCAAATTTCCAACTTGAAAATGTCACTCATGAAGCCGGCCTAATGAAAAATGGATGATCCTGGCCACCTTGCGCACATTAATGCACTCCAGCCAATCTGTCCCCTGCCGAAGCCTGCTTATCTCCACAAAGACACACTCACCCTTTGGCGGCTTTTGGTTAATAAACAATGCCATACATCATACAGAAATATGAACAGATATGCTTGGTGTACATTTTTTTTTTTATTATTCAAACCACAGGTTGTTAGTCATGCTGAATTTCTGAGTACATTAACTGCAACAGCAGGGTCAACGAAGGAGTGACCACAATAAGTACAAATTTGAAGGTTTAATGGGAAATCTTTCGTGTGAACTGATTTCTGATGAGGCCACACAATAAATATTAAGGCTTTGCTATATATTTTGTAATGACTGGTTGGGATATTAGATTGAAATTCTAAAACCTAATATCGGTCAACTATTAGAGTATAATAATGTTTATATAATGAACTCTCACTGATGCAGAAGAAGGATAGCAAACACACACACACACACACACACACACACACACACACACACACACACACACACACACACACACAAAGCCAGATATGCTGTAAAGCTGCAGTGATGATTTCCATATTTTAATTGTAATTGAGTTAATAACTATTAAAAAAAACTGCAATGCGACAGAATCAATAAAGTGTTCGGATTAAAAATGGGAACCCTTTCATTTAACATTTTCATTTAAAGAAACAAATAAAAACACATTGAGCCAACAAAGCTTCTATCATGTGTCATTTGGGGGGTGTGTGTGTGTGTGTGTGTGTGTGTGTGTGTGTGTGTGTGTGTGTGTCTGTGTTTGAGAGGGAGAGAGAGAGAGAGAGAGAGAGAGAGAGAGAGAGAGAGAGAGAGAGAGAGAGAGAGTCTTTGTTTGTGAATTAAAAAGAGACATTTAGTTCTGAAGCCGTCACCATCAGACAGATTTGAAAGCATCGCCTCAATGCTGTTGCTCACTGCAACACAAACTGTATCATGTTCAACTTCTGGAAAAAAAATGTGATTTGTACTTTGACCAGACAACATTTTTCATGTCCGTTCTCCTTGAAAAAATATTTTAGGAACACAGTACTATCTGTAAGTGGTCAGCACGTCCGCTCCACAACAAGAACGTCATGGGTTTGAACGTCTCGGTTCAGCAAGGCTGTTTTTGTGTGGAATTTGAACGTCCTCTTTTTGTCTGTGTGTGTTTCCTCTGGGTCCTCCAGTTTCTTCCAACAATTCAAAAGAGAAATTGCCCCTTGGTATGAGTGCAAATGTAAACGATTGTGTGTGTGTGTGTGTGTGTGTGTGTGTGTGTGTGTGTGTGTGTGTGTGTGTGTTTGCTTTGGCGAATTGTTCAGGGTGTAGCACTCCTTTGCCCGGTGTTGGCTGAGATAGTCTCCACCCTCCCTGCCACCCTAGCAAGTATTGACCAGTTTCGAAAATTAATAAATGAAGATAATTATAATCAAGTAAATAATCAACATAATTCACACCCATTCCCTCCATGCATTTAATTCCTATGAAGCTCTTCACTCATTATTATAATTATGGTATGGCATGACCAGAAAAACTGCTGAAATATATTCGCTTAAAGAAACTAAAATCAAGATGGCGCATCCCTTTGTCATCCTGTAACATAGACCGAATCGATAGAATAGAAGAAGCTGGAGAATGAAATGCGACCCAGTATTTGGCCGACGCCTTTATCCAGAGTGACCTACAATTATCATTTGTTTGTATATTTGAGCAATTGAGGGCCTTGCTCGGGGGCCCAACCATTGCGATAGTGGGGATTGAACCACGGGTCTTCTGATTAGTAACCCATCACATTGCCCATTAAGTCACCACTGCCCTACTTTGCTACTCTGTACTATTCAAAGCAGTTCTCAAAAATATACAGTATCGCAATATACTGTAGTTATATATATTATTTTGCATTTATGTATTTTTGAGTAATATAAATAATAAATATAAATAATCTTTGGTAGAATTCTTTAAGCCAGTTTAAAGATTATAGATTTATTTGAGCTGAGAAATCAGACCTTTTCTATGATTTAATATGTAGGGCCGATGGCGTACTGGTTAGGGTGCTGGGCTCACGATCAGGAGGTTGTGTGCTTAAATCCCAGTTAGTCCCCCACTGTGCTAAACACACAAGTGTGCCTCTGTTCACCCAGCATTGTAAATGGATACCAGTAAGATATACTGGGAAGATAACCTGCGATGGACTTGCGTCCCATCCAGGAGGAGTTGAATTCCTGATAGCTTCACGCTATGGAAACCGGGTATCAGCGCCGGCCTGATGAGCCACTATGGCTCGGGTGTGAAAAACCCGATGCTGAACAGGCTGCTTTAAAAATTAACAAATTCACTGGAAAAGTGTCATTTTATCTTTCAATCACTTGATAATTTTCCTCATTGCAATAATTATGTAATCATTTTTTGTGTGCATATATCTTGGAAAAGCTATATGAATTTAAATGTCTCTGATATATTTCATTAAAATCTCTGGATTCTATGTGTTTGTTTTCAGGAACTTAATTACAGAGGATATATTAAATAAGTGTTAATAATAACTCACAATACTATAATATTGTGATAATACGGAATATATATACTCAGTCAAAAAAGAAACGTCACACTCATAAATTGATATCATGAATATCTTCTTGAGATTAGTCTAAATTATTATCGTTATTATTATTAGGGACAAGCACCTTGACAAAGACACCATGTCACACAACAGCGCCCACGTGCACATGCACGAAGCACATGCGATCGCACATTCAGGGAAAAGTGTGTTTTCTCGTTTTTTTTTTCTAGTCATGTGACTTTGTGAGACATGTGCATTTTTGCTCAAGTTAGCACGACAGTGTGACTTATTGGAAAAACGAGTCTTTACCGACAATATTCAACGTGAACGTGCAGTTGGCATAATGAATACGAGATCGTCCGTCACCGACGTTGCCCGGGCTATGAGATGCAGTTGACGGACTAGCCATGATCTACGGACACGTCTCCAACATTCAGGCACCACAGCAGACCGACCTCGTTCTTGAAGACCACGCGTGACGTCACGAGCAGAGGACCGTCAAATCGTCTTACGTCATTTGCGAAATCGATTCGTCACTGCAACATCCACTCGAAATGAATTGTTTAGAGGTCATGGAGTGGCCCTCAAGGTCTCACGATCTTAACCCCATCGAACATGTATGGGATGTGTTGGGCAGAAGACTTCGTCAAGTTTCCATGGCATTTTCGTTGGAACTGATGAAATGATGAACTTGATGTCCATGGCGTGCCATCATTAATTGTTAAAGAATTTTAAAAAATCATGATTTCCGACCCTTCTTTTCCTCTGTTCAATGTATCGACCACCAAACGAGTGTGAAGTTTCTGTTTTAACTGAGTTTATATAACCTCCCTATTGTGTGTTGCATTGAACGAAACTGTGATTAATTCAATTTTGGAGAATTTCTGATGTATTTTAATTCTAGAAACCTGAAAAAAAAAGAGTAATTTTACGATTCCTAAAACATTTTCTGCACAGTAGCACCTTTGAATAAGAATTCTACATGATTTGCATTATAATCAGCAAATTCAAGTTTACTTTCTGCATTTTAGCATATCCATCTAAATCCACACGACTGGCAATCAGAGGTTTAAACACAGCATGGCAATAATTTTGTGCTGAAAATCATTTAATCCTTTACTTTATCTGCAGTCACCTTGACAGCTGAAAATGTGTATTTGCACAATGAGGCCACACTTGATTTATCTTCTCAGCTAGAATGTAATTTATGAACATACTTCGAGGTTCTCGTGTCATTACCCATCAAGCCGGATGCCTGTGCGCCACCGGGAGGGATCCGCTCTGTCTGAAAGATGGCTAGAATTGTGGTGAAGTTCCTCACACCAGCCCCATTTTATTTCCTCAATTAAGCCTCCTGGCTGCACGCTAATCTATAAAATAGATACCACATGAGCCATTGTGGCAATCTATTAAGTGTAAATATCAACGAAAGAATGGCACAAACCTAATAAACCTGGTTTCACTTAGCAACAAGAGAGAGAGAGAAAAAGAGAGAGAGAGAGAGAGAGAGAGAGAGAGAGAGTGCAGTGAGGGATTTTCGCTGGGGTGAGAGTAATTAAATGAAAACTCACCAACTGTGTTTTAGTAGAGCCGCACACCACTTTATAAACTGCTAAAGACCCTCCAGTCATTGACAAATGTAAAACACATAAGATGTTGTCTAAGAAATCAATTTCTCATTCAACATCAAAATTTAATTAGCCGATTACTTCTGGCGAAAGACAATAGGACAGCTGTAGATTGCATTCATATTGATCCGGTGAGACTGTCTGTTGAACAGACAAATTGAAGTGAAGGGTGTTTTCACTGTGTTTGAAAAATGAACTATGGTATCTACTGTAGATTAGTTCCATGCACACGTGTGCGCATGCACACACACACACACACACACACACACACACACACTTACATGCACAAATAGATACGTTCACCCAGCATGGAGAAGTGCACATTCACTTCAATTCTATAAAGCAGTTCATTGCATATCTATAAATAGAGTGTAATGCACTGAACAACCTCAATTTCCGATACCCCTCCACATACACACTCTCTCACTCTCTCACTCTCTCTCTCTCTCTCTTATTGCAATTATCTCAAGTTTTATTTCGGTCAACAGAGCGAATTGATTCCACCACTCATTCAGCAGTGGTTAATAATACACAGGATATTTCATAGTACGTATCAATCAAGTTGATCAAAAGAGATTGTGAATTTAACCCAGTTGGCTAATTGAGGTCATGAATAAGTAAAATGAATCATACGGTTATTTCAGTGCTGTGGTAAAAATACTCGTCTTTCACGTGCTCAAGTGAATGCGATCATTTTCTTATCCGCAGTGCAGATCACTGTAGAGTTCTACTGACATTTTTAAAGACACATTTCCCCGAGTTCTGTGTAATTGAGGGATTTTTCTTTGTTGTGTACGTGCCATCTGCGGCACCTCGAAGTTTTTTCCTAGAAGTTGAAGACCAATGAATAGTGAGGTACTGTATAACCTGTTGGCCTAAACTCAAGACTGATTGTTCAATTTGAAGGTCACACTCCATGAATTTCTAATACTATGGCCTTGGTATTGGATTGAAGGTCAACCATGTGAGCAGATCACGAAAATTCTGTTTGTAAAACATAGAATTTCGTAGCAATATCTACTTTTAATATGCATTCGACTGTGTAAGTGATCTGCCTTACAGTAACTTTACTGGGACAGTGGTGGTCTAGTGGTATAGGGCGCTGGATCACTGATCCTAAGGTTGGGGGTTTCGAGCCCCACCAGTGCAGATAACTGGGTTATCAAAGGCCGGCCGTGTCTCTCACTGTCTATGGTGAGAGGTTCATATAAAAGAACCATTGCTGACTTTCGCAAAGAGTAGCTACAAAGCCGTCAGCGTGTTTCCGCCCCGCGGTGGCCTGGCGAGCTATCCAGGGTGTACTCTGCCCTCACCCGGAGTGGGCTGGGATGGGCACCAGTCTCCTTGCGACCCTAATTAGAATTAAGCAGCTACATACCTCAAACTTCACCACAAATGAAGGTACGCACAGAACCTTCTAGCTTATTTTATTTCAATAACACTATTGTTGCATTATTTATCAAGAATATCACAAAGTGTACCAATGAATTAAAATCAGGGCAGTCCCAGGCTCAGGCGTTTAATCTACTCTGCTTTCTAAGAATACGAAATTCCTTGAATGGTTTACAGTATTATCCCCCCCCCCCCCCCCCCCCCCAGCTGTTCATTTACATTATGTTCACACTCAGGAATTTAAGTGTTACGGATTACCCTTTCAATGGACCTCATTTATCTCATCTGTCTTTTCGTTAGTAAACATTTAAAATTAACCACAATTCTCTTTAAGAATCAGAGTTCACAGAGCTCAAAATAACAAAACACTGACTACATCATGAAACAGCACCTTTTTGGATGGTGCGCACTAAAACGTTTCGTAATGCAGCCCATCCATTGCAACACATTAGCTATAGACGTGTAGACACTTCGTATTAACACTTCCTACATGATACACGCATCCACTCGTCCGCTGAACTGTTTAATAAGATATCCTTCAAAGCGTGATCTTCAACGTTACCATGTTCATATATCACAAACACAATCTATCCATGCTACAACACTTGTGTAAGAAAAGATTCCATGTCCACGTTGTTGCAAAACAGTAGAAATATCCACTTATTTTCAGTCCACTTTCCTGATTTCTCAGGGTTCCTGATTAGTTATATTCACCACTGAATACGCTCCCTGGTTACAGAATCCTAGAAGGAATCCTGAGTCATATACAGTGGTACCGCACCTTACCAAATTAATCCGTTCCAGAGCCTTTTTTCGTAACCTGGATTTTTCATAAGTAGAATAGCATTTTACATGTAAAACGAGTGATTCGTTCCAAGGCCCCCCAATACCACCCTTTAAAAATGATAAAAGCATACATTTTAAGGTACTTACTTCATGTTGACCATGTCTTCTTAGCAGAGTTATAATCTTACAACTGTTTATGCAAGGTTAAAAACCTGAGCCAAAAAATAAAGTTGCATTGAGCACACTCGAAAAACTCATGAAACTGCTCAAGGGAGCTGTGCCATCCCTCCTAGCCAATGGGAGGCCAGCAAGGCGGGATTTTTGGAGATAGCCAATGGGAGGGAGCTGTGTCATCCCTCCTAGCCAATGGGAGACCAGCGGGGGCGGGATGTTGGGAGATGGTCATTGGAGACCAACTTATGGATTGTTTGAATGGCGCGTTTTAATGTTTGAATGTCGCATTTGATGTGTTTCGTAAGGAGAACATGTTTCGTATGAAGAGACAAAAAATTTTGGAAAATGTTTTTCAGAGCCTGGATTTTTAGTTTGTTGGGACTATCGTAAGGTGAGGTACCACTGTATCAGTAAACCAGTGAGAAGCCCCAAAAAAAGTGGATTTATTTATTTATTTATTTATTTATTTTTAAGTCAATACTTAAGTTCCAATAAAGTTATTGACACAAATAAAGATACTAGACAATGGGTAGAAAAATCTTATTTTTCTTGAAACATTAGAAACGGATTTTATGCGAGATTGGAAAAGAGCATTTCACACACACACACACACACCCACACCCACACATCTACATATATATATATATATAAATATATATATATATATATATACACACACACAGATACACACATCTACATATATATATATATATATATATATATATATATATATATATATATATATATATATATATATATATATGTATATGTGTGTTGTCCTTTCTCCTTTCTGCCAAAAAAAAAACATAATCTTAATCTAATTGAAGATGAAATACATGTACGACTTTATTGCAAAGCCAACAGTATTATAAGTAATGGTCTTTTAGTTAAGCTAATGAAATATGTTTCATAAATATTGCATTGTTAATATAAAATAATATAAAATAAAATATAGCATTGTTAATCTAATGTCTTCAACAAATGAATGTGTCATTAAAACTTGTGCCTATTTTAAGAAATCAATCTTAAGAAAATAAGGAATTGTGATGGCTCGCTTTAATCATGGAAGTACTCTTGCAATATATATATATATATATATATTTGTGTGTGTGTGTGTGTGTGTGTGTGTGTGTGTATTATGGGCGAGGAGCATTTTTTGTTTGTTTGTTTTCTTCATTGCAGTAATAATAATATCTGCTTTTCTGCCCTCTTGTTCGAATTATATGTAATAATTTCACTACCTGGACATGGAGATGCAGCTGTTGTCAAGCCCCTCCCTGCAGCACGTTGCTCAAGCACCCATGTGCAAGCTCGTTCCTCTTGCAGTGGCCATCTAGCGTTCAGCCTGCAATTAGCTTTTTTTGTTTTCTTCATTGCAGTAATTGTACTCTCCGCTTTTCTCCAGTTCCTCACAAGTTTCTTGTTCACTCCAAACTTTTTTTTGTTTTGTTCTATTGCTCGATTACCATTTTCGGCTGCATATTTCACTACTTGCAGTTTATAATCCACAGAATAGGGTTTTCTTTGGGGGGATATTTCTTCAGTGGTGGATGAGCAGGTACTGGTATCCAAGTGTAAAGAAGCCTAAAGTGCCCTCTTGTGGTTGTGAGTGTAAAAATAACAAACATGTGAAATTATGTTTGTTATGATGACGAACAGAATTATATGTAATAATTTCACATATAAGTCACCCTGGTGTATGAAAAAAAGTGTGACAAGGACTGCATGAAGGAAGGAGTGAAAGCAACAGCCCCACTTAAGTCAACTATTATCACAAAACAGCAGGAAGGACCGATTGGAAAGATGGAAAAGTTGCTGTACATGTGATTGGAAGATAATAGGCAAAGAAATGTGAAAGTGGTGTTGCGAGCAGTGCAAAGTAAGGTTCGAAGTTTATTTCGCATGTTGAAAGAATGTGCAGGTGAAGAATATGCTTCGCATGAATCCATAGCGAGTGCTGGGTGTTTTCGGTTCCATTGTGGTAAATATCCGACTTACGACCAATCCGACTTACGACTGGTTGGTCGGAACTGATCTACGTCGTAACTCGAATAGTGACTGTGTATATATATATATATATATATATATATATATATATATATATATATATATATATATATATATATACACACATACATACAGACCGGTTCCAATTATCCGGTACCTATCAGGAATTTCCCACAAATAGATCTTAATTAAATAAAATGAAATCTCGAGTAAAAGAATAAAGAAATGCTGTACCAGAAAACCAAAACAACCCCAAAAAAAACAAGACTCTGCTAGCTGTCCCTATTCTCGTGAATACTAGCCTTGCCTTAAAATCACGCAGCCACCCAATAGAAAAATTATACTCTTCCTTGCTATCAAGGTTATTACACAACTTGGCTGCCTTCTCTATAATCAAACGTCTGCTAACAGGCTTCACTTCTGCAAGCTGACTCCTGAACCAAATGTACAAAGCCTGATCTAACTCTTCAAACTTTGCCCCTTTTGGTAACTTTATCTTCTGGTGTTGTTGTTTTGTTTTGGCTGGCTGCGCTAGACTACATCCACACACTTTTCCTGGGCAGAATGTGCTGTTATACCAAGTAGGGTCCTTATTGTTCGGTAATTTTAAAAAAGTGCACCGATGTATCAGATACCGGATAATTGGAACGAGTCTGTAGATATATATTTCTAGATGAGCAGAACATTTCAGCCATTATTATATGAACATAATAAGAACTAATGTTTGATTAAGAACTGGCAAATAAAACTTTGATGAATAAAGGTTGGATGTTATCTTCAATTATATGAAGTGGTGTCATAAAGATAATAGGTGTGTGTGTGCATAGTGAATGAAGCCCCAAGATGAGGAACTCGGGGTGGGGGGAGAAAAAAAATCCCATGCTATTTATGCAAACAGACTCAAGAAAATTAGCTCTTTGATGCTTTTGGTCTTGGTGGAGTGGAGGCATTCAAAAGAAGACTGAGTATTCAGCTCAGCAGCAACTAATTAAGACTTAAGAAGAAAAAGAGGCTGTCGTCTTCGATTCTGCATTCATTCCCGGTGACTGAGATTGTATTTGACTTGCATCCCCGTGAGACTGTAAAGTAGTATGGAAAAAAAATAGCAGCTTTGATTTTTGCATTTATTTTTCTTCGTCTCAGTGTTTTGCTGTTGTCTTTTTTGTGGTTAAACAGCATTAGTCTCATTACAGAACCAATGTACACTCAGTCCCCTAATACAGCCTGCCTCATTTCTTTCCACCCACACAAACTAGCAAACAAAATATAGCAATAGCAACTACGGAATATTCATAGCAGAGATGTAGTTGTGAAGATTCACACCAAATTCTGATGGTTTAAGGAAATGAGCTGGTTGGTTGTAGCAGTCAAAAAATAAATAAACAAAAGTAATAAAAGTATAAAACTTCTCCATGAAATGGAGCTGAAGATAGGAACCTAATTCACAGACTCGGTTGTGAGATAGAAAGTCTGAAAACTTCCCTTTGTCCTTCCAAAATAATTTTAAAAAATGACTCATTGATATATAGATGTTTTCTATTGAGGTGTTTATAACAGTCATGTAAGGATTCACTGATGTCATCACCTCTTTGTGTTGATTAGTTTGATTTCTCCCACCAGACAGCTGATTTTTATTCTGAATAACATTGCAAGCTTAGGACCTCTTTTTAATTATTTATTTATTTGTCCTATTAAAGTGTTTTGAGAAAGCATGAAGTAATAGCTGCTATATTGAAAGGTTAACTGTAATTAATTCCTCTTATATATTTCAAAACATTAAATGTATTTATATAAAATTAAATAGGATGCCCTTTATGAGCCCAAAAATGTTGGCTTAAAAATATATTAAAAAAAAAAAAAAAACATAAACAAATTTAAATTTAAAGCGGGGCTTTATTATAAACAAAACTCAAATTAAATTGTTGATTTGTTCATAAGGGAAGGCTCTGGGATTTTGAGCGGCGGTCTGCCCATCATTGTAGTGGAGATCACGGAGGTTGTCAAAAACTCCTTGATGGTCGGGCTTCAGGAGTGGATGAGATCCACCCTGAATATCTCAGGGATCTGGATGCTGTAGGACTGTCTTGGTTGACATGTTTCTGGAACATCGCGTGGTCATTGGGGGTTGTACCTCTGGATTGGCAAACCTGGGTGGCAGTGTTCCAATTATTGGAGGAATCACACTCCTCAGCCTACCCAGGAAAGTCTATGCAGGGGTACTGGAGAGGATCTGACTCAGAGTCAGGAGTAACAATGTTGTTTTCGTCCTGACGATAGCACTCTTGACCAACTCTATAGGCTCCACTGGATCTTGGAGGGGCGATGCGAGTTTGCCCAATCTGTCCACATGTGTTTTGTGGAATTGGAGAAAGGTTTCAACTGTGTCCCTCGGGCTGTGTTGTGAGGCGTGCTCCGGGAGTATGGCGTTCCGGACCCGTTGCTACGGGTCATTTGATCACTGTATCACTGGAGCCAGAGTTTGGTCTGTATTGGTCGAATTTGTTTCCGGTGAGGGTTGTAGTCCGCCAAGGCAGTCTTTTGTCACTGATTCTGTTCATAATTTTTATGGACAGAATTTCTAGGTGCAGCCGAGGTGTTGAGGGGTTCTATTTTGTTGATCTCATCTCTAATTTTTGTGGATAACGTTGTCCTTTTGGTTTCATCAAGCCGGGACCTCCAGCTCTCATTAGAGTGATTAGCAGTCGAGTGCGAAGCTGCCGGGATAAAAAGCAGCACATCCAAGTGCAAGGCCATGGTTCTCAGTCAGACAAGAGTGGAATCCTGCCCCAAGTGGAGGAGTTTAAGTATCTCGGGGTCTTGTTCACGACTGAGGGAAGGACGGAGTGGGAGATCGATAGCCAGATTGCTGCAGCCTCTGCTGTAAAGCGTAATGTACCAGTCCATTGTGCTGAAGAGGGAGCTGAGCCACAAGCAAAGCTCTCAATTTACCAGTCGATCTACATTTCAACACACACATACAGTCACGAGCTTTGGGTAGTGACCAAAAGAACAAGATTATGGTTACAAGCAGCTGAAATGAGCTTCTTTCATCAGGTGGTGGGGCTCTCTACTTAGAGATAGGGTTAGAAGCTCTACCATCCGAGGAGAGCTCGGGGTACAACCGTTTCTCCTCTCCATCGAGAGGGGCCAGTTGAGGTGGCTCAGGCATCTGATCAGAATGCATCCCGAATGCCTCCCTGGTGTGGTGTTTCAGGCATGTCCAAGCGGGAAGAGACCTCGGGGTCGACCTAGAACATGCTGGAGGGACTATGTCTCTCAGCTTGTCTGGGAACGCCTCAGTGTCCTCCAAGAAGTGCTGGAGGCAGTGGCTGGGGAGAGGGACGTCTGGACTTCATAGTTTAGATTGCTGCCCCAATGACCCCACCTGGAAGAATCGGAAGAAGAAGAAGAAGAAGAAGAAGATGATGATGATGATGATGATGATGATGATGATGATGATGATGATGGTGATGATGATATCCTTATATGAATATTATAAATAAAAATATGTTTTTGAAGTGGAAAGATGCTGATGGTTTTCATGGATCTATCACTTTAGAGTCACTTCCTGTGGGATGCATTCAAAGCTTTTGCATCCTGATGTTATTAAGTGTATAGAGGGCTATGGATTATCTTCTCTCTCTCTCTCTCTCTCTCTCTCTCTCTCTCTCTCTCTCTCTCTCTCTCTCTCTCTCTGTTTGTGTGACAGTTATTGATAAAGCCACTACAATATGCCTTTTTGACTTGGGCCTACTTTACAGAACATGATGCTACATTTTTCTGTCCATTTCACCTAATGATGATTTATTTAGTCTTTGCACTCCAGCTAAATAACATATTTTGTTCTCCTTCCGGGAGCATAAATCTTCCTAGTCCACACTAATCTCCTCCCCGGATATTGTAGAAGGGAGGTCAGTTTCTCATATTCTGTATGCCGGTTTTAATAGGCTATTAATGAAGACACATGCAGGATCCTGTGGATAATAAGATGGGTGTCAGGTCACCTCTTCCTGCAGGAGACATAGTGAAGAAATGCTGAGATTCCCCGATCAGCACAAAGGGGGGGGACGGGGGGGGGGGGACAGGGTGTCAAAGTGGAATTACTTCTCATTATGGAGGTGGATGAGCCGGTAAATCACGGCTCTACACGTTTGCCATCATCACTCAGAATATCTTGGTTAGCATGATCTTGTACCCGGTGACCTATAAAAAAAACCGTGCTGCGTCTTTGGCAGATTACTTTTATGAAGTGATGATGCTTGTGTGTGGTGCACGTGTGGAAAACAAAGCTAAGATGGTGAGATCGATGGAATACAGCAATTGCAAGATTCTCGGTTCAACATGGAGTCTGCAGAAGACGTCAGGTTGATTTATCCTGATCTTATCTTCGCCAAGCAGGTGACATCTTGTCATCCCCTTTAACTAATGGCAATGTTGCGACATCATAGCACGGGCATGCTCTCCCATTGAAAAATGATGTCTCAGGCCATTACGTCCCGACATTGCAGACTGCTCGTCCCATTAGATGCAGCTTGCCATCGTGCCGTGTTACTGCAAGCTCCATTGGTGTTTATTTCACGATTGGTCAGATGAGACACTCGATATTAACAACGTTCTCCTTGATGTATGCCCTTTCTGATAACCACCAGCATGGGCATCACATCCATTTGTTTCCAGGTTCTGTTTCAGATGGCATTTAATGAGCAGCGGCCTCCAGACAGGTAATTCCGCTTGCAGCTTTCATTTGTTATTTACCATAGTGGATGAATATCTTCCTGGCAGCTTGGTGGGCCCACACAACAGCACCTTGCCAATTTTCTCCTCAGTTCACCTGAATGACCTCAAGGATGGACAAGGGATAAGAATGAGACGCAGCTCTCCTTTGGGATCAGGAGGCGTCGGTGCCATCTGCTGCCACTCTGTTGCCAGCTGAGAGTGAGAGGTTGTTTGGTGCTAATAATCTGTGTGACGCTGTGCAGCTAAACATCAAGACAGGATTTATTATTTCATTTTTATTTTTTTTTAACAATGCAGTTTCTTTTTAATCTTCCACTGTCTGGAGTTCTGTCAAGTAAACAAAAAAGGAACACTGACCCAAAAAAAGATGAAGACTTTTCCCAGAAGATGTGGCTCAACATAAATTACAGCCAAACTCAATTTACTTCCTATTCTTGGCTTCTGGCGGAGACGTTCACAAAAGCCAAACAGTAAAGCAAATAACCGGCTGTGTTTCAGGAAAGAAAACCATAGCAGATTTTTTTTTTTTTTTCCTGTGCTTTCCTAAAAATCCGACAGACAAGGACATCAGCTTGCTTGATTCACACAAGTGCCATGCAGAGTACATGGAAAAGACACAGAGGTAATTAAATGACAGCGCCAAAGGCCGCTCTGCCTCCCTCGGTGGTCAGATGAGAGAGAGATCTATGAAGTCTGGATAGGTCACAGGGATCAGGCTGGATTTACTGTCTTAGTCCTGCGGCTCTTTCTATAGTTTTTTTTTTTTTTTTTTTTTTTTTTTTTCACATAGATATCTTTGGGACTCGAAGCTGTAGCTCAAGCATTTCTTATTTTCTCTCCTCAGCAACTACTCACAGAGAACAGGCCTCTTCCTCGGCGAGAACGGGAGATAAAACTGGAACACAAGTCTGGAGCAGCACAGGATTTACCCTGTATGTGTGGTTGTATAAGGGGAAGAAAAAAAAAAAAAAAAAAAAAAAAAAAAGAAAGTTTAAGAAATCCTCGAAAGAACTTCACAACACAAACACAGAGGGTTGTTTGGTTGAAGAACTTTAGTTTAATAGTTATGGATACTGGAGGAAGTCAGCTCACTGGAGTATGACCTCAGCTGACAGCGAAACAGCTATTGTGCTCTTATCTGCGTCTACTCGGCCAACAAAAGTTCAAGCTTCCCGGCACAGATAATAAGAAAAACCTTCAGAAACCTGTGTTTTCAATTCCATGCTGTTGAACACTATTGATTTGGAGTTCATCACCTGGTGTATTGATTTTATCTTTTAAAAGAAGCCTACTAAAAATGCTAAGCAAAGAATGGTGCCTCTTATTTATAAGGTCAACGCCTCGTGTGATTTGTACAGAGTCAGACACACTGAAGCAGATGACGAAACAATGCATAATTTACAAACAATCCCATCTTTTGTGGCGCACAACATCTCAACAATGCAACCGAAAATAATAAAAATGTTGATCTCTTAGAAATAATGGCGAATTCAAGTTAATAACAATGGACTTGTATTAGTTTTCTTTATCCTCTGAATTTCTGCGTGCTTGTTTCAATACCCGCTGGCAGTTTCTTCTTGAGGAGGCAGTCAGGACAGTTAGTCTGTGTCCATGAATGTAGATCAGTGTCATGCAGAAGTTTTTTTTTTTTTTTTTTTTTTTTTTTTATCTTTCCTTCAGGCATTATACTCAGGAAAATATCAATTAAATATCAAAGACAGAAGTCCTTGAACGGATGCTTGAGGCACTCTTTGTGTAATGCCTCCTTCTTCTCGCTCTTGCCTAACAGATAACCAAATTAAACAGCCATGCAGATGTGAAAGGCTACAGGCTGAATGAATGAGTGGATGTTATGCAGCTTAAAGTATTAAAAAGCCATAAGAAGACCGGACCTCTACATGCATGGACGTGGGCAATAAACTTCTCTGACAAATGCAAACTGGCTTCTTTCATTTCTATGGAAATAAAGTTAGAATTACTGACTTTAATTCCCAGGCTATATCCAGATATGAATATTGCATTTAGTTTGTGAGCACCACACACCAGTGTGTAGCGAGGTACAATTATCCGTAATAACACAAGTCAATAGCACCTGTTGACTTGTGATGATTTGACTTTCATCACGGACTCATTTTGATGCAGAGAGCGACACTCAGCCTGCTGTCCTATTCATTCAGCCCACACTAAAAGTCAGCGCCAATCCAGCAGTGACGGAACCCAAGCAACCTGTATGGCGCATCAATATAGAAATGCAGGTAGTCATCCTCCTGGCTACTTTGTATTGATGGATATAAACTCTCTCCTAGAGTTCATTTGTTCTTGCAACCATTAATCCACAGCCAGCCATCTTCCATCCTAGGGTTTAGCAGTTTCTTTTCTCTTTCTCTTCTGGTTAGAGATTGGGGACGCAACAGGGGGCAGAGGATATCCTGGAATACCAATTGGCCTCACTGGAGGGGGTGAAGCGCAGGATCTTGATTATAGATTTTGTTTGAAATGTGTGTGTGTGTGTGTGTGTGTGTGTGTGAGAGAGAGAGAGAGAGAGAGAGAGAGAGAGAGAGAGAGAGAGAGAGAGAGAGAGAGAGAGAGACAGAGAGAGAGTCTTTGTGTGTGAATTAAAAAAAGACATGCCTAGTTCTGAAGCCGTCACCATCAGACAGATTTAAAAGCATCGCCTCAATGCTGTTGCTCACTGCAACACAAACTGTATCATGTTCATCTTCTGAAAATGTATTGATTTTTTTTAAAGAGAACAGTTTTTTGGGGGCGGAAAAAAAAAAAAGTGATTTAGTATTCACTAACATAACATATTCTTGCGGCGCTTGGATTTGCTGTTCCTGATTTATGAAACTTAAGAAAGTGTAGATCATGAAACATCTTTGCTTTAGTTCCCAAGACAACAGAAGTTTCTCTCGTCGGTTCATTTGACTCTCTCCTTATTGTTACTCTGCATACAGGGACATGACACAGTGACAAAGCATCTCCGCCCAGAAACCTTAAAAAAAAAAAAAAAAAAAAAAAAAGTCTGTAATGTCATGGCCCAGTTTGATAAAGCTGCACTAGGCTCGTGTGGGCACAAGGGCAACGGTCAAGCGACTGGACAAAGCCAAAAGATCAATACCGATCACTGTAGCTTCCTCCTGTCACTCAATGAGTCTGAGTTTTTTTTTTTTTTTTTCCTACTTCTTCCCTCCTCCCATGTCCACTCACCCACTGCAGCAAACGACTAAGGCTTAGATTTCATACAGCAACAGTGCCCCCTGTTGGTTATACCCACCATCAAGTTCCTGTTCTGTCAACATTTGAGGAATTGCTGCTGTGAAGCTTTTTAAGTGCTCATCTGTTTTATTGATTGATACATCTTCTTCTTGAATGGAAAGAGAAAATCATTTTTCCCCACTGCTGAAGTTTGACTTACCTTTGGTTGCTATTACCTGAGCATGTGTGTGTGTGCGTTTGCTTTTCGACATGAGGGACAGAATCTCTGCCACTTCGGACTCGTTATTCATGCGATGAGTCCTTTTGCAGGTTCAACAGATTTGCTACGGAGAGAGAGAGAGAGAGAGAGAGAGAGAGAGAGAGAGAGAGAGAGTGAGTGCTGCTGCTAGAGCTGCACAGTGCTGCTGTCCATGGAGGCGGGTAATTATCTCTTATGATGACCAAGTATGACAGCAGACAACGTGACCGGCTTGGTTATTTTGAGTAAGAAGCAATGATTTAAAGTCCTGCAGGGGCCAGTGTCCAGAGAAAGATAAGTTGCTGACCAAGGAACTAGACAGGCAATGTGGGGTGTTATTATTATCTGATGCCCTCAGCTGATGATGGAACTGGTGGATCTGAATTATCAGGGCGGCAATGAGAGGAATAAAATGCAAATTGATTAAACTACGCTGAGATTGGTGGAGTGTACTGTGCATATAAACAATCAGATATATGTGTGTTAGAACAGAATGGTAATTTAAAGAGGAGAACAGTTTAGAGGCTGATTAGGCAACAGACAATTTAATGGATGCATTTACCCAATTTAATCACAGCATGGAATGGCATTTTGCTCTAATTGAATAATTAAAGCTTAGGGGGAAAGAATGTGACTGTAATAATATGCATAAAATGGGCTTTTGGTATGCATTTTTCTCTCTTTTTTTTTTTTTTTTTTTTTTTTTTTGTGAGATTCAAATGTGTAGTCACCTTTTTTTTTTTTTTTTTTTTTTTAACACTCTCCCTCTCTCAGTAATGGTCAATTATTGTAACTATTATGACATTCCTGATGGGATATTTTAATTAGATCACAAAATGTCAGCATTTCACTGTCACAAAGCATTAATAGGATTTGGATAATTCTGTGTCCCGCTAGTTCCCCAGAAGGTGTCCTAATTCTAAGTTTATAATGTGTTTGATTGTGAAGTAGGTTGCGGTTTTGACTGAAACTTATTCTTGCCATCGTTTTTTTTTTTTTTTTTTTTTTTTTTTGCTTTAACTCTCTGCGGGAAAGAGCTTTTAAACAGCAGCTCTGATGCATGAAGAAGACACACTGAGGAGAAATATATCACAGAAGGGGAGGGAAACTGGTGGCTATTATATTCTAATAGAGCAAAACTATGTAGGAGGCTCCGTGTCTGTGCACGCTCGATGTCCAACTCACTCCCTTGCTGACTCAGACAGAACCAACTGTGTGTGTGTGTGTGTGTGTGTGTGTGTGTAGGGCGGGGGGGGGGGGGTTATTATTACCATCTTATCTCTATTGCCAATAATGAGAGACGGTAAATACTGGTAATGCTCTTTAACTGCGGCTTTTCATCAAAACAGGCAGCTTAATATCCTTGATACTTTATCAACCTGTTGTGTTTTGTAGATTTTTTTCCCTCAATGTTGGTTAATATCACGCCATTTTCTAGTCCTTTTACAAACGAGTACCGAAATAAGTTTGTACAGAATAAAGAATTTCTAAAATTAATGATGATGCAACATGAATAAAAACTAATTATCAACAAAGTCTGAGGACTGTATAGAGAATTCTCAGCCCAAGGTCTTTAGTACAGAACAACCCGAAGGCGAGTGGTTTGCAAAAATACCGGCGAATGAGATTTCTCTGAAGAGTCTGAGCAAACAAGCTTGTTAAGTACTTAATCATACGGCATTTTAAAACGATAGCTTTTTAAAATTCACTTCATATGTTGTTACTTTTTTTTTCATTCTGGCATCAGTGCTGTCCCTTCTGAACAAGGCTTCTTCACCCCTGTCTGTCGAATGATTTATCTCTTTGGATATTTATACGGGGCGGTGGTGGTGGCTTAGTGGTTAAGGCAATAGCTGGCTAATCTGAAGGTCAACGGTTCAATCCTCACTATCACCACTTTTGGGCCCTTGAGCAAGGCTCTTAATCCTCAATCGCTCAGTTTTATAATGCAAAATGATAATTGTCAGTCACTCTGGATAAAGTAAGTCTGTTGGGCGTTTCACACCCAAGCCGAGAGTGTCATCAGGCTAGAACTAATACACTAATACACTAATAACATTTCCATAGTGTGAAGCTACCAGGAGTTCATCTCCTCCTTGATGGGATGCTAGTTGGGGCCGGTGGTGTAGTGGTTAGGGTGCTGCGCTCATGATTGGGAGGTTGTGAGTTCAAATCCCACTGAGACCCTCACTATACTAAGACCCCAGGGCAAGGTCTCAACCACAAGTGTGCCTCTGTTCACCCAGAAGTATAAATGGGTACCAGTAAAAAATATACTGGGAAGGTAACCTGTGATGGACTAGCGTCCCATCCAGGGGGAGTTGAACTCCTGGTCGCTTCACGCTATGGAAACCGGGGATAAGTACCAGCCTGATGAGCCACGAGGCTAAGTGTAAAAACCCAACAGACTTTACCTACCTTACCTTGATGTGACGCTAGCCCATCGCAGGTCACCCTCCCAGTATATTTTGACTGGTTCCTATTTATACTGCTGGGTGAACAGAGGCACACTTGTGGTTAAGACCTTGCCCAGGGGGCTTAGCACAGTGGGGGTCTGGCTGGGATTCATACACACAACCTTCTGATCATGAGCGCATCACCTTAACCCAGTGCTTCTCAAATAGTGCCCCCCCCCAAAAAAAAAGGGGGGCATGGTATGATGCCGGGGGGAGCACGTATGACCCTGGGGGACATGCTTTTCGGGAATAGTGTACGAGAATTAAGTGAAATTGTACCTCCACTCCAGTAGTTGGCAGTAGCGCTCTCATTGTCGCGCTATGGGAGAGCCTTTTTTCACACGAGCAAACAATATGAAGTGCAGTAAACAACCCCTCAAGAAACAACATGGAAAAATTTCTAACAGGAAAGAAAAGAAAGGTGGAGAGAGACGGAGATATTAAGACAATAAATAAGTTGAATGAGTTTAAATAAGGATGTTTTTTTTTTTTATTTCAGACACAATGGTGCACTTTAAATCTTTTCTGTTACAGATTAAAAAACAATGTTTTTCTTTATTGTAAGTTGAACTATATTTCTTTCTTTTTTTGTTTTTAATGTTAATAAAGATACAATGTTATGCAGAGGTGGACTAATAACAAACTTATAGACAAATAATACGACTGTATTAACAGTCGCAGGAAGGTGGGGGGGGGGGCGTGAAATATTTTTTTTCTTCCTTGAGGGGGCGCCACAGAAAATAATTGAGAAGCACTGCCCTAACCACTCTTTATAAGCGTATCTCCTAAACGCTACAATTATTTTTATTTTTTTTTTATTTTTTTTATTTTTTTTGTCCTGAGTGGCAACCACTCAGATTGCGTATACCTTTGTTGGGATGTATGTACATGAAATTAACCTGCAAAAGTCACAAATGAAAAACTAATGATACTTTTAATGATAACATGTCGTCATAATAGGACTCTATGATCAGTGTTAGAAGTTGTATTCTGCCAAAATATTTTATATTATAGTAATATAACAACCAGTGGATACGTTGCAAGGATCAAAAAAGTGATAAGGCTTTGTTGTGCTAGCTAAATACTTAGCTAGCTAATACCGCCATATTAGAACACACTATATGGTCAAAAGTATATGGTTACCTAGCCATCATTGCCTCATTGCATCACTGTTATACATCCATTTCAAAATAATAATAACCTACACTCTGTGATAATAACCTGCACTGTTCTGGAAAGACTTTTCACTAGATTTTGTAGTGTGGCTGTCGGGATTTGTGACCATTCAGCCACAAGAGCATTAGTGAGGCCAGGCAGTGATGTCGGCGAGAAGCTCGAGGGTGTAGTCACTGTTCCAGTTCATCCCAAAGGTGTTCAGCATGGTTAACGTGAGGGCTCTGTGCAGGACACTCAAGTTCTTCCACTCCAACCTGACAAACTGTGTCTTTATGAGCCACACTTTATTCATCCATGGATTTAAAGCTTTGGAGAACTGTGTACCGTGCACAATGAAATTCTAACAGACTTTTTTTTGGATGCTACCCGCTAACAAAGACCAGACAGTAATACACTTACAGTGTACATATAATAACAAACAAATAAAAATAATACAGATTCTTGATAATGGATTTTATGAAGATGATAATTACTGACAATAAACGTAAACAAATGAATACAAAATAGATTAGAACCCACAAGAATGTAAAAATTCAGAAAAGGCGTCTGGTTCCTTATAGTTTGGTCTGGTTTAATCTGTGTGCCCCGCTTTGCTCCTGAAGTCAAAAGACGTGTACATTAGGTTAATTGGAGATTCTCGATTCGCCTGGATGTGACTGCGAACTGTTGTGTTTGTTGGCCCGCCAATGTTCTGACACACTGTTCTGTTGGTGAAGCCCATTTTCACTTATAGTCGGCAGAGATAGGCTGCAGCCTCCCCACAACTCTAGTGGGATTAAGCGGTTCAGTGATAGATGGATGGCTTGGAAAATGAAATGAAATGAAGAAGCTGATGAGGTACAACCCACAGCAGACCACAGCTATTTCTGTCACCCTTCATCTGGTACATACGAAGGAAGATTTATATTGTGTTTTGAGTAAGCAGCATTTGAAAAATAGTGTTATTTACTGATAGCTGATGACATTAGATGAGTGTCCATCACTGCACACAAAGAATCCAAGCAGAATACTGCAGCCATTATATGTACTCATATACTGCATTTTTAAAAACAAAAACAAAATACAAACAAACAAAAAAGTCTTAAAATCATATGATATTATTCTCAGTTTTTTCAGCTGCATTAATGTTTCGGGCTACAATTAGCAACAAAACAAATAGCTATTGTGCTAGCTTTAAAAGGAGCCTATTCACTTACGTATAAAATAAACATGAAATACAGTGTTACGGATGTGTAATGGATACCGTGTTATGGCTTGGAAATAAAATGGAGTCCGCCAGAATGATTTTGTGAAACCATTTGCTTACTCCTCTATGCGTGTTAATGATTCCCGTGGCAGGTACTACGAAATTAGTAAACCTTGCCATTGCTTTTATTTCTGTTGAAATGCACAAGTCAACTGAACATACAGTCTTGTTATTGTTATTGTAACCAAATACAGAACCAAAAGAAGATGCAAAACAGATGAAAAAAGGACACGAAGCACTAAGAGATGGAAACTTTTATATTTAGGAAAAATTAAATGACAATAGAAGATGGAACCCATAGTCTATGCAGGAGTGAACTGAAATTAATCTGTAACTACAGTATTGCAACTGTCTGTCTTCCTTTCGGCTTTTTCCCTTTTACTCAGGAGTCGCCACAGCGAATCATCTGATTCGCACGTTTGATTTGGCAGAGGTTTTTATGTCAGATGCCCTTCCTGTCACAACCCTTTTAGCAAGGGACAGAAACACGCTGACGGCTTTGCAGCTACTCGTTACGAAAGTCAGCAATGGTTCTTTTACATGAACCTCTCACCATAGACAGTGAGAGACATGACACGCCTTTGATAACCCAGTTAGCTACACTGATGGGGGACAGTGACAACCTTGTGGAGAGTGGGACTCGAACCCCCAACCTTTGGATCAGCGAGCCAGCGCCCTATACCACTAGACCACCACCACTGCCCCACAACTACAGTATTGCCACTATTGTGTAAAAAAAAAAAAAAAAAAAAAAACAGATACACGTGTCAGCAAAATTAACACAAATTGGAGTAATACAGGAATCCCTCGCTACTTCGCACTTCAATTCATGCAGCTTCGGTGAATGTTTTTTTTTTTTTTTTTTATTCATTGAATTAAAAATTAAGGAAATTAAAGATGAATAGGAGGAAAAGTTCAGGAAAATGCTGCAAAACAAGACCAATTATGCAAAAAAAAACTCAAACTAACAAAAACAAAAAACAACCCAAAACCTCCCATCAAAACTATTTACATTTTTATGTTTTTATGTGAGGTGCACATCTGAGTGCATGCACTCACATCTGCATGCGTGCGCACACACGCATCTGTATATGTGTGTGTATTTATATTTTACTTACATCATTTTACTTGTGAATTATTTTTAAATATTTTATTGTATTATAAGCATTTATAGCATTGAATATGTCTTTACTGATATTATATACACATATACATGTACATATACGTCAGTCGACGGGGGGTTGGGGGGGTTGATTTTACTTTGTGGAATTCGGTGGTCGGGGGATGATCTCAGTCCTAATTAACTGCAGGAAATGAGGGATCCCTATTTCATCATGGCAAAAGATGGACAATGAGCTACACAGGATATGTCTGACACTGCTAGATTCTGCTTATATATTTGTCTTGATGAAAAATGTATAACCAATTTAAGCAATTTGCAGTATATTGTTGTGTGTGTGTGTGTGTGTGTGTGTGTGTGTGTGTGTGTATGTGTGTGTGTGTGTGTGTGTGTGTGTGTGTGTGTGAAATTCTAGTGCATATATGGTGCATATTTCCAGTACCAGAGTATATCTTGCTGAATACAGCATCTAATGATGCAATGCAGTGATTTATAACGTCCCATTTTTACTGTTCTTTTATAAATGATGGACAATAAAAGTAGCCTCAACTCGAGCTCTGAATATAAATGTAAACTAACTGAAATATTTGTTGTATATAATATGTATTTAGGACACAAAGGTAACCGAATGACACCTAGGCCAGATGCCCTTCCCAGCATTCACTTTTACTAGTTGCAATAAACAGATTTTCTGATATACCACCATATGCCCAGAGACATGAACATACTATACTGCATGGAAGTTATCATACTCGCATTATATACTTTCCACTAGGGTAGGGAGAGGCGTGCAGTGTATACTAAGCCAGTGCACAGTGTGTAGTACACCAGCACAGAGTTTCAGACACATACAGAAGAAATTAATTCTAGCACTAATTAGATGGCACAGGAATTAGGTGTGAGCCATATGAGGGACTGGGGATGATGGGTAGTGTAGTTATACACAATATTTAATAGCTTGTATAAAGCAAACTAATTAATGGGGCTAGGTTTTCATTTGCTCATGCATCCTCTTTAAGAAATATTTTTTTTCAATTTTTATAATAATAATAATAATAATAATAATAATAATAATAATAATAATAATAATAATAATAATTCATTAATTTTCTGTAACTGCTTAATCCTAATTAGAGTTGTGGGGAAGCTGGCACCCATCCCAGCCGACTCGAAGCAAGGGCAGAGTACACCCTGGACAGGTCGCCAGGCCATCGCAGGGCGGAAACACGCTAATGGCTATGCAGCTACTCTTGTCGAAAGTCAGCAATGGTTCTTTTACAGCCTCGCACCATGGACAGTGAGAGACATGGCCGGCCTTTGATAACCCGGTTAGTTGCACTGGGGGGGACAGTGACAATCCGGTGAGAGTGGGGCTTGAACCCCCAACCTTAGGATCAGTGATCTATAATAATAATAATAATAATAATAATAATAATAATAACAATATGTAATGTCTCCGTCTATGGTGTGAAGCTGTAAAAGAGCCTGTGACCCTAAATAGGAACACTTCATAAAATTAATGTATTGTTGTTGTTGTTGTTGTTGTTAAATGCTGTAGTGCCTGGTGTAGTACTTTGCATGTCCACCTCACAGGAACAAGGTCCTGGGTTCGAGTTCTGGACTCACCTGAGACATTGTTCTGTGGTGTTCATGCTTGTGTTGGTTTCCTCTGGTTACTCCTCCCACAGTTCAAAGACATGCTCTACCTTTGGCCAACGTCAGCTGGGATAGGCTCCAGCCTTCCTTTGACCCTTGGTAGGACAAAGCAGCTCAGCAAATGAATGAATGAGTGAGAGTGATGTAGTTATTGTGAGTATTATATTTGAATAAACATAAGAAGGAACAGAGGAAAGCCATGGTAAGACTTTATAACAATTATTTTTATTCGGGACAGACAAAGTATTTACCAAAACTCAACAGATCCAAAAAAAAAAAAAACCCACAAATATATCTACATGACTTTCAAAGTCAGCTGAAAAATAAGTGAAATTATGATCCTAAATAAATTATCAGTGGTTTTACAACTTATTATATAATTATTTCATTTAAATCGCATTCTTATGATATCGTTTGAAATATTCCCTTAATAATTTTGCATAGCAAATACTATATTAAACTCTATCTGTGCAACATCTTAGATCTATAGATTTATTTATTTATTTATTTATTTTTAATATGGATGGTTAATTTAAAAGTCTGAATCTAAGATCGATGACATCATTCCTCATATTAACATGGTTGAGTATGGCTTTAAACATAATTTCTTTCAGTAATTCAGGTACATAAATATATTAATCCTACTGTAAATCTCGCTTCCCACTGCACAATAATTTTTATATAAGCCTTTTGACACAGTTAACGTGAATCTGGCAGTAAATGGGATGAATATACCAAATCTTAAACCATGACATTCTAACTTGGTGGGCAATGACATCATCATTCTGAGACTTGATTTCCAAAGAACATTCTTTAAAATCATTAAAACAGAAGCTATAAGCACACAGAACTTTCAAAAACCTCAGTACTATATAATAATATAAGAGAAGGGACTATATATATATATATATATATATATATATATATATATATATATATATATATATATATATTTTTTTTTTTTTTTTTTTTTTTTTTTTTTTTTTTTTTTTTTGCGCGGTTTGTGTTATAATTTGTTTGTTTTAAATTAGTGCATATTGGAATTGTGCCAGCATTTCATAGTAGGGGATAGTGGAGCTTTATCAACCCTGGAGTGCAGTAAGACTTGTGTGTGAATGTGCACAGAGCCGCAAAGCTTTACAGCAAGCCGTGGCCATAATCAGGCTTGCAGGTGATGAACAGCTTCCTTTAATAGGTTTTATGAGTTCTGGCCTCTCACTGCTCCTGGCATTTATCTCTCCCTTTCACTAGAGGTTGCAAATGTTACTAAATTAATAAGCAGATCAATGAGATGACCAATAGAACTGTCAGAGAGAGAGAGAGAGAGAGAGAGAGAGAGAGAGAGAGAGAGAGAGAGTGTGTGGATGTGTGTGTGTGTGTGTGTGTGTGTGTTCTGTTGTTCTCTGTTTGCACTCAGGCTCCGGAAGCACCCATACTCCAGGTGTTTGGGGTTTAGTAGACAGAGGAAAGATGAAACACCTCTGGCAGCAGCATGTGGCCATGCATTTTTATGGGACACCCTTTTTGTGCCTTGATACTGCTCTTGGCCCACTGCCTGTGGCAATGACAATCCTAGGAACAACCCTGAAATCCCCCCAGCACACTCCGCACATTAAAAAGTACAGACCTTTTTTATAGCATTGCTGTCTTTTTAAATGATTATTTTATTTCAGGGAAAATCTGTTTGCAGAGGAACGCACTGGAGCAATGTGCATCAGCTGAGAGAATGGAGCTAACATGAGGTGCTCACTTAAGCCTAAGGGTGTTATTTTTATTTATTTGTTTATTTATTATAATGTAATTCCATTTTGTCTGGCCTTGGCACTGTTGGTGCGATTTTATTTCACTTTATTTTTGTCTGGTTGTTAATAAAAGCAGAATTTCATATAGCACTGAGGTCACACATCATGACCAATAAAAATAGTGGACATAGGTAAAATAATTGCTTCTTTCTCTTCTGCCTCATAGTTCAGTTCATTCAGTTCATTTTCTGTAACCGATCTAATTAGGGTCACAGGGAGGCTGGCGCCCATCCCAGCCAACTACGGGCGAGTGCAGAGTACACCCTGGACAGCTCACCAGGCCATCGCGGGGCAAAAACATGCTGACGGCTTTGCAGCTACTCTTGTCGAAAGTCAGCAATGGTTCTTTTACATGAACCTCACACCATAGACAGTGAGGGACATGGCCGGCCTTTGATAACCCAGTTACCTGCACCGGGTTGACAGTGACCAGCTGTGATGAGTGGGACTCGAACCCCCCCCCCGACCTTAGGCTCAGTGATCCAGTACCTTTACTACTAGGCCACCAATGCTCTTACAAAAGCCTTAATAACTGACATCTAGATGATTCGCATTACAGATATTATGCATCAGGAAGTTCAGAGCACATCTGCTGGGAAGGAGCAAAACTATTTATTTATTTAAGCCAATGAATACTTCAGGAACTGGAATACTTCAAAGAGGGACTAAAAGTCTTAGACTGAGAAAATTCCTCAGAGACATACCCTCACCAGACACAGGGCTCTAATCCATGAACTTCATGTAGTGAGGCAGAGGTGCACACCACTATGATACCATGCCGCCATGGATTCGTAAATGTAATTTGTTTTCAGGAACACAGGAATACACACCTACGAGCATGAAACTTGCTTCAGAATAGTCTTTGTCTTTCATAGATTCTAGGAATACAGAAAGTTAGACCTGTGATCTTTCATTGTGGTGCAATTTTCCTTTCCAGACCAACGTCACTGGAACATCTGCCTGACGACCACACTGAGAAACCGTTCAAATCAATTAGCTTCACTTTTCCTCCGAGCTGAATTGGCTGTAGTAGGCCTCACTTAGTTGCTAGAGAGGCCTGTTTGTGTAACAGTTGTTAAGTCATGAGGGACAAACAAGTAGGTCACTTAGGACATGGATTTGGAAGCGTCCATGTCAGGGGATGGGGAAAGGCCCACAGCCACTTCACCTTGTGCGGCTTCAGTGCATCACGGGTTTTTCAAAAATATTCATCGAAAAATAAAAAAAATAAGGAAATTATGGGAAAATTGGGGAAAAGTTATGGAAAATGCTGCAAAACAAGGCCAATTATGCAAAAAAAAATTCCCAAACAAACAAAAACAAAACAACAACCCGAAACCCCCTAACAAAACTATTTACATTTTTATGTGAGGTGCGTATCTGAGTGTGTGTGCGCACACGTGTTTGTATTTATATTTTATTTACATTTATGTGCATTATTTTTAAATGTTTAATTATTATTATAATCATTTATAGCATTGAATATGTATTTATTGATATTATATACACATATACATGTACGTATATATATATATATATAGGGGCAGTGGTGGTCTAGTGGTATAGGGTGCTGGATCGCTGAACCAAAGGTTGGGGGTTCGAGTCCCACTCTCCACAGGGCTGTCACTGTCCCCCCCAGTGCGGCTAACTGGGTTATCAAAGGCGGGCCATGTCTGTCACTGTCTATGGTGAGAGGTTCATGTAAAAGAACCATTGCTGACTTTCGTAAAGAGTAGCTGCAAAGTCATCAGCGTGTTTCTGTCCCTTGCTAAAAAGGGTTGTGACAGGAAGGGCATCCGACGTAAAAACCTCTGCCAAATCAAACGTGCGAAGTCGCTGTGGCGACTCCCGAGTAAAAGGGAAAAAGCCGAAAGGAAGACAGACATACATGTACGTATACATCAGTTGGTGGGGGTTCGATCCTACTTTGCGGAAATCGGCGGAAATCGGCGGTCGCGCAGGGGGGAGGGGGGATCTCGGTCCCAATTAACCTAGGAAAGTGAGGGATCCTGTAGTTTGAGGTAGCAACAACTGAACTAAGTAGTATCTGTGAGTAGACTTAATGTGACATGATTTGGGATTCATAATAATACTCTGTAATCAGTTGCAAGCTTTCTCTGTTCATACAGACAGAAGATTAAGAGATACAGCACGAGACAGGATATTTCTGTCGATTAGCTTATGAATAACTCCTTTAAGTGTTTTAAATTTACCATGATTTAGATTTGATTTGAAAGTCATTAAATAAATAGGCTGGCATAAAAGTAAAGATGATTAATTCAGCGATGATGTGGGGATAGTGAAAATAAAAATCATTCTGGACACTTTTTTCGGTCCAACAAAGGAGCAGAAAAGTGTCTTAACCCCAGAATGTGTATTTAGATTACTATAAAAACTAACATTCTGCCCTGCAATGGCCTGGCGAGCTGTCCAGGGTGTACTCTGCCCACAGTCGGTTGAGATTTGCGCCAGCCACCCCGAGACACTCATTAAAATTAAGCGGTTCAGAAAATGAATAAATGAATGTCTGGGGCAGTGGTGGCCTGGTGGTCAAGGGTGCTGGATTGCTGAACCTAAGGTTGGGGGTTCGAGTCCCACTCTCCACAAGGTTGTCACTGTACAGCCAACTGGGTTGTTAAAAACCGACCATGTCTCTCATGGACAGCTCACTAGGCCATCGCCGGGCCGGAAACACGCTGACGGCTTTGCAGCTACTTTTGTCGAAAGTCAGCAATGGTTCTTTTACATCAACCGAGAAAGGGTTGTGTCAGGAAGGGCATCCGACGTAAAAACCCGATGTCAAATCAAACATGCAAATCAGATGACTCGCTGTGGTGACCTCGGAGAAAAAGAGAGCAGCTGAAAGAAGAAGAATAAAATGAATGAATGAATAGAAACTAACAAGGCAGCTTGAATGCCGCAAACAGTGATACCACACCTTACGAAATTAATCCGTTCCAGAGCCTTTTTCATCACCTGCATTTTTCGTAAGTTGAACCACATTTTACATGTAAAACGTGTGATTCGTTCCAAGGCTCCCAATACTACCCCCTAAACCCTTAAAAATTATAAAAGTATATCTTTTAAGACCTTCTTCTGCTTCAATATCATACCGATGGTAGACGGGTTTGTCCATATTCCTTTGCGATATCACTCGAGCCTGTTTCTTCTTCTCACATGCACCGGAAATCACACGTGCACAGAGTTATAATCTTACAAATGTTTATGGAAGGTTAAAAGCCTGAGTCACAAAATTAAGCATGAAACAACAGTAACTCTGTCCTTTACACGAAAAGGATTATGGGAGATGCAACTCCATAATATCCAATGGGAGGGAGCTGCGCCATCCCTCCTAACCAATGGGAGGCCAGCGGGGCAGGATGTTTGAACGTGATTGATGGGAGAACAGCTTGTGCATTGTTTGAATGTTTGAATGGCGCGTTTGGCACGTTTCGTAAGGAGAACCTGTTTCAAATACAGAGAGAAAAAATTTTGGAAAATGTTTTTCGTAACCTGGCTTTTTCGTTTACTTGCTGAGACTATCGTAAGGTGAGGTACCAATGTATTGTCAAATAATCAGAATGCTCTTATTATATGTGAGGTTTGTCAAATTCTTGTTTATATTTCTAACTTTAATTCTAGCTCTCAGGACTGGATCGCTCACCTACCACCAGAAACCAGTGGATAGACGCGTCAGTGAAAATAAGCCATAAAAAATGTTGTGAAATTCTTTATCCATGCTTTTCTTCCTGCTGCCGATCGCCTAACTGGAGCCATTGTGTTGTATTAATTATGGCATTCTGTTTCTGGCAAATCTGTCAGATTGCCAATCATTAAAAAAGAAAAAAATAAACAAACAAAAAAAAAAAAAACGTGATGAGCTCAGAAAAATGATATGTGATACCAGAGGTGTTACGGCATGCAGTAAAGATTTGTCATATGGCCGCCGCTGAATACCTCGTGCAGGGAGCATAAGATGATTTATAGTGCTTATTTCTGAAAGTGGTAAAGCAAAATTAATCACGCACCCACCTGACGTCTGCTGCTAAGCAGTGATAAATGATGAGCTGTCGGCAGCAGACAGCATCCCGTCCATGTGGTGCTTTATCCACAGATAGCCTGACCCGGGGCATCACCCTGCCAGATGCCCCTCCGGATGCCCGCACTTGGGAATAGTTAGATGCCCTCTTCTCTCCACATTCCCCATCAACTCACTGCACTGCTGAGCCTTAATGAGCTGAGCTGATACTAGAATTGGACAGTCCAACACTGTGCTTCTTTAACGGCGGAGAAGTTCACTGCGCTGTCAGCACGAAATCTCCATCTCTCTGACAGCGATTGCCAGTTTCCTTGTGACTTTTACCGCCGTCAAGCATCTCAATCGCAGAATGACAAAAACATCAGAGGATTTTTTTTATCTGTATAATCTCTTTTTCTGTCTGTAATGAGAGCAATTTACTTATAATACCGAGTATATATTATAGCCTGTATGTAATTTATTAAATTCAGTAGGAGCTGTAGATCAAAAATTATGGATTTCTACAGTCCGGTGCAAATTAAAGTCTGCAATGAGTTGTGAAGCCTTGGCTCGTTTTCTGAGTCTGCTGTTCATAAAGCATTTTAATTCCCTCACTGCTAATATAGACATCAGCGAATTTAAAGATAAAGCGTTCTTTTCCTTGCAGCTTTAACATTTGATCCTGTGAGAAATGACTGTCACCACACCCAAGCCAAATGAATAGTCATTGTTTTTGCATGTGCCATGAAAATAAATGTCCTTTTCCCCCCTGACGAACAGTTAATTAATACCGAGGTTTAGCAGGTCCACTTCAGCGTACCCTTTTAATCTAATTTTGTTTCTACTCAGTGATTTGTAAATTACTACAAAATGAACTCACATGTACTGCCATCCTTGACTCTCATCCATCAGTCTCTCACAGTCTTATTCTTTGTATATTTCCCTATCTCTCCTCCCTCCCTCCCTCCCTCTGTCTTTCCTCCTGTCTGCTCTTAAAAGCTACAGGCAATGCTCTGAAGCATTATGTACAATTATACAAAACAGAACCAAAATTAAGCATAATTGTTTGGCCACTGATATAAAATGTCAGTACAGTCTTGTTCTCAGTCCATTGCAAGCCTCTAAATGTTATGAATTTGTTCCTTCAAAAATTGCACTGACATTTCAAAAAAGTGAAACATTTGACTCAGGGATAACTGCTTCGTGTGGCGTGTCTTGCATGCAGGATACAGTAAACACTCAATGTGCTGTACTAAGTATGCAAATCACACATCATGATGCATCATTTCAGACGGGTCATGGGTCATTTTAATACCTCAGAGAACACATTTGTTATCATTAAAGCTCACAATACATTGTACAACTTTGGGCTGTCCCAGCATGACCGGCATGAAAAAAATAAAATAAAATAATAATAATAATAATAATAATAATTGCAAATGCAAATTCTTTGGTTGTGGTGCCTAAATGATTGGTCTACATTGTCCTTTGCCTGAGATTTAAAGATACCCATTATCATGGTCTTGAGACCACGGACATCATCATCATCATCATCATCATCATCATCATCATCATCATCATCATTATCATCATGTCTCATGCCAGGATGGCGTAGAGAGAACACAAGACCCAAGCTAACGCCAAATTGTTCGATCGGAGGCGAGGACTGGAGCATCTTCTGGTCTCTCTCCAAGACCGAGAAGGTCTTCATTCACCGCATCTTCACAGCGAAGTCGTGGATGGCCAGGGAAGCATCTCCATCCAAAGCTGAGAGGATTCAGCCGAAACAAAGATCTTGCTGGGATGTTGAGCCCTCTCAGATGATGGCCAAACCAGGATAGACGGCGTTGGCGGTTAACTCTTGTGGGTGGCACGGTGGTCGTGCGAATCCGGAGAACTTCATTACTGACTAAGTCGTTCCAGCGAATCAAGTGCTGGACCACGGACAGCCTGGGAGTATTCTGTGTCATGTCAGAAGTTTATAATGATCATGTTTGTGTGCTGCTATGGCCTACATCTACTAACTAGCTAATAACAATAAAACAAGAGATGATGTATATCAGTGCAACATAACAACAACAACAAAAGTATGGAGGCATTTTAGTGTGTAGGGTGGCAATAATGAAGAAAATCTTGTAGATTTGTCTCAGTGGAGGTCTTCTTGTTATGATGTGTAAATCCTCGTCTTGACCTCTTTTTTTCATTCATTCAATCATGTCATGTTGTATTTTATTAGCTAGTCGGTAGACACAGGCCATAGCAGCGCACATGTTTTTGAGCATGTGTAGTGACTGGGTGGGCAAAAGAAAACACAACCAAATACAACAGTGGAATCTCATGAAAAACTTAACCAGATCCTCAAAACAATGAACAAAATTGGACGAAGTTGCATTGAATAGATATCATGGGAAATATAGTGATCCCTCGCGACTTCGTGCTTCAGTTTCTGTGACTTCAGTGCATTGCGGGTTTTTCAAAAAGATTCGAAAAATAAAACAATAAGGAAAAATAGAGGAAACGTTAAGGAAAATGGTACAAAACAAGGCCATTTATGCAAAAAAAAAAAAAAAAAAAAAAAAAAAAAAAAAATATCCAACAACACTACAGTCGCCCATCTTTGTACAAAATTAGTCCGTTCCAGAGCCTTTTTCGTAACCTGGAGTTTTCGTAAGCAGAGGCGCATTTTACATGCAAAATGCATGATTCGTTCCGAGACTCCCAACACTACCCCATAAACCCTTTAAAAATGATAAAAGTACACCAATTTTGCATGAAATATGTGTTAAAAGTAAAAAGTTGCTGGTCTGAAGAACCCTCACCCCCACCGTCCTTCACGAGGTCCTTAAATATGGCGGTTGCTTTTTCCGAAATAATGGTCTCCTTCTGCTTCAATAGCGTCCTGATTGTAGAGCAGTTTCGGCATTACTCCTTTGCGATTTTGCTCAACTGCATCCCACTTTCGATTTTTTTTTTTTTTTTTTATCTCCTGCTTCACTTCGATTGATAACGGAGCGCACTTCTTCTTTTCGAAGTCACCGGAAATCACTTTCTTGGAGTCCATGATGGATAACGAAATACAACGCTGCAATGATCACTCTCAAAAAAACTCACGAGCCAACAGTCCTGTTCAACTCTCCTTCACGCGTGTGACAAAAAGGAAGTATGGGTACAGGAAGTATGGGTACAGTTCAGCTCCTTCCTGGCCAATGGGAGGCCAGCGGAGTGGGATGTTGAGAGACAGCCAATGAGAGAGCAACTTGAGCATTGTTTGAATTTTTGAATGGCGCGCTTGGCGCTTTTTGTAAAAACAGGTTGTTTCGTATACAGAGGGGGAAAATTTAGGGAAATGTTTTTTGTAGCCCGTATTTTTCTTACTCAGAGGTTTTCGTAAGTAAAGAGTCGACTGTACTTACATTTTTACGTGAGATGCGTGCGCATCCGTGAGTGTGAGCGTGCATGTCTGTCTGTGTGTGTATGTATATTTTATTTACATCTTGTGTATTTTTTAATGTACAATTGTTATTATAAGCATTTATAGCGTTAAATATGTATTTATTGACATTATATACACATATACATGTAAGTATACATTAGTCAGGGGGTTCGAACCTACTTTGCGGGAATCGGCGGTCGCGAGGGGGTCTTGGTCCCCCATTAACCATGGAAAGTGAGGGATCTCTGTAGTTTGCTGATGGTGAGAAGCTTCCTGATCCATAAACAGGAAAAGTTAGTAGACTAAGAAACCAAATATGAACTTTCCAGATATTTACAAGTAGCCTCTGACCATCTCGGACTTTACACACTTAAAAGCCTGCAAATCCTTAAATGGATATTGTTATCATCACTCTGGCTGCATTCAGAAGGTTGTATATCATGGACTTTCACAAGAATCCAAAGACAATTTAATATAAATCTAGGATAGGGATCAGTACTCACTGCACAGGTGGGTGAATTCAGTTTAATGATAGATAGATAGATAAAAAAAAAAAAAAAAAAAAAAGGTTAACACTGCATGTAGACTGCCGTTGTCGGTATCACTTAAGCATTCAAATTGAAAAATACACATAAAAAACACTCACTTTTTAGGATTTATGAATCAATCAGTATTTCACAGGTGAACTGAATACATTCGAGGCTTTGCTTTGCTTTACCAGTCCAAAAAAATCCGGTTTGCTGAATCAGCTGATTGGTGGCGGCATCATTCATTGTTTCTATCGGGATTATTTAGCCATGGAATTCTTCAAACACGATTTCCACGTCTGCACATAAACATGAAGGAAAATAGTGCTTTACTACGTTTAACAGCATTTACCGCCATTCAAAATAGAAGAAAGATTAATTATAAGGAATTGTATTTTCACTAATTTTAATATTGTATTGCTAATGTTTTATTAATTTGTATAGTGAAAGCAAGCAGTTTTTATCTGAAATGTAAAAAATAATATTTGATTTTCACTTTAGTGTACCAAAGACTTCCACAGAGTTTTTTTTTTTTTTTTTTTTCACTCCATATATATTTGTCACGTCTCATTGCAGAAGGCACTTGCAGCACACTGTCAGTGTACCAGAGGGCCACATTCCCAAAAGACCTAATATGTTGTAATAGTTTGCTGTGTACAACTAATTTTTGGTGCTACTGTCAGACAGTTGGTTGCATACGGCTCCAGAACATCATGCAATACAATAAGTATGCAGTGTAATATACAGCAATTCTTTCAGCAATCACAAATTAATAGCTGATCCACACATTACTAGGATACCAAAAAATAGGGGGAAAAAGGGAACGCTTTCATGGCACATCTTGTAGTACTCGTGTAAGTGTGGCTGGTAAATAAAAGCCACATGTATACAGATTACATCAACTTCCAAGATATGTTTTTTTTTTTTTTTTCTCGTTTTATAGGTTTTAATGTGCTGATTTGTTTGATTTAATTATATGGACATTTACATTTTCTGCTCTGCTCTTTAGTCCATTTGGTCCCTGATCTAAAGCAATTGTGTGTCCTGTTTCCGTACTGGTCTCAAATTGCTCTCTGGTTTTATATCTTACCAGGTAAACAATGGAAAAATCAGCATTAAAATGTCTTTATTTGGCTTGGCAATGACACATTATGAAACTAGGACTTCACCGGCAATGTGCTCGAGTCCCTGCATCAGCAGACAGCATGGGATCAAACCCGGTGGGAGCAAGAAGTCTGTCCCTCTCACACTTTGCCTAAACAAGAACGCAGTCAAGTTTAAACAAACAGCCACCGGGATTTACATCTTAACTCAAGATTAATGAAGTGATGGCTGGAAGCGAGCACATCCCTTGTCACCATGCCATGTCTGTGACCCGGCATCCGCCTCTCTCTACACCTGGAAGACTGTCATTTCACAAATGTCATGAATGACAGATGCATGCTGACAAAACCTTCCAGGTAAAAAAGACACAATTAGTAGCCCCATTGGACAGGCTGAGCATCAATTTATTTGAGTTGTGGTATGACAGGTCTGGCTGATGCCACTCTATGTTGTGTCAGTGAGATGCCTGGGACTTATTTTGCACTGTCTCTCTTATCTAAGTGTTTCAAGCTATCTGTCTTGCGGAGGCCGATAAATGTGTACCATCTCCCCGTGCCAACACTGCCATGATCGGCATGTGAACAGGCCCTGTACACTAGATTAGTCTTTCTAATAAACAATTATTCCTGTAGAGTACTGTTGCTAAGGGGCGAGGGACAGATAAATACATTAGTGCCACGGTGATTGATAGTTTCCTTGTTGACAGCTTCCACTGGGCTTTTTCAAAGTTATCCAGCATCAGCAATACCATCAAATCAATTTATTTGAGACCATTCTCTCCAGAGCAAGTGAGAATCAGGGAGGATGAGAAAGGGAAAGAGAAAGAGAGAGCGAGAGAGAGAGAGGGGCGTGAGAGAAAAGGCAAGCAAGTGAATGGGAAATGCGCAGGAGCAGGACCTTGAAGCTGGCGAGTCTCTTATTGATTATCACGACAGTGCTGTAAAACAAGGTCTTGCGGTTGTGTGTCTATTGTAGATGACAGCCCTGGGAATGTTTTGTTGCTCTGCGTTGCCTATGATTGGGTTTCAGGGTCAGAGCTACTGGCTAGAGCAGCTTGCTTTTTGAGAAGAAGCATCTCTATAGAACGGTGGCTCAGGCAGGTCAAAGTGGTGAGACTGCGTGGGTGTGCGTATCCACAAATCCGGAGTCTTCAATGTAGCCTCTCTGGGATTAGCGCACAGCCAGAGGAAGAGTGTAGCGTGTACAAATTTAAAGCCGGCAAGATGTCATAGGCCCAGATGAAAGGAGCGAATTGCTCAGTCAAGACACTTTGTTCCTCCAGTACTGCATAATATTTCTTCATTATGAGTATGCCATGTTGGAATTATCACGCAGTAACGTCTACAAGAAAAAAATATATATATATATATATATATATATATATATATATATATATATATATATATATATATATATATATATATATATATATATATAAATTTTACTGGTCCCTCTTGAAAAATTAGCATATTGTGATAAAGTTCATTATTTTCTGTAATGTACTGATAAACATTAGACTTTCATATATTTTAGATTCATTACACCCAACTGAAGTAGTTCAAGCCCTTTATTGCTTTAATATTGATCATTTTGGCAAAAAAGTAAAGAAACACCAAAAATCCCTCTCTCAAAAAATTTGCATATTTCATCCAACCAATAAAAAAAGTGTTTTTAATACAAAAAAGTCAACCTTCAAATAATTATGTTCAGTTCTGCACTCAATACTTGGTCGGGAATCCTTTTGCAGAAATGGCTGCTTCAATGCGGCGTGGCATGGAGGCAATCAGCCTGTGGCACTGCTGAGGTGTTACGGAGGCCCAGGATGCTTCGATAGCGGCCTTAAGCTCATCCACAGTGTTGGGTCTGGTGTCTCTCAACTTTCTCTTCACAATATCCCACAGATTCTCTATGGGCTTCAGGTCAGGAGAGTTGGCAGGCCAATTGAGCCCAGTAATACCATGGTCAGGAAACCATTTAGCAGTGGTTTTGGCACTGAGCAGGTGCCAGGTCGTGCTGAAAATTTAAATCTTCATCTCCATAAAGCTTTTCAGCAGATGGAAGCATGAAGTGCTCCAAAATCTCCTGATAGCTAGCTGCATTGACCCCGCCCTTGATAAAACACAGTGGACCAACACCAGCAGCTGACATGGCACCCCAGACCATCACTGACTGTGGGGACTTGACACTGGACTTCAGGTATTTTGGCATTTCCTTCTCCCCAGTCTTCCTCCAGACTCTGGCACCTTGATTTCCGAATGACATGCAAAATTTCTTTCATCCGAAAAAATACTTTCTTCTGCCGCTGTTTCTGGTTCAAAAGTAGCTTGACCTGGGGAATATGGCACCTGTAGCCCATTTCCTGCACACGCCTGAGCACGGTGGCTCTGGATGTTTCTACTCCAGACTCAGTCCACTGCTTCCACAGGTCCCCCAAGGTCTGGAATCGGCCCTTCTCCACAATCTTCCTCAGAGTCCAGTTATCTCTGTAGGTTGTGTTTTCTGCCACACTTTTTCCTTCCCACAGACGTCCCACTGAGGTGGCTTGATACAGCACTCTGGGAACAGCCTATTCGCTCAGAGATTTCTTTCTGTGTCTTACCCTCTTGCTTGAGGGTGTCAATGATGGCCTTCTGGACAGCAGTCAGGTCGGCAGTCTTACCCTTGATTGCGGTTTTGAGTAATGAACCAGGCTGGGAGTTTTTAAAAGCCTCAGGAATCTTTTGCAGGTGTTTAGAGGATAATTGGTTGATTCAGATGATTAGGTTAATAGCTCGTTTAGACTACCTGAACATGATATGCTAATTTTTTGAGATAGGAATTTTGGGTTTTCATGAGCTGTATGCCAAAATCATCAGTATTAAAACAATAAAAGACCTGAAATATTTCAGTTGGTGTGCAATGAATCTATAATATATGAAAGTTTAATTTATCAGTACATTACAGAAAATAATTAACTTTATCACAATATGCTAATAATTTGAGAGAGACCAGTATACATACATACATACATACATACATACATACAGTTGCCCTCTTCTTACAAAATGAATCCGTTCAAGTGCCTTTTTCGTAACCTGGAGTTTTCATAAGTAGAGGCGCATTTTACATGTAAAACACGTGATTCGTTCCAAGGCCCCCAATACTACCCTTTAAAAATTATACCTTTTAAGGTACTGACTTCATGTTGACCATGTCTTATTATCAGCATCTACATCTTACAAATGTTTATGCAAGTTTAAAAGCCTGAGCCAAAAAATAAAGTTGCAATGAGCACACTCGAAAAACTCATGAAACAAGATGCTACTCAAGGGAGCTGCATCGTCCTCCCTAGCTAATGGGAGGCCAGTGAGGCAGGATGTTGGGAGATAGCCAATGGGAGGGAGCTGTGTTATCCCTCCTAGCCAATGGGAGGCGAGTGGGGCGGGATGTTGGGAGATGTGTCAATGGGAGAGCAACTTGTGCATTGTTTGAATCTTTGAATGGCGCGTTTGGTGCATCTTGTAAGGAGAAGTTATTTCGTATACAGAGACAAAAAATTAGGATTTTTTTTTTTTTCGAAAAAATGTATCTTTCGTATTCTGGGACGATCATAATGTGAGGTACCACTGTGTGTGTGTGTGTGTGTGTGTGTGTGTGTGTGTGTGTGTGTGTGTGTGTGTGTGTGTGTGTGTGTGTGTGCATTATATATAATATATATATATATATATATATATATATATATATATATATATATATATATATAGACTCAAAGGCCACCATGATTCTCTTTCATTTCCAAAAGAGCTTGATTATTTATTAGGGCCACAGTGAGGTTGGAGCCAATTTCATCCGACTCCAAACTTGATAAGCATATGTTTGCACTTCAAGAGGAAACCAAAGTACCCCGAGGAAATCCACACAAACATGACAAATACATGTAAACTCCACATCAGCACGAACTCAAACCCATGTTTTATTTACACCTTACTGCTGTGAGGCAGAAGTGCCAACCACTACGCCACCCTGTCTCTGCCACAGTAATTTTTCAACATTAATCTAGCAGGCTGGAAGGAGTTTGTTTTTCTTAATTGATTACTACACCCTATGATACGGTTGAAGGAATACCATACTGAGTTGGAAGCGAGAACAAGAGGAGAACATTTTTTATATGAAAAATTATCTATATGCTGAATCTGACTGATTCATTGAGATGGATATTGTATTAACAGACTGTTTTGCATTTCCCAGTGCTGTCTCATCACAGGAGACCTCCACTTGCAACACCAAATTTATCTACATATACGAGTTTATAGAACATGGGGGCCATAGGGAGTGACTGCCTGTGGTGGATAGCACTCCCAGGGTTGTGATGGAGAACCTCCTGCAGTGACTTATAATTGCCAGAGCGATTATCCACGTCGAGGAACATGCAAGTCTGGACAAAGCTTATTATGGCCCCTCTCAAGGCAATACCTATTCATGGCTTGTTTTAATGATAGCTTTTCTCCTGTGAGATTTTAGAGGTCATTTACATAGTCCTTAGTGCATGACTTACTAATGGTCACTACAAAACACCTCCAGCTTCAGATTAGAGCAGGAGCTGCTCATTTGAGCCCTGTTCCTTGACCTCTAAAGCACACTGATGCTTTTGTGCTCTGACATTAGACAAGCAATTACCATGCATTTGAATGAGACATTGCTGGCAAATAAGCAGGGGGCTATGATTGAAACCAGCACTTTCATTGCTGCGCTCGCCTGCATGCTTTTATTCTGTGCGCTATTTTCGCTCTGCCTTGTCTGAATCAGACTGCAGCATTGGACAGCCAGGCTCAGTGAAGCTCGCAGGAGTCGGGATGCGTGAACAGTTTGCCAGGTCCTCACAGAGGGGGAGCCAAGAGATAATAATGGGTGGAACGTGAGGAGCCGTGCATGTCGTGCGAAAGAATAATTGCTGCTCTTTCAAGAACACAGCCCTAATTGGCTTCACTGTGGTCGGAGAAGCTTCATATAGAAAAAGGGGCTGGCACGAAAGGCTTGTTGAGCTGTTGCTCACACAAAGTTGCCCACAGAGCTGGAGCTGAGCATCCAATCCCTTCCTTCTGCTTCAGCATAAGATAGATCCGAGAGCTTAGGCCTGTTCGCTAACTCAGCACTTCGCCAACTTCAACAACCATCGAGGGACCTGACCACTCATTAATGTGGGGGCTTTAAACTGAGATTATTTTTGGTTCTGGCGAAAACTAAGAGCTCTTAGTACATGAATCCAAGAAACTCCAACTTCTCTGGTGTTATGCTCACTGACTCATTTTTCATTGATTCATATTGTGCCCTTAAGGGTTCACCATAAAAATCGATGAAGAAACAGTTCCAACAAATTCCTATTGAGAAAATGAAAAATTGTCCGCATTATTTATATCATGTTTCCTACTTTCCATTTTCAGTTGAATTTGCCATGCAGTCAACCAGATGTACAAAGCCTCTTGCTATGGTGCAGGCAGAATGCTCTATAGATGACTGCTCGTACTCTCCTTATTGCTGTTTTATGACAAGGTGATTATGTTCATCTCCACATTGGGTGTCAGGCCGTCTCTGATGCTGTACGCTCAGCTGGGGTTCACATTTTCATCGTGTTCTGCTGTCTGAGCTTTGTGCCCATCAGAACAGGCTTAGAGTACTGCTGTCTCAATATGAAGGGGAACAGATTATGTCATGTCACTATCTAGCTATATCCCTTCCAAATCCTCCTTCATCACACCTATCGAGTCTCATATATCAGACTATTCCCATTAGTCTTATCTTTCCTGCTTTTGGATAAGACCTTCACTTGGATGTCTGATGCCATGCACTGGCAATATATCGTTCCTAATGAACGAGTGGCTACCCTTGTGGCCACGGAATTATTGCATTCTAAAAGCCCTATCCTCTGGCAGATGTTGTTTGTTGTTGTTGTTGTTGGTGGTGGTGGTGGTGGTGGTGGTGGTGGTGGGTTTGTTTTTTTTTTTGTTTTTTTTTGTTTTTTTCCCAATCCATAGAATATCTTAAACTACTTTTTATTTTTATTTTTTGCAACATACATAACTAGACTTGTTTATGAATTATGCATCCCCACATGCTCTTTGTAGTTGTAATAAATTTTGTAGACAGTCTTTGTGCCTCAGCTGTGTGATCTGAAAACCGATTTTGCTTTACATCAGGATTCCTGTTTCACGACAGCTCTTTGTGTGTTCAAAGCTTGTTGGACAAATCCTTTGGTTCTTGCTTTGTCCTTGTGGTGCTTAGTCCAATAACACCATCTCAGACAGCAGAGGGCAAACAGCAAATATGTCTTAGTAATAGTCATTTCTTTGGCTGCACACTGAAGATTCTCCTTTAGGAGCCTGGTACATTAGTGGGTCTGGCATCAGACAAGATAAAACCAACACTCAAGCAAAACCCAAAAACAAAATGGAAAAATCAAACAATGTTCCTCAATGTTTCTCACGAGGTCAGATTGGTTACGGTCTGTCTCAATGTAAAAGGAGACTGCGGACGGAAATGCTTCCTGAAGGTGGAGATCCTGTGAGATATCCCTATTTTACCAGGTGTCTGTCTGCCTCTCAGAAAGAAGGTCGTGAGTTCAAGTCCTGGGTTTGAGCATTTCTGTTTGGAGTTTGCGTGTTGCCCCTGTTCTTGCGTGGGTTTCCTCTGGGTACTTCAGTTTTCTCTCACAGTTCAAAGATATATCTCGCAGTGTAGTTGGATGGTGTGACGTCCTGGTGATAAAGGGTGCTGGATCACTGATCCTAAGGTTGGGGGTTTGAGTCCCACTTTACACAAGGTTGTCACTGTGCCAACCCCCCCACCCCCAACCCCCAGTGCAGCTAACTGGGTTATCAAAGGCTGGCCATGTCTCTCACTGTCTATAGTGGGAGGCTGAATTTCATCAAGAGTAGCTGCAGTCGTCGGTGTGTTTCTGCACTGCGATGACCTAATGAGCTGTCCAGGGCGTATTCTGCCTTTCCTCAGAGTCGGCTGAGATGGGCACCAGCCTCCCGGCAACCTTAATTAGGATTAAGTGGTTCAGAAAATGAATGAATGAATGAATGTTCTCTGGTTTCTTTCAATATTCATCCAAAACTCTTAATATGTGTGTATCTTCTGAATGGATCAGATTTCAAACGACACCAAACTGTAATCTTTATAAACATTCTTCTGAGGCCCAGAATCTTTCTTTCAATGAAAATGTGCGTGTGTTCTGACACATCTCTGATTCGTCAATATTTATAATAATAATTATTATAGAGTTCACCCCGGGCATCCGACGTAAAAACCTATGCCAAATCAAATATGCGAATCAAATGATTCGCTGTGGCGACCCCTGAAAAAAAGGGGAACAGCCGAAAGGAAAAGAAGAAGAAGAGTGTAGTTGGCTGTTCCAAAGAGATGTGAGCTTGACTCGTTTTCAGTGTGTGTGTGTGTGTGTGTGTGTGTGTGTGTGTGTGTGTTGGAAAAGCAATCATCTGGCAAGCTGTTCAGTGTGTACCCTGCCTTTGCCCAGTGTTGGCAAAGGTAGACTCCAGGATCCCCACAACCCAAGTAGTATTAAGCGGTTCGGCAAGTGAATGAGTGAGTAAATAAAACTCTTCTACATTCCCTGAATTTTCTCTGAAGTGAAAGAATGGAAGATTAATCCTGAGGTTTCTGTTCACTGCGTTTACTTGTACCAGCGATCTTGTTTAACTGTCTTAGGTTAATTATCTATTTAACAAATTCATGGTCCGTGTTGCCACAAAGATGCTTGTTGGCGAATGTGTTGAAGATCGGGGTGATGACAAGCACAAAGGACTTATTACATCATCACAGAGAACCAATCAGTTCTGAAATGTCTCTGCTCTGAGCATACACCTCTGCAGTCCTCGACACAAAATAAAAACCTTTAAAATTTAAGTGTTTAATGGTTAATGTCGAAAAATAAAACATGTCTACACAACAAAGTGTTAATGTGTACATTCATCTGAAGGAATTTGGGGTTTTTTTGTTTGTTTGTTTATTTATTTTTATTTATTTATTTATTTATTTTTTTGCGTAAGCATGAAGGAATCATTGTGACAAACCTCCGTGTTTACTCTCTGGCCAATCAGCAATAAGTCAGTGATAGGGTTGGCATGGATGGATAGACGGATGGACGGACAAATGGACATGGGATAGCCGTCAAAGTCATGCTTCATACCTGCGTGACTTAGAAGCTCTGCTGTGAGATAAATACTAGAATACGATATTATCGATAAGACCAATGTCATTAAATACACACTCCCAAAACAAATGTATTAAAACCCTCTGATTCGTGTGGTTATAAAATCAACCAATTACAGTGATCCCTCGCTACTGCACGTTTCAGTTCCTGCGGCTTCAGTGCATCGTGGGTTTTTGGAAAATAGTCATCAAAAAATAAAAAAAATAAGGAAATTAAGGAAAAATAGGGGAAAATTTAAGGAAAATGCCACAAAATAAGGACAATTATGCAAAAATACATAAATAAACCATAAACAAACAAAAACAGCAAAACAACCAAAAACATGGGGCAGCGGTGGCCTGGTGGTAAAGGTGCTGGATTGCTGATCCTAAGGTTGGGGGTTCAAGCCCCACTCACCACAGGTTGTCACTGCCCCTGCCAGTGCAGGTAACTGGGTTATCAAAGGCCGGCCATGTCTCTCACTGTCTATGTTGTGAGGTTCATGTAAAAGAACCATTGCCCTGACTTTTGACAAGAGTATCTGCATAGTCGTCAGCGTGTTTCCACCCTGCGATGGCCTGGCAAGCTGTCCAGGGTGTACTCTACCCTCGCCGGCAGTCGGCTGGGATGGGCGCCAGCCTCCCCGCAACCCTAATTAGGATTAAGTGGTTGCAGAAAATAAACTAAACAACCCAAAACTCCCCAACAAAACTACTGTACTGTACTTACATTTCTATGTGAGGTTTGCATCTGCGTGTGTGGGTGTGTGTGTTTATATTTTATTTACCTTTGCGTGCATTATTTTTGAAAGTTTAGTTGTTATTATCAGCATTTACATTGTTGAATATGTATTTATTGATATTATATACACATATACATGTACGTATTCGTCAGTCAGGGGGGTCGATCCTACTTCACGGAAATTCGACATGCGCGGAGGGTCTCGGTCGCCATTAACCGCATAAAAGTGAGAGTTCACTGTATGTAGGGAGACTTGAAAAAGTCAATTTCCTCTGAACCGCTGTTCAGTTCTGTTCAGCCTGTGTCCCCTATATCCACTTGTTCTTGGCTGAGAACTTTATTTTAACTTTCCTTTATTCATTTACCAAACCAATTAATTCTACTATGGTCATAAAGAGACTCGGGCCTATCACGGTTGACTCTGGGCAAAGGCGAGCTATGAAATAAAGAGTTCCACGGATCCTTGGAGAAAGTCACACATGCAAACATTAACACTCACACCTAGAGGAAATTTGGAACAGGCACTTAAAATAGCATGCATGGTTCTGGGCTGTGGGAGGAAACCGGAAATCCCAGCGAAAGATTGGCAACAACAACAGATTCTGTTGCTTGCTTTGTATCTTAAGCTTTTCCATTCAAATTAATTTTGTCTCTATTTATTTATTTCAAACTGAAAAATTTATTTTAAAGTTTTAGGCTTCCCTCACGCTTGATATGACGTGTGAACATTAATTTGCTTGTATCAGCTTGCACATATTATTGTAAGCCATTTTATCATGCAAGTCTTCCACATGGCTACTCATCACTGACTGTTGCTTGTTGCTGACGTGTCCTGAGGAAGAATTTGACCCGATCCTGTCCAGCAATGAGAAATGCACACCACTACAACTAGATTTGTTTGGTGTGCAATTCTAAGCATAATAATGGTTCTGATCACGTGAGCTTTGCTGATACAGGTGCAATTAAACGCTCTACTCTTTAAGACAATGGTCCCAAAACTACGGCCCACGAGTCGAATGCGGCCCGCGGGCCGGATGCGGCCCACCTAAACATTTGGCCCGGCCCCCTGAGCAATATCAGAGACGCATTATGATTATTTTATTTTTAGTCTGGCCACACGATCAAGACTAATACACACCCAGAACATAACATTCTACTCCACCCTTCTGCCGTCATTGCCCCATCTGAACCCCCCCCCCGAAACAAAAATCCTAGACTCTCCCCTTTCAAATAAAACGGAATAATGAGGAAATGGTTCTGGAAGAGAAAATTTGAATCAGAATGCAGGGTATTTAACCTTCAGTGGACAGGTTTGTTTCATGCAAAGAAATGGTTGTTTGTATCATCTGTCAAGAGGTGGTGGCGGTATTCAAAGAATGCAACCTGCACCGGCACTCTGAATCCCATCACAAATACGAGTATGATCGCTTGCAAGGCCAAATACAAGTAGACAAATTCTCAAAGCTAAAAAGTGGACCGTTCGCTCAGGAGAATACATTTGTATGCCAGGCTCGGCTGAACCAGTCGTCTGTTCGGGCAGCTTCCGGGTCCCTCAACCGATAGCCACCAGCGTGTTTTTTTTTTTTTTTTTCCCTGACTTTTTTTCTGTGAAGGTCCTGGAAAGGGTTACTAATATCTGGTTATGCGTGGCTTACTGGAAAACAATAAATGTTTAGGTTTAGGCAGCGCTGCGATCATCACACTTTTTCTGTTACAAACTGACCTCGGCCCCCCATCAGAGAAGGGAAAAATTATGTGGCCCTCGCAGGAAAACGTTTGGGGAGCCCTGCTATAAGACAACATTCATATTTACTACATGGGAAAGGTTTTGATTGCTCTGCCAGCTGAAGGTTCTTAGACATTATCCCAACTGGATAATGCTTTACTCTGTGATAGTTTCCAGCGAGTACCAACACAAGTGCAGGAATCAGTGAGATTTATTTCAAACAGGAAACACATACACACACACACACACACAAAACAGAGAAATAAATAGCACACAAACCTCCTCTAAGGCTCACACAAAACTAACAAGGTTCTAAACAACAAAGACACGCAGGCTTATGGAGACGGCCCATGGAGCTGACGATAGCACAGAAGCTCCAGTCCAAGAATGCGAGCCTGGCATGGTCATGGAATGTATCAAGTGTATTCAGGTCAGGCTGGCTTAATAGATATCCTCAAGACAGAACAGCTGATAAAGCTCAAATAGTAATAAACTAGATGTTTACCTCAAATGAAAACAGGTGAGAAGGTGACTGCAGGAGAAGTGATGGGGAGAAGAACTCAGAATTCAGTAGCCTGGAGATGTGCAGTGGACGCAGTAAAGATGTGAAGGCCGGTCATGTCTCTCACTGTCTATGGTGTGAGGTTCATGTAAAAGAACCATTGCTGACTTTCGACAAGAGTAGCTGCAAAGCCATCAGCCCTCGCCCAGAGTCGGCTGGGATGGGCGCCAGCCTCCCTGTAACTCTAATTAGGATTAAGCGGTTACAGAAAATGAAAAATAACTGTTATATATAACAAAGTATAAAAATCTCATTTTTTTAATAGTACTTGTAGAGCGCACAGAGTTCACTTGCCCTTGATACTCAAAATATATATATTTTTAAACTATCCATAATTTTGATTTTGTCTGCTTTTTATGTTCTTAGGCAGTACATACTAAAACTATGATTGCACATTTTGCTGATTCCCTTTGTAGCAATATTCATAGTTAGAAGCTATCACTTATCAGTATGTCATGCAAATGTGATGTTCCCTGCCTATCATTTATGCTCGATTTCTGTCTATAGCACTTTTGTAGGCTGTAAACGCCTCTGCACCTCATACACTGTTTGCAATAAAACACAATCACACTGCTGTTACTGCCACACTGAAAATAAAAGTTTCTCCTTGTTCTCCACCTATCCATACAAGTTTGCTTGATGGTGAATTACTGATGAATAATTGCTTGTAGATGTGAGTCAGTGTGTACAGGTGAGGTGACATGTTATAGACTGGCATCTCTTCCTTGTGCCAAGTGATCCAAGGATATGCTTTGGATCCACCATGACACTGATTAGGATAAAACAGTAACTTGATGGACAGACAGACAGTCAGGCAGTCAGACAGACAGACAGACAGATAGACAGACAGATAGACAGACAGACAGACAGACAGACAGACCGATAGATATATAGATAGATAGACAGACAGACAGACACAGACAGACAGATAGATAGATAGATAGATAGATAGATAGATAGATAGATAGATAGATAGATAGATAGATAGATAGTCAGGCGGACAGACAGACAGACAGACAGACAAACATATGTTTTATATTTTAGCGCATGTAATATCATACATAGGGTTTTAAAACCGCATCAATAACTTGCGGATTTTCATGAATCACGTGAAAAACGGGGACCTGCTGTACCAGCTGATTTGCTGCAAGGTAGAGACACATTTGTGGTTGAGGCCATGCACAGCACCCTAACTACACCTCCGGATGAATCGACTCATCAAAGGAACCAATATATGAATGATGGGTTAGTAACCCTGTGGTGCCAATGTGTATATGGTACAGTAAGTATTCTTGACAAAAGGAGAAATGAATGGAAATGCAGGGTAGGTGGTCTGATATGTTTTCTAATTGAAGACTACTGAGACTGAACAGTAGTATAATACTGAAGTGTCAGGGCAGTGGTAACCTGATGGTAAGGTGCTGGACGACCGATCCCAAGGTCAAGGGTTCAAGCCCAACTATCAATGGGTTGTCACTGCTGTTCCCCAATTACAGCTTGGTTATCAAGCCATGTCTCTCAAGGTCTACGGTGAGCGGCTGTAAAAGAACCATTGCTGACTTTTGTCAAGAGTAGGCTACAAAGCCGCCAGCGTGTTTCTGCACTGCCTGCACTCCGCCCTCTGCACTTTGGCCTCACCTAGAGTCGGCTGAAACGGATCTCAGCCTCCTTCCGATCATAATTATTAGGATTAAACGGTTCAGAAAATGAATGAATGAATACTAGTATTTGTTAAATAAAAGGCATTCCTTCACTTACAACTTGTCCGGTGTGAAATTTACTCAACACCAATTAACTGTATTTATTCCTACACGGTAGACAATAGTAATAGTAGCATTGCCAAAATTGTGAAGAAATAAGAAAAGAATAAAAAATAAATAAATAAATATAAAAAACAAACCTGTCAGCTTTGACAGTTTCAATAGGATGGAAATTGCCGATGTCATAACCTGGTTGTTTATGTGAAATTCAGACTTTCAGCTCAAGCATTTTTACCACACACTGATCCATCTTAGTACATGTGGAGCGAGAGAGAGAGAGAGAGAGAGAGAGAGAGAGAGAGAGAGAGAGAGAAAGAGACAGAGAGAGCATAGAAAGATAAGGAACTGCAAATGCATGTTAGCAGTTTCAGCCTGTGGGCATCAGGTAGACATTGAGTTTTTCTCTTTGCTCAATACAGGAAATAGATGCCAACTGTTGTCTATATGTGATTGTGAGCAAAAAATATTTAAATGGTATAAAAGGCTGGTGGCACCTTAAAATGACTAATATACCAATTAGCACGCCTACATATTCCTGTGGCAACAATCACCTTACCGCTTGCGTGGTGCTATTTTTCAAATTGGATCTACCACATTCTCCGAATCAGAAAGTGACTGATTATATTCCCAGTGCACCCATGAAGCGACCATGTTGTAATTGGGTGTTACCCACACCTTCGTCGTATGCTGCGGCTGCGTTGTTCTTCTTCCTTTTGTGGTTAGCTTCAATTATTTGCTTATTCAATTTCAAAGTTTTTTTTGCCACGGGCTCAGACTCAGTCCTGCTTCTTACATGCTCTCTCTCTCTCTCTCTCTCTTTCTCTCTCACTCTCACTGAGAAGAGTGTTTTACAATGTACTCCAATTAGATTAAACAGGATTTGCTAGAGGATGATCTACAACTGGCCAGTTATTAAAATCAATCACGACAATGAGCTTCCTAATGTTTATTATAAGATCTACTAGGTGAGTCTTCTTCTTGACAAGAGACAGATTCCATGGCACCAGTACAAAGGCAAACAAATGCCGTCGTAAGATTTAACCTAATAATGTATCAGCAGCAAATTTATCATACCAGAAATAATAGCACGGTAAGATTTTTTTTTTTTTTCTTTCTTTTTTTCTGCAGGAGGAGTTTCTTGTGGATTTGTACAGGGGGTAATCCTATTACGGCAAGACAAATCTAAAGAAAGTATAACAAAATAAAAAAATTCTGTGTTTTTGGTCATCGAATAAAGGAAACTTTCTGATAGCCTGGACAAGAACAGTGTAAGTCTTAAAGGTCTGAGATTTACAGTGCTTTGAAAGGTCACCGTCTGCATCTCGCAGGCAGCTGGGACTTGTAAACGACTCCTCTTATCAAATGTTAATGCTGCCAGACCCGCATTGCTTCAGGGACAAGCAGGGAATAGTCTATATCTGTGAGGTCTTAAGGTCCGATAGAAACAAGTAATTCAATTTGCATGCAAAAATCAGACGCTAATTGCATCTTGACGATCATAAAACCCAAATAGAGTTCTTTTGTTCTCTGGACTTCAAGAGGGACACTGTAATGTCTTTCAGTGTGAATATTGACCAACCTAAAGGGAACACACACGCACACACACACACACACACCAACTTGAAAGAAAATGGACTTTCACTGACATATTTATTAATGCACCAACCCACACACACACACACACACACACACACACACACACACACACACACACACACACACATATATATATATATATATATATACATACAAAGTCATGCCTTATATAAATTATCCTCACAAATATTTCAATATCTGAAAATATATACCTTAATTGTTTATATGGTTGTCTTTTGCAACTAAATTGATGTGTATCATAAATTATCGTGTCTCAAACCTAAAGGTAATCATTCCCAGTATAACGTCCTGCTTGCTGGCCTTTTACGTGAAATATTACGGCTCGGTCTAATGACAAACGCTAATCTGTTAAATCCTCTTTTTCTCGGGCTGGTAATTTAGTGCAAGAATTAGTGAAGAGAACCCTGCCAGAAGTCTTCATAGTGCTAATTATCTGCCAAATCAAGCACACAGTAAAAAGGAGTAAAAATAAGATGGAATATAAATTTGATTGTCCTTGAAGTGAGCAATGAGAGCTATTCATTAAAGACTGGTATTAATGCAGACAGTTTGAACAATACACTCTCAACACAAAACCTGCCCCAGTTTATATTTATGCATGTCCACAGACATAAAGAATAGTAATTGTATCAGCGTTAATTATACATGGAGAACAGGTTGTCTAAACAAAATTGAGGCATACAATGCAGACTGCCAGAGACTGCTGTAAATCCACAGGCATTTCATCCTGCTGTTGCTACACAATTGCCCTAAATGCAATGCAGTCTTTTTTTCTTTTTTTTTCTTTGAACAAGACGACTGCACCAGTTGGAGGACAAAAAAAAAAAAAAAAAAAAAAAACACACGACACCAGTACCTGATTTAGTAGGTCACATTGCCCCCTGTTGACCGTCCGCTGCATGTGTAAGCTTTAAAAAAGTGCCTTTGACTTGAAAATGTCTGATTTCAAAAGGCCACGAACGTAGTCAGAAAGATGGAGGATAAGCTGAGTGCATTTGGCCGCAAATGGGGCTAACGCAAGGCTAACGGCGTGAAAACAAAAGACAGGTTCCACGAAGGCAGACATCGAAATCGATCCGGCACCTATGTCAGTGTTTTTGAATGTTTTGACAGTAACCTTGCCCCCAGCTATGGCTTTCTTCTTTAAATTATTTATCATGTTTTTTTTTTTTCACAAATGAAATCACACAAGTTCATGCCGCAAATAGAGAACTGGAAGCTAAATGGCTACAGCAGACACGTATGGATTTCCTGTCAGGGCCACTGTGTAACAGCATAGGCTGAGAGTGCAGATCCTGCCCTGTGCAGTATGTAGATGAGCCATTGGCAGTAATTGAAAGCTGGCTAATGCAAGACACTGGAGAGCACACTGCAAAAGTGATTTTAAACAAGACAGGAATCCGAGGAGACATCCTTGGTGTTCTTTGAATAACCTTTGGTTCACTACTGATAGACCATGATACCTGAGATGTGAAAGGAAGTGGAGAAGGCGGAATGGAGAGAACTCATCAGGGTGACTCAGGGGGGTTCTGCAATTGATGGACCTGACTTTGTTTCCTAGTACTACCCCTTTTCTCCAATTGGTACTGTCCAGGAAAATAAATGATCCATGAGTGCAGCCGTAGTGGGTTGTCAGTATTAACTTGCCAGAGTTAGGGGATGTTTCGGGTTGTATTCTCAAAGGTCATGCTCTGCTTTCTAGAAGTCTGACCTGTCAGCTTTGCTTTGTGCATGGAATTCTGCATATTGATCCGTTCTCGCATCATATGTATTCCATGCATAGCTTGCTGTCCTGTCTCCACCATTTTAGTGCGAGGAATACAATAAGCTATAGTTGGGAGGTACAGGTAAAGAAAGAGCCTGTAGAGAAGGCCAGCAAGGGGGGGAGGGGGGGTGGGGGGGAGAGAGACATTATCTGCCTGATGAGCGCTGCATTGTTTGCAAACTGGACAAGAGAGCCTTGATTTACGTAAGGCTGGTGTCAGCAGCTGAAAGCTGAGCGCTGTGGGCCTGCGTTTCTCTCTTGTTAAGCCAAGGCCAAATCGCCAGCCCACGCATTGCGCTCTCTCAACAAAGCAGTGTGACGCGGCTGCCGATGTGATGGCTTAATATTCCCTGTAAGACATTACTGCCTCGAAGGAAAGACCAGCCCTTTCAACCGCACAAACCTGATTTCAGACACTTTTTCAGCTCAGCAAATAGAATGCTACAGTAGGGAATGAGGCGTTCTGTAATTTAACAGACCCCTTTTCTCTTTTTCTTTCTTCCCTCGCCCCTTTTTGAAAGCATAACTGGGTTGTCGAGGAGTTATATTTTCCTCCCAGTGGTAACAGTTAAATGTCAGATTTATCTGGCAAAACTTATCAATAAAGGCACTATTGATTCGGCTGCTTTATTTCGCTCACTGTGTCCTCTGGTGGGGGAATTAATCATGCTCCAGGATGTCATGTCGCCTCCATAGATCACTGCAGGTTCTGTTTGAAGATGCAAATAGCCACTGCCTTTGTGTTGAATTAGTGCCCCTGGGCTTCTGATTTGCTGAAGGATTAATGTCGGTCAAAGCTTGAATTAGCAATCAATTGCTCTGCCATCGTGTAGGACATGGAACAGCTGAAGATTTGCTAATAGACGAAACTGGAACTCATTAATTTTCTCCTGTACCGAGTATCGAGTGCATGAAGTAAAAATAGAGCAAAAATGCCTAGTGTAAATCCACAGCTACTCAAACTGACAAGTGCATGGTGGGAAGGTCACAGTGAACTGACAGAAAAAATGTCATGCATAAAAATATAATAGTGAGAGAGAATGCAGGATCCTTTGAAAGCACGTGCCAACAGCATTTTCGGACATTAATTGCTTTTAAATGAACCTGTTACTGCATAAATACTACACACACTGATGACCTCATCCTGTTGCTCTCCAGAATGAATGAATAATAAATAAATTAGACAAAATTCCTGACAGGTTCGATGTTATGGAAGCGTATTATTGTCGTGTGAGAAAGAGAAAAATAGATCAGTGGAATTGCATTCTGTTATAAAAAGTTTATCGTTCGAACAAAATTGTTCCTCGGGTTATAACGACAGACAAATTTAAGTATACAGGGATCCCTCACTACTTCACGTTTCAACTCATGCCGCTTCTGTGCATCACGTTTTTTTGTTGTTTTTTTTAAATATTCATCAAAAAGTTAAAAAATAAGGAAATTAAGTTAGAACAGAGGGAAAAGTTAAGGAAAATGCTGCAAAACAAGGCGGGTTATGCAAAAAAAAAAAAAAAAAAAAAAACCACAAAAACAAAAAAAGCAACCCAAAACCCCCCAACAAAACTACTTACATTTTTATTGTAATATCTGTGTGTGTGCACACGTGTCATTGTGCGTGTGTATTTATATTTTATTTACATCTTGTGCATTATTTTTGAATGTTTAATTGCTATTATAAGCATTTATACCATGCAATCTGTATTTATTGATATTATATACACATAAACATGTACGTATACATCGGTCAGGGGGGGGGGTTGATCCTACTCGGCGGTCACAGGGGGACCTCGGTCCCAATTAACTGCGGAAAGTGATTGATCCCTGTGTACTATTCTTATTATAATGTATGAGAAAATGATTATTATATGTATAAACAATTTTCTTTTTTCTGGTTCCACAGAAATATGCTTCTGTGCTACAGTCCAGTCATAAGTGTTGAATAAGAGGAATAAACAGTTCAGGACCGGACCACTTTGGGGAGGCAACAGAAGCTTCAATATTATTTCGGGCTCATTCTGCACCCATTCTTGAGTTCTATAATTCGTTCATTCATTTTCTGAACCGATTAATTTTAATTAGGGTCACGGGGAGGCTGGCACCCATCTCAACCGAGTCGGAGCATGGGCGGGGTACAACCTGGGCAGCTCAACAGGCCATCATAGGAGTGAATTCGATAATAATTATTATTATTATTGTAAATATTGATGAATCAGAGATGTGTCAGAACACACGCACATTTTCATTGAAAGAAAGATTCTGGGCTTCTGAAGAATGTTTAGAAAGATTATAGTTTGGTGTCATTTGAAAGTTAATCCATTCAGAAGAAACACACATATTAGAGTTTTGGATGAATATTGAGAGAAACCAGAGAACATTCATTCATTCATTTTCTGAACCGCTTAATCCTAATTAAGATTGCAGGGAGGCTGGCACCCATCTCAACCGACTCTGGGCGAGGGCAGAGTACGCCCATGACAGCTCACTAGGCCATCAAAGGGCAGAAATACGCTAACGGCTATCCAGCCGTTGAAATTCAGCAATGGTTCTTTTACATGAACCTCACACCATAGACAGTGACAGACATGGCCAGCCTTTGACAAAGCAGTTAGCTCCACTAGGGGGAGACAGTGACAACAAGTTGAGAGTGAAGCTTGAACCCCCCCCCAGCCTTGGGAGCAGTGATCCAGCACCTTTACCACCAGGCCACCACTTCCCACCTGACAACATCAGAATTAAATCTTATGAATAGTGAACGAATCCAGAAAGCTACTCTGGTATCACCTTGTTTTATTTTCTTTGTTTGTTTTTTTTCGTTCTTTCCCGTATTGTTGAAATACATGGATCGCCCAGCTTTACCTTATCTTTCTTTTCAAAATGAATGTCGAGTCAGTATGAAACCGTACAGGAAAATCGTAAACATCTATCAAATTAAAGAATACACGGGCCGTTGCTTGTATGGGCCAAAATAATACAAGCTGACTCCGAACACTGAGCCCTTTGTCCTGTTGTCACATCCTCATGTTCAAATCACTACCTGCATCACGAGCCAACGCAGGAACAAGTTCTCGAGAGAAAGAAGCACTGTGTTATTTATTCACCCCGAGAAGCTCTTATATACAGCTGTGTCTGTATTCAGATTCAAATATGAAGTGGATGTGTATCCTAAACCAGTTCAAATTCGAATAAATTATCATTCTTTTCAAACTACATCTCTGCTGAGAAATAAAGTGTTTTACTCCTCTGCATGTTAATTCCCTCAGGCTTTGATTTTCTTTTGACATGCGATTAACTTCATTCTGTTGATGCGGTTAACAGTTAAAGAAGTTAAAGTTTCTCTACAGCGTGCTTCAACCCAATATACCAACTTAATGTACTGTATATGATCAAATGATGGTTATTAGATTAACACGGCAGGTGTGGGCAACGCTGCTTTCTGTATATTGGGTCATAAATGCAATGCACCCGAGCACTAAAAGAAATAAAAATACAAATGCTCATTGAAGTATTAATAACTGCTCCAACTTTATTGTTTCTTTTAAACCTGACATGGAAAAAGGTATCAGCTTATGGAACACTTTATTTTCACGACAATACAAATTAGCATATACAGTGATCCCTTGCTACTTCGTGCTTCCGCTTCTGTGGCTACAGTGCACTGCGGGTTTTTCAAAAATATTCATAGAAAAAAAAAAAAAAAAATAAGGAAATTAAAGAAGAATAAAGGAAAAGTTAAGGAAAACGCTGCAATCAAGGCCAATTATGCAAAAAAAAAAAAAAAAAAAAAAAAACCCAACCCAAAACCCCCTAACAAAACTACTTACATTTTTATGTGAGGTGCGTGTCCGTATGTGTGTGTATCTTCTTCTACTTCTTTTTCTTTTGGCTGTTCCCTTCAGGGGTCGCCACAGCAAATGATCTGCCTCCATCTCTCCCTATCCTCTGCATCTTCTACTCTTACTCCAACGACCTTCATGTCCGCCTTCACCACATCCATAAATCTTCTCTTTGGTCTTCCTCTGGGCCTTTTGCCTGGTAGTTCCAACCTCAGCATCCTACTACCAATATACTCACTATCCCTCCTCTGTACATGTCCAAACCATGTCAATCTAGCCTCTCTGACTTTGTCTCCAAAACATCGAACACGTGCTGTCCCTCTGATGTACTCGTTTCTGATCCTATCCATCCTCGTTACTCCCAAAGAGAACCTCAACATTTTCATCTCTGCTACCTCCAGCTCTGACTCCTGTCTTTTCCCCAGGGCCACTGTCTCTAAACCACACAACATTGCTGGCCTCATCACCGTCTTGTACACTTTTCCCTTCATTCTTGCCGATACTCTCCTATCACACATCACACCGGACACTTTTCTCCATCCATTCCAACCTGCCTGCACGTTGGATGTGTGTATATTTATATTTTATTTACATCTTGTGCATTGTTTTTGAATGTTTAATTGCTATTATGAGCATTTATAGGGTCGAATATGTATTTATTCATATTTATGTCAGTCAGGGGGGGTTGATCCTACTTTGCGGAAATCGGCGGTCGTCGGGGAATCTCAGTCCTCATTAACCGCGGAAAGTGAGGGATCGCTATAGTGCATGAGAAAAGCACGATCTGAGTGGTTTTTCTATTTATAATAGAAAAGAGGATAATTCTTGAATGAAAATGGCAGTCAACAAATGTAAAGTTCATCAACGTCACTGACGCATATGGTTTGACCACTGTTGTGCATTTTAATAAATAAATAAACGACAGAATGATGCTGGATCAATGATCCTAAGATTGGGGTTTCAAGCCCCATTCTCAACGGGTTGTCACTGTCCCCCCAGTGCAGCTAACTGGGTTATCAAAGGCCAGCCATATCTCTCACTGTCTATGGTGAGAGGTTCATGTAAAAGAACCATTGCTGACTTTCAACAAGACTAGCTGCAAAGCCATCAGCATGTTTCCGCGCTGCGATGGTCTGGTGAGCTGTCCAGGGTGTACTCTGCCCTCGCTCAGAGTCGACTGGGATGGGCACAAGCCTCCCCGGGACCCTAATTAGGATTAAACAGTTCCAAAAATGAATGAATAAAGGACATAAACCGTGTGCATATTCTTTGAAAGGTAAAATGTAACTTCATCCTTAGTTCGGAGGTGAAGTCCAACCACTCCTCACTGTGGAGTTGCTCAGTAAGTCTCGATCAAGTATGTATTTTAAAATGAACAGAGTTTCACTGACTTCCACCCAAGGCTGAAGCTGCTTCTTATTAAATGTTGGTTGGCACTGCTTTGTCTGTAATTTAATATACAGTACAGTGGTACCTCACCTTACGAAATTAATCCGTTCCAGAAGTGGTTTCGTAACCTGATTTTTTTTTCGTAAGTTGAGTAGAATTTTACATGTAAAAGGCCTGATTTGTTCCAAGGCCCCCAATACAACCCCTAAACACTTTAAAAATGATAAAAGTATACCCTTTAAGGCCTCCTTCTACTTCAATATAGTACCGATGGTAGACAGATTTTGGCCATATTCCTTTGCGATATCACTCAACCGCATGCCACGAGCCTGCTTCTTCTTTTCACTCGCACCGGGAATCACTTTCAGCGGGAATCACGCACGTGTGTGTGTGTGTGTGTGTGTGTGTGTGTGTGCACGCGTGTGTTGACCATGTCTTCTTAGCAGAGTTTAATTACAAATGTTTATGCAAGGTTAAAAGCCTGAGCCAAAAAATAAAGTTGCAATGAGCACACTCGAAAAACTCAAGAAACAACAGTAACTCTGTCCTTTTACGCGTGTTAGAACTCCGTGATGAACAATGGGTCGAAGGCACACAAAAAGCATCATGGGTATTATGGAGATGCAGCTCCATAATAGCCAATGGGAGGCCAGCGGAGCAGGGTGTTGGGAGATAGCCAATGGGAGAGCAACTCGCGCATTGTTTGAATTTTTGAGATGGCGCGTTTTGTAACGTGAATTTTTTTTTTTTGTATCCAGAGACGGAAATTTTAGCTAAATGCTTTACATAACTTGGATTTTTTCATAAGGTGAGGTACCATTGTATATATATTTTTATTATAATTATTTCATGACATATACAATTATCAAGTCATTCAGCACTTTAAACTCATTAAAATGTTACCTTGTAAAAACCTATACATTTATAAATATAAAAAGCATATCACATTCCAGTCATATAATTTAGTTTACAACTAAAAATTAAATTAAGTGTGAAGTTATCTCTTTAAAACTCAATCCTAAAAATAAAAAAGTTGTGCTGTGTTTCACAATTCTGCTAATACAGTAATTTATTATTTGTTGGAATATTTTCATTAAATTAAATTGGCAGTTGCAAGCTGCTACTTTCTAGTGCAGATACAATAACATTTAACAGGAGCCATGTTTTCATCAGATACCATAATGGCCAACTGTTAATGGTTTAAAACAAAAGGACAAGGGATTTTTCTTCCTACACACCAATGTTCAGTGATACTCAATGTCATAAAAACGAGAAGCCCATACAGAATTACTGAAGACAGTAAATGTCAGACCCAGAGTTCCAGCATGCTGTGGAGCTATACAATGCAGTCATGTCGAGTTTCTGCCGAGACGTGGCTCAGGTGTGTGGCGACAGGCATAATGACAGGTAAGGCTTTGGAGACTAATCTGTTTCAACAGAGTGTATAGAAGAGGAGGTGAGAAAGCTGAACAGGCTTGATACATGTCTTACATTATGTATAAATGAGGCAAGGCCTAAATTACAACCGCACCACTATCACTGAGTAGACACATGGAATTGCAGGTAATGGAGAAAATTGTTGTTCCAGAGTGAAAATGTATTATGCATATGGAAGAGAAGTTTAAAATGCCATCAGAATGTTTTCAGAATTAATCATCGATGCCAATGAAGCTGACATTAGTTAATAGAATAAGTGTTGAACTGACGGTCAGGTCAACAAGAGAAAACCGAGAGATGCAGTCGGGAGTCTGAAGAGAAGTTGCTCTTTGCCTCCATCACCTGGTCATATTAGGAATGACAAGAGTTCACCTTCAGTGCCGTGGCCGATACAGCCTACAACTGTGGCTCCAGCCTATGTACAATAAGGTTATGGGCTCATCCACTCACTGATTTTATCTGATATTATATATATATATATATATATATATATATATATATATATATATATATATATATATATATATATATATAAATATTCTTTTTCTTTCGGCTGTTCCCTTCAGGAGTCGCCACAGCAAATGATCTGCCTCCATCTCTCCCTATCCTCTGCATCTTCTACTGTTACTCCAACGACCTTCATGTCCGCCTTCACCACATCCATAAATCTTCTCTTTGGTCTTCCTCTGGGCCTTCTGCCTGGTTGTTCCAACCTCAGCATCCTACTACCAATATACTCACTATCCCTCCTCTGTACATGTCCAAACCATCTCAATCTAGCCTCTCTGACTTTGTCTCCAAAACATCGAACATGTGCTGTCCCTCTGATGTACTCGTTTCTGATCCTATCCATCCTCGTTACTCCCAAAGAGAACCTCAACATTTTCATCTCTGCTACCTCCATCTCTGCCTCCTGTCTTTTCCCCAGGGCCACTGTCTCTAAACCATACAACATCGCTGGCCTCAACACCGTCTTGTACACTTTTCCCTTCATTCTTGCCGATACCTTCCTATCACACATCACACCGGACACTTTTCTCCATCCATTCCAACCTGCCTGCACGCGCTTCTTCACCTCTTTTCCACACTCTCCATTGCTCTGGATTGTTGAGCCTAAGTACTTAAAATTCAGCTTCTGTGTGACCCTTGTAGTAGTATTATATATATATATATATATATACATATATATATATATAGTATTATTTTTATATATATATATATATATATATATATATATATAGTATTATATACATATATATAGTATTATATATATATATATATATATATATATATATATATATATATATATATATATATATATATATATATATATATATATATATATATATATATATACATGTAAGGAGGACATGAAGGTCGTTGGTGTAAGAAAAAAAGATGATAAGGATAGGGTGAGATGGAGGCAGATGATTCGCTGTGGCGACCCCTGAAGGGAAAAGCCGAAAGGAAAAGAAAATTAATACTACGACAAGGGTCACACAGAAGCTGAAGCTTATCTTAGCCGACATTGTCAGAAGACGAGGTGCTCCCTGACCATTGCCAGACTATCGTAGTCAACAAGCAACCATTTACAATCTCTCTCTCTCTCTCTCTCTCTCTCTCTCTCTCTCTCTCTCTCTCTGTCTCTCTCTCTCTCTCTCTCGCTCTCTCTCTCTCTGTGTGTGTGTGTGTATATACACTATAATGTGATTTTTATTCTATCTTAATCGATGATGTACAAAGGGTAATCTTATTCCGCTGAAGTACCCAGATGATGCAGCATTAATTTTTTTTTCTACTTTCAGCGATTCAGCAATCATTTATTTAGACTCCAGCATAATACCATGTTGTATCAGTATTGCTTTTTATTCATCGCAGCCATTGTAAATCTAATTCAATGATGATTCAATTTTTCTTCTCACTCATTCAGCATAATGTTCATATAATTGAATGAATTGATTGAATCCCCCCCCCCCCCCCCCCACTCCACCCCACTTCACCTTCCCCTCCCAATTGTCAGCATGTAGCTGCAGTGTCACACAGATCCGAATGGGGGAAGCAGAGGATTTCATAAAAGCAACGTGACCTAGTTTCAGTTTACACAGTCTGGAACATTTTGTTCTTTTTGATACTTCCCACTCATACAAGGGGACACACACTGAAGTCAAGTTCACTTACAGTTTTTGACATATAAATGTGTGAGCATGTTCAGAGTTGAGATTGGACAGCAAGTTCATATTTGTATACTTTAAAAGAAAATAAGTGCATTTCTTTTTTTTTTTATCGAGATCCGTACACTTTCTTTTATTATATACATTACTCTTTTAATCTCAGTTTGGTTAAAAGTCCCAAAACGTCCAAAACAGGACCAAAACCTGAAATACATTTTATTCCAGGATATGCAGTCTTTATTTGTGTGGGGGAAGAGACGTGCAAAGCGTGCTTGTGTTTCATACACTAAACGCATGGTGTACACAGAGCCTTCTGTTTGACTACATTGTGGTGGCTGTGGGCGAGGGGATGTGGGTTCAAGTGTATTTGTTGTAATGCATGTACAAAATCGCAGCGTACTGTTTCACCCTTTTCAAACAACCAGGCTGAGTGTACATGTGTGTGTGTGTGTGTGTGTGTGTGTGTGTGTGTGTGTGTGTGGCTGTTGATCCCACAAAGGCGAGCTGCAATCAGACATTCATCAAAACTCATCAGTTTCATCTAGAGGACTCGTCCACTTTGTTCAAAAGCTCATGTACTGAGAACTGTGAATTCCGCAAACATACTAAATAGAAACGTGTTGTTTTTCTCCTTGTTTATTGCTTTTGTGACTTATCAATTAAGCACAGATACTCAGGGATAATTTATGGCACACACTCTCTTGACCAAGAAGCACAGCTTCATGTGCTGATTCCTGTTTCTGTGCTCGAAACAACAGCCTTTTGTGTTTGGAACATTTTGTCTCTTTTACTCCAGAGACAGAAGGAAGTATCTCTGCAGTACCGTCAAAATAAAAACCACGTGGGACACTTGAAACTTGTTTGGGGTGATCTTTTTTTTTTTTTTTTTTTTTTTTTTTTTCCTCCGGTTCAACCCTGAAGCAGTGCAACATGTAGAAATGTTTTGCTTGGGTAAATTTCCAAAGCCAACATTTCTGAAAAGATAAGAATTAAAATGTTGTCAAGAAAATTCCCGATGGTATCGTTCCTGAGCTTTTTTTTTTTTTTCCCCTCACGTTTATAGGGCAGCATGCTGGTGGATGCAGGTGGAGCTGGTGGTGTAGTGGTTAGAGTGTTGGGCTCATGATCGGGAGGTTGTGAGTTCAAGTCCCACTGAGACCCTCACTGTGCTAAGACCCCTGGGCAAGGTCTCAACCACAAGTGTGCCCTTGGTCACCCAGCAGTATAAATGGGTACCAGTAAAAATATACTGGGAAGGGAACCTACAGTGGACTAGCGTCCCATCCAGGGGGAGTTGAACTCCTGGTCGCTTCATGCTATGGAAACCGGGGATAAGCACCGGCCTGATGAGCCGCTAGGCTCGGGTGTAAAAACCCAAACAGTTAATCAATCAAAAAAATCAATGCTGGTGTAGTGATTAGCACATCGGTCTCACAGGAAAAAGGTCGTGGGTTCAAGCCCTGTGTCCAGCCAGCGGTGGCATTTTTGTTCAGAGTTTGCATTTTCTCTCCGTGCTGATGTGGGTTTTTTCCAGGTTCTAATATTTTCCTTTCACTGTCTAGATAGTCTCAAGTGCCCCTAGATGTGAATATTAAGTATGAATGATTGTGTGTGTCTGTTAACGGTGTACCCCGCTTTTATCTGGAGTTGGCCGGGATGGGCTCCAGCTTCCCCATGATCATAATAGAGGATGAGGAAGTTTAGAAGATGAAATGACATGAAATGCATATTTCACCCTGTAGTGGGCATAGGTGACACAGTCCCAGCTCATCCCTCTGTTTAATCCAGATATTGGTGACTTTTCTATACGGAGTTTCCACATGGGTATCCCCGCCTCCGCCGCCGCCGCCACCACCACCACCACCACCACCACCACCACTGTTGTCCAAGCACCCCTCTTAATACAAGTAAGAATTTGTTTTAGTTCCATTGCACCCAGGAGTAAACGACTTCATGAATGTGTCTGGGCGGGAACTGCACCTTATCCAGGGTGTATTCCTACTGCACACAAATCCAAACCCAACATGACCCTGATAAGGATGGAGCACTCACTGAAAACCGATCGAATTTATGTCTGTAATTAACAGCTGTCAAACTAGACAATATATTATTTGTACATTGATATATCATTAAAATCTATATAAGTCATGATCACAGTCTACAAGCACTTTAATAGTTTGATATATTGTTGGTGTTTGTAAGTTGTTTTATGGCTATTGTGCACTGTTTTAGCAAGATGCAGAGAGAGAGAGAGAGAGAGAGAGAGAGAGAGAGAGAGAATAAAAAATATTGGATGCATTTCATAAACAATATAAATAAAAGGACATAGAAGGGCCATGTTGGCCATTAACCTTTCCACATGTTTATTTCATAATTTACACCAAAACATCTGCTCTGTACATTTTAGAGGAAGTGAGATCACATGAGCATTATCAGATTGTTAATGTGGGACTTACCAAAGTTAAGAACTGAGGCAGTGTTTTTTTTTTTTTTTTTTGTTTGTTTTTTTTTTAAACTGAAGTAGATATTTAAAGCACCACTCTTCACCCCGATAAGAAAGTTTTATTTATTTAGCGCATGAAATATTTTTTGGGTGTTTTCATTATTGAGATTTCTTAATATTTCATTATTTCAATGACTTTTAATTTGTACAAGGGGATTAGTTAGGAACAAGAGGGAAAATATTTTATGTTGCACTTCCTCAGCTAAAAGCATAATATAGTTTAATAATAAATACACTGAGCACCCCATTAACCTCAGCTAATTGGATTGCACGGCCGCCTCGCAGCGAGAAGGTCCTGGGGTTGAGTCCCAGGCTCGGTGGAGTTTGTATATTCTCCTTGTGCGTGCGTAGGTTTCCTCCGGCTCCTCCTGTTTCCTACCACATCCACGGACACATGAATTACACTAACTGGCTGCTCCAAATTGCTCATAGTTGTGAATATTAATGGTTGCGTTGGCGAGCTGTTCAAGATGTACCAAGCCTTCACCTGCAGTCAGCTGAGATAGGCTTTAGCCTCCCTGTGACCTTGGTATGATTAAGGAATGAGGAAAGGAGTGAATAATTGAATTGGTACAGATATTATGGTGAAGTCTACAGTAGTGGCTTTCGCAGAAAATAAAGCAGACAGTATCAGTAAACTTTCAAAAGAACCCCTAAGATAATATTTATATCAGTCTATTTGTTGCCTCGTGGAGAAGTGTGTGTGTCATGTGTATTTGTTATCATGTGACTTGTCAATTAAGGACCATTAATCCGCTCATAGTCACCTTACCTTATATGGCTCACATGTCTCAGATTAATGCAATTTCTATCTGTCATATATGATGCAACGGGCATATCCCATGGCCACTGAGATGTAGCTGACACATATACACTATGCTATGACATAAATGTCAATTGTAATGTAATGATGATGAAAAACAGATAGCTAAATGAGTGGAATGCGCTGAAACCTGGACAACCAAATTTTGGAACGCAGCACAATGTCTGAAAGTGCAGACTATATAAAAAAAAAAAAAACCCTCCCTAAGGGCTCTAGAGTCTTTTGAGCTGAGACAGCTGAAGGACATCGCTAAAACCCTCGAGATCGACACAAGGATGTCGAAGAAAAAATAAAGATGTTAGGGAAGCAATACAAAAGGCGTTACTCGAAGGAGACTTGCTGCCAGGGGGATTGGTTCAAGACCATGATGACCTCCAAGGCAGCTCAGAGGAAGAAAATGAAGATGGAGAATATGAATCAACGCAAAACTATAGCGATCCCCAAGGCACTCCGAAGATAACAAAGTATAGCAATAGAGAACTTCTGCTCAGAGAGAAATGGAGGCCGAAAGCTGCTGAATGGAGGCGGAAAATGAGAAAGGCCGAATAGAAAATCAGAGGCATTGAATAGAAATGGAGATGAAGAAAACGGTACAGGCCTTAATGTGCCTGAGTCGTGGGACAACCATTGGCGACCCGCCATGAAAGATAACGCCCTGGTTAGCATCTTCATGGAGGTTTTCTTGGCAAGATTAGTGCAGTGGTTTGCCATTGCCTTCTGCACGATGCGAACCTACGGGCAGTTTAGAACGGCCAATTAACCTACTGTGCATGTCTTTGGATTGTGGGAGGAAACCAGAGCACCCAGAGGAAGCCCACGCAAGCACAGGGAGAACATGCAAACTCCACACAGAAATGCCCAGGCTGGGAATCAAACCCAGGCCTTCTTGCTGTGAGGCGAACGTGCTAGCCACTACGACACCATGCCACCGGAACAGGCCCTATAGGTAAATAAAACTCAAACCTACTAACAATGATTCACGGTCAAAGCTTAATATTGGCGAAAACAGAGGCTGAATGCCAGTCTTTAATGGAAATGTACTTGACCAATTGTATGTGGAGTTTGAAAACACAGCTGCTGATTAGAACTAATAGGCTATAGCTATAGCATTGGGAAAAGAGCCTAGAAGTATTTCCTTTTCGCCCAGTACCACGAGCTCTGACCAAGAAAATGTCTGAGTCACAGAAAGCGCCATGTGTTTTTGAAGTCCACGAGGAATTGGAATTGGACTTGACCAATTTTTTGTGGAGATCGAAAACACAGCCACCGATTACAACTGGCCTTATCACGTACAGCTATCCCTAAATTACGAAATGTACTGAAAGGAAAAAGCCGTGAAGTGCTCACTTTACTTTCATCTAAAGAAAGGAAGGACTATAGAGTGCTCAAAGCTGCCATCCTTAAATTCTATGAGCTGGTGCCAGAGGCTCACCACCAGAGATTTGGGAACCATCCTAAGTGAGACAGCGGCACATATATACAATTTGGGAAATGATTTGGCACGTGTCCAGTGTTGTCAAAGGGTCGATGTTGAGTCCAAGTCTATAAACCACTCCCACCATCCAAAGACAACAGCGTTAGAGAAAAGTGCATCGAAGTGTTTCCCTTTCGCCCAGTGGCGTGACCTCTGGCCAAGTAAATGGTGTTTCATCGCGGAAAGCTAAATCTAAAGATGACATTCTGGAATGCGCACCAATCTGTCACATAAGGTTTTCCTAAAAGTTTTCAAGACTTCCTGCCTTTCCTTTGGGGGGAGGGGGTGTGATGCCACAGGCATATGCATGGCAGCTGGGATGCTGCTGTCATGTATATATCTATGATGGCTTACATATCAGTTGTGATGCTCTCATGATGCCACAGATAGCTAAATTAGCTATGAGAAGTGTTCTGGTAGTCGTGACGGACTGTGCCAAAACCTAGACAACCAAAGACAATCAAGGACACCGCCAAGAATCTACATGGCACCAGCCATCGCCAACCTTCATCCATTCCCGCCAGTCCTCACTGCAACATAATGCTGTATTCTCTCAACTTCAATAAATTGTTCTACCGACCAACTCTGCTTGAAGATTATTCTAGATGTTTCTGGAATGACCACTAGTCCGTCCTACATATCTGTCATCTGTGTACCTTCCAACGTGAAACAGCATGATAGAGATCACAGAGTTAAACCCACTTTGCCTTAAACGTGGTTCACAAGATGTGTGCAATGTGCAACACTCTCACAATTGTGGGAATTGCGGTCATTTAAATTTACGTTTAAAAATGCTAATAACATTTTGAAGCAGTTTTAGAAAACTCACTTTGCCTCGAATCCATTATTACGAATTCAGGAGAGACGCCGCATCAGTTTTGTTTACTCAAACCATAGCTGGACTGAAAGCGAGCTCATCCGCACACACCTCACATTCTAAAGTTGTCTGAATGCTTAGGCTTAACTCTGAGCCCAAACAAACATGACCATGACTAGCTTCTGGCACATAACACCTGCTTACATAACAGCCTCGAGAGAATTATGAAAGTTGTGGTGGGGATCCTGAACCAGGGCTTCTGGTATTGAATCTTATTTCATTTTCAAAAAGTTTGCAACTGCATCAAAATAAATAAATCAATCAATAAATCAATAAACAAGTGAATTAATTATATTTTTTAATTCACATCAAACCATGCATGCTTACTATTGTGCAACATCATATTTCCATTTCAGAACACTTTCTTCATTTGAGAACTGAGACCACTAATTGAAGTTTTGCAACTGAAATTTTTCTCCATTTATTGATATAAAACTTTAGCTGCTCAGAAGTCCATGGCCTCTTCTCTTCAGAATGCATCATACATTTTCCATAGGAGATCGATCTGCACTGGTAGCAGGCAAGTCATGCATATGAATTCAGTGCCTATGAATCCCTGTTATTGTAGCGTGTGCAGAATAAGTCTTGACTTTGTTCTACTCAAGTAAAGATGTACCTTTGGGAATGATGTTGCCTTTAAAATCCCATCATACATCATACATATGCAAGTCAGTGGTACTTTCATACACGGACAACTCACTCATGCTATGTGCGCTGATTAACCCCCATACCATCAACACGCTGCCTTTTGCATCTTTCACCGCGAACAATCTGGATTCTCTTTCCATCTTTGTAACAGAAAACTCAATGCTGATGTACATCACATGGTCCTCTGCTTTTCTCACCATCTGAGATGAGCTTTGGCTCAGAGGACTCATCGCTGTTTCTGGCTTCGTCCTTGCCGAATACACTTTAAAGTTGTGTTTCTGGTTGCAGCAGCAGACGGTGAATTTCAACCTTACTTTTTATGCATTGAGATGTGGTGGAGTTCCCTGAATCTTTTACCGGTGTGATGTATAATAGGCTTGCACAAGCATATATTTTCTTGCTTTTTTTGATCTTGAAAAAATGTTTCTTTTGAAGTGGTAAAAGTCTCTCGTGAATACTATAACAAACTGGTGAGCCACAGCTCATCCTTGCTTGAAAAGACAGAGCCTTTGGTGGATGTTTCTTCTAAATTCAATCTCCTTGTAATTTTGTTCCAAATTTTGTGGTGTTTCTGAGGCAACAACGTTTCATTTTGTTTGTTTTGTTTGTAAATTTACAAAATATAATGAAGCTCTGCCATAAAATATAGGAAGTCTTTTTTTTTTTTTTTTTTTTTTGTATTTGGTAAATTGAATATAAGTTTGGGTAAAATAATATTTGTTCATATCATTCATAGCAAAAGTGTGACTTAAGCCAATTTGATTATACCAGAAATGCCTGATCTCCATGGGATTTCCATTCTAACTGTTTACACAACATGTTCCCAAAAAAAAAAAAAAAACAATTAAAAATAAATACAATTGAAGCTGAATGGTATACTAGCTCAAATAACCACTTTTACATCTATGATTAGAAGAATAGCATTTTAAAATGCATGATGTATCACACATTGTGGCAGGCCAGATTACGTCTTCACCCGAGAGTCCAATGAATGTGTCCCAGAGTGTCAAGTCAGCTAAACCAATAGCGAGAGACACTGTCACTTAGAAACAATGCAACGCCGGATGCCGCCTCTTCTTCTATTTTCTTTTCCTTTCAGCTGTTGCCATAGCAAATCATCTGCTTCCATCTTCATGGAAGTCATATTACTGACTGTTATATATCACATGTTTGATTTGGCATAGGTTTTTACGTCGGAAGCCCTTCCTGACACGACCCTTTTGGCAAGGGGCAGAAACCCGCTGACGCCTATGTAGCTACTCTTGTCGAAAGTCAGCAATGGTTCTTTTACATGAACTTCTAACCACAGACATTGAGAGACATCTATCTATTTATCTACGATCACTACGATAATCGCGAGGAATGGATGTCGATCCCTACAGGGATTGTCATTTCTGTGATCACAATGATCTACCGTATGGTTCGCCAGGCCACATACGGACCCACTCACACCTACGGGCAATTTGGAACAGCCAATTAACCTACTGTGCATGTTTTTTTGGGGTGTAGGAAGAAACCGGAGTACCCGGAGGAAACTCACACAAGCACGGGGAGAACGTACAAACTCCACACAGAAACACCCAGGCCTGGAATCGAACCCAGGCCTCCTTGCTGTGACGCAGACGTCCTAACCACTACACCACTGTGCCACCTTGCGAGAGACATGGCCGGCCTTTGATAACTCAGTAAGCTGCACTGGGAGGGGGGGGGGGGGGGGGGACAACCCTGTGGAGAGTGGGACTCGAACCGCCAACCTTAGGATCAGTGATCCAGCACCTTTTACCACCAGGCCACCATAGCCACGCCCTTTGCCTCTAATGTACTGTTTCCAATTCATGCTACAGATATACGGTATATATTAATATATATTAATATCATCTTCATTTTCTATGCCGCTTAATCCTAATTAGGGTCAACTTGGGGCGAGGGCAGGGGGGTGGAAGGCAGTGATATCTGAAAGCTTGCACTTGCACTGTGGTTATGAAATGTTTCAAAATATTTATTTCATTATTTTTAGTAAAATGACAATAGTATATTTAATATCAATAGCTTCTGGGACAATACATCGTTTAACAAATAATATATCATTTAATGAAATCAGTTATTGTGACAAGGCTAGCTACAGTGTGCAAAGGGTTAATGAACCTAGATAATAACAGCCATTGCAATATTTAATGAATCATAGACATAATCATTGTGATACATTACTTAATAATGACTGTACAGGGTGTTATTGCATGCAATGACATGATAAAAGGGCTGGCACGATGGCGTAGTGGTTGGCACGTCAGCCTCACAGCAAGAAGATTTGGGTTCCGATTCCAGGCCTGGGCGTTTCTGTGTGGAGTTTGCATGTTCTCCCCGTGCTTGTGTGGGTTCCTCCAGGTACTCCGGTTTCCTCCCACAGTCCAAAAACATGCACAGTAGGTTAATTGGCTGTTCCAAATTGTCCATAGGTGTGAATGAGTCCGTATGCGGCCTGGCGAACCATACGGTAGGTCATTGTGATCACAGCCATGACAATCCCTGTATGAGCGCCAAGGATTAGTTTACCAATGAATTATCAATGCGTGTTCAACTCGGACTTCACTATTTTAAGTACTTAGGCTCAACAATCCAGAGCAATGGAGAGTGTGGAAAAGAGGTGAAGAAACGTGTGCAGGCAGGCTGGAATGGTTGGAGAAAAGTGTCCGGTGTGATGTGCGATAGGAGAGTGTCAGCAAGAATGAAGGGAAAAGTGTACAAGACGGTGGTGAGGCCAGCGATGTTGTATGGCTTAGAAACAGTGGCGCTGAGGAAAAGGCAGGAGGCGGAGCTGGAGGTAGCGGAGATGAAAATGTTGAGGTTCTCTCTGGGAGTAACGAGGATGGATAGGACCAGAAATGAGTATATCAGAGGGACAGCCCACGTAAGATGTTTTGGAGACAAAGTCAGAGAGGCTAGATTGAGATGGTTTGGACATGTACAGAGGAGGGATAGTGAGTATATTGGCAGTAGGATGCTGAGGTTGGAACTACCAGGCAGAAGGCCTCGAGGAAGACCGAAGAAGAGATTTATGGATGTGGTGAAGGAGGACATGAAGGTCGTTGGAGTCAGAAAAGAAGATGCGGAGGACAGGGTGAGGTCGAGGCGGATGATTTGCTGTGGCAACCCCTGAAGGGAGCAGCCGAAAGTAAAAGAAGAAGAAGAAGAAGAAGAAGAAGAAGAAGAAGAAGAAGAAGTTCAACTTGGACTTCACATATCCTTGAGGGATGTTTCTCAATATACAAACTTTATAAAACTATTTTTTTCTCAAATGTCTCTCCAGGAATGTTATAAAACAAGGCGAAACATCCCATGGCGAATCCCATGATGCTTACTATATTTTGAATTACATTTTTGAACCACTTCAACCTGTTGCTCTTGGAGTTTACTTGACTAGTTTTAGAGAACAGAAGTTAACACTCAGGCCCATCTTTGGCTTACGATACTTCCAGCGTGTTATGCAGAAATAAACACCTGATCTTCGAGCACATTTGCAAGAAGCAAGTTCCAGAGTTTCCACTGTTGGTTTTAATGATGGGAACATACTTTGGAACACATGCCAAGATGATATGCTTTCACATCCTATAATTAGGCATCAGAAATACATGCACAGCAAGACTCAATGGTGTACAATAACCTAATGCAGCAACCAACACGTGCTGTCAAGACGAGCCAGGACAAACTCAAGTAACCCCCCAAGCTCGGTGTGCCAACCTGAAATGAAGACAATTATGTCTGCACATTTGTGAGGACAGGCATATACCATTTAGATCTTGATACAGGACAGGCTTGTTCTGCAGAGAACAGCATGACCGCAAAACATAAGGTCACCAAAAAAAAAAAAAAAAAAACATACCTTGCAAGATTTCTTTGACGTCATGCCGTGTGTATATGTGTACCTTGCCAAGACTTCATGGTACAGTTGCAGGGTGAGACTGACAAGCTATCAAGGATGGCATCCATATTTCTCTCTTGCTGTGTTTGCTTTTAATCCAGTCTGGCATCTTCGCCTTTGCTTGAGTGATCGTTAATGAGGAGAAAGTGCACGCACATGCGATATATGAAAAAAAATTCCTCATATTAAGTGTGTAGCGGCGGCACGGTGGCATAGTGGTTAGCACGTCCGCCTCACACCAAGAAGATCCTTGTTTCAATTCTCAGACTGGGCATTTCTGTGTGGAGTTTGCATTGTTTCCTCGTGCTTGCATGGGTTTCCTCCGTGTACTCCGGTGTCCTCCCACAGTCCAAAACCCTGCACAGTATGCTGAGTGGCTGTTACAAATCACCTGTAGGTGTGAGTATGAGTGTTCGTGTGAGTGTTGGCCATGAAAGTTGTGCCTGGTGTAACCCAACCTTCACCCAGTGCCGGCTGATATTACCAGAAACTACTGATATTTTCATACTTTCATGATTTCTTTCTTCAGCTCTATCACTTGTTCTCACTATTTTATTTTTTTATTTTTTGCCTTTACACGTTCAGTAGATTTCCCAGGTTCTATACTGGCTTATCATTTTAAAAATATAAAAGAAATACAGGGATCCCGCACTCTCCGCGGGTAATTGGGACCGAGACCCGCCACCCACCGGTGACCGTTGATTTCCGCGAAGTAGCATCAACCCCCCTGACTGACGTATTCGTACATGTATCTGTCTGTCTGTCTTCCTTTCGGCTTTTTTCCTTTTACTCGGGAGTCGCCACAGCGAATCATCTGATTCGCACATTTGATTTGGCAGAGGTTTTTACGTCGGATGCCCTTCCGTATTCGTACATGTATATGTGTATATAATATCAATAAATACATATTCAATGCTGTAAATGCTTATAATAACAATTAAACATTCATAAATAATGCAAACGATGTAAATAAAACATAAATAGACACACATTCAGACACACGCGTGGACACACTCAGATGCGCACCTCACATAAAAATGTAAGTAGTTTTAAGAGTTGTTTTTTTGTTGTTGTTGTTTTTGTTGTTGTTGTTGTTGTTTTTGTTGTTGTTTTTTGTTTGGGGTTTTTTTTTTTTCATAATTTGATTTGTTTTGTGGCATTTCCCTTAACTTTTTCCCATTTATCCTTAATTTCCTTTTGTTTCATTTGTTGATGAATATTTCTGAAAAACCCGCGATACACTGAAGCCGCAGAAACTGAAGCACGAAGTAGCGAGAGCTTACTGTAATACACAACACAAGAAATATCACCAAAATCTGAGGACAGTTCAGTAAGTCAGTGCGCACTGTGTAATGAGACTGACATGCGCTGATGTCTGTTGTCGAATAGATTGTCCGCCAGTCGAGCATTTGTGTTGAAACCGAGTGCAATTATGGCTCCAAAACATTGTTTGTGAACGTATTTGTTCAAAAAGAAATTAATCTGAACACCAAGGTTTCAGTCTACGTGACTTGGAATCCTACGCAATATTTTACCTGCAAATATGACTGAATGTGCAGTGTGGTGCAATGGTTAGCCCCATTGCCTCACAGCAAGAAGGTTTTGAGTTTGAAGCTCCCAGTTGAATGAAGCCTTTCTGTTTGGAGTTTGAAGGTTCTCCTTGTTCCTGCATGGGTCTCCTCTAAGTGTTTCATTTTCATCTGACAATCCAAAGACAAAGAAGGTCAACTGGTTATTCTACATTGCCCATAGGTGTGAATGTGAGTTTGATGGATCCCCTGCACCTCTAGTCTAAAATCAGTTGGAACTGTCAGTAAAATGGTTGACTTTCATTGTTGATAAAGTCCAAGCTAGCAATTTATTTGTGTACTGTCAGGTGGAATCTCAGTCCAAAGTCTGATGCACACATGGCCACGTACTGTACACTCAATGGGAAACTCTGCAATGTTGTTTCTGGCCTTTATTGCTGCATGCTTTTCCTCTTGGCTGGATTGTCTTTCACTTTCATAAGCGTCCATCCCTTATGAATATCCTGTCTACACTCAGACCTTTTTGTAGATATTTCCAATTGTGCTTCTTTAATGTCATATTTCTGGAGGGATTTTTTTTTTTTTTTTCGGTTTGTCCTTGAAGAAAAGCATTGTCCATCCGCTGGGTCAATAGTCCTCTGTCTGCTGACCAAGAAGTCCTTCTTTGATAGCCTATTATCTATTATCCCATCTTAACTGAGACAATGTAGTCACGACTACTGCACATCATCTCCAGTTTCAAGCCCATTTCATTCCATATTCACTTGTAGAGTGTACCATAGGAAGCTCCTGACTTAGTGATTCGGTTGGATACCTCTTTTTCTACACTGTCAGAAGAGGGTGAGACTGCTGCTCAAGATAGGTGAAGGCATTGACATTACTAAGCTCCCTGCTGTTGATCTTTATTGCTGTTCATTCATTTGCAGGTTGAAACATCACTCCAGACTTCTTGGGCCTTCAGGGATTCTATAAGTGTTTGTAGGTCAGCTTTGGAGCATTGAAGGTACCTCCATCTGGTTTGTATGTGTCCTGGATGTCTGGATCTGACTCCTTAAAGACAGAGAGTAGCATCAAAAAGAACCTGAAGAGTATTGGAGAAGGAACACATCCTTGCTTGACTAGTGACAGGGAACTGATCACCTTTCGCTGTCAATAGCTAATCTTGCGTTCATGCCATCATGAAAGCATCAGATTATTTTTACCATCTTGGGAGGGGTTCCAATTCGGGGAAGTATGTTCCACAGTCCTGGGTGTGACACTGTGTTGAATGCCTTGGTGAGTTGGAGAGAGAATGTATTGCATACATCCTTATTTGGCCCCTGATGTTCCTCTTGAATCTGTCTTGCTGTGAATATCCTGGCAACTGTTCCTCTGTTGTGGCGAAATCCAAACTGGCCTGGTAATACGTTCTCATCAAGAAGATGGGTATACAGCCTGTCTAAGATGGTTTTAAAGAGGAGCTTGCATGCATTGTTTAAAAGGAAGATCCCACAGTCGTTGTCAAAACTGGACTTTTTGGTCACCTTTGGCTTTCGACAAGTGTACACTATTCTCATATCTTTCAGATCTTGGGGCAAATAGCTATTCGTCCAGCTCATACAAAAGAACCCTGTAAGACTTCTGTCTCAGTGGCTGCGGCCAAGTACTGTTCTGACACCTTTCTCTTATAGCCAGCATTGACATTTGGCAGACAACAAGGAAGAGGTTGTGTCTTGTCATTTTTTTTTTTTTTCTTCATTACGGTTGCATGGACATCGAAGCCCATCACACCCCACCCAACTCCAGGAAAAACTTGGAATCACCATAAACAGCTCGCCAAAAAATTGTAGGGTTAACATCTACACATACAACCATTTACATTCATAGTTACACCTTAGGGTTCTTTTTTTTTTCTGTAACCGCTTCATCCTAATTAGGGTCGCGGGGAGGCTGGTGCCCATCCCAGCTAACTGAGGGCGAGGGCAGAGTACACCCTGGACAGCTCGCCAGGCCATCGCAGGGCGGAAACACGCTGACGGCTTTGCAGCCTACTCTTGTTGAAAGTCAGCAATGGTTCTTTTACATGCCTCACACCATAGACAGTGAGAGACATGGCCGGCCTTTGATAACCCAGTTAAGCTGCACTGGGAGGACAGTGATAACCTTGTGGAGTTACCAACCCCCAACCTTTGGATCAGCGATCTGGTGCCTTATACCACTAGACCACCACTGCCCTAAATATTACCTTAGGGTATTTATATAATAGTAAATTAGCTCGATGTGTATGTCTTTGGACTGTGGAAGGAAACCAGAGTTTCAAGAGGAAACCCACAGAAGCACAGAGAAACTTCCTTGCTTGGCACCCTGTGAACCTTGGACTTGAGGTGGGTGCGCTCACCACTAATTTGTATTATGGCAATTAGTTTCAGTGAAAGGAAAAGTCCGATGCTGGAAGGCGCCTATGAGTCAACATGTCAAGATAGTAACTTGTGGATGTTGCAATCCTCAACAATAAAACTGAAGTATTGCCACAAAGTGCAATTACTGTTGTAAATTCCATTTGCATGGAAAAGTTATGCATGAAAACAGGGAAATAAATGTTCTTGACCCTCAATGATTATATTAAGGCATAATAAATGCAAAGTAAAGTAAAATTAGATCAGTAAAATAGTATGAATTGATAAGATACTTAATTGTCTTGTAGGTCTTCTGTCTTCTTTGTCTTGTAAGTTGGGGTCCAGTGATGACACTAGGAAACTTATTATATCATTTACAGGAATAACCCAGTCTTGTGAAGGCACAAATTCAAAAGTAATAAAAGTAAAAATCACTACAAGATCAATACATTATTTTTTTTTTCTGAATTTGGAGCAAGTGTTCATCTTCTTTCAAATGTTTCCATAATCGTAGTTAAAAGAAAACAATTGGCTTGAATTAGGTTTACCATGTTTTTGTTTTTTTGTTGTTTTTTTTTCCCACCAGTCTATAAATTTGATTAGACCTGACACAGATTTCCTGCAAAATATGCTGCCTTTATCAATATCCTACGACTCCTATATGTTCTTGGTTCATGTAAATAATCTGTCAAAATTTGAGAGGTTTTGTTGCATGGCTGGATTCCGGATTTCAAGGTTTTATGTTTGTTTCCACTTTGTTTTTGTTTCAAAATTGTCCCTACTTATATACTGTAACTTGACACACAGCCAGAGAAGAGTAAGGAAAAGTTCAACTGCCTTATTATCATGTCTGTAGCACAGCTGTATGCTTCACTCACTCAACCACAAATAGAGATAATAATCTTTTCAAAAGGGATGGCACGCAATCTCTCCAGGCTACGTGCCAGGACTAATGTCATAAATGTAGTGCAAGAACAGGTCGCGTACAATATGTTCCTTGGTGAACCATCAGACTTCAAAAATCCTCAAAATATTTAGACCCAGACAATCACACCCAAGTGTTACATGTAAATTGGAAACCGCCTGAAGTAATATGTTGCTTAGCCCTGGATAAAAGGTATGAGGTTAATTATTTTTGGAAAGGAATGCACAGGCTAATTAAGTGCTTTCAACAAAACAAAGGTCACATGAGTGCATTTTTTTTTTTTTTTTTTTTTTTTTTTTTTTTTAATAGAACAAGCACTTCTGCATCTGAACGATTTTTATGCATTACTGAATTATTAGTTTAGTAAATGCAGGGTAAATTGTCCAAGATTAAAGTTTGGTCATGGGAATCTGTGGGAGAATGCATGTGCTGGGGTCATATAAGGATTTGTGGTCTTAGCTGCAATACTATTCAGCTACCCGGAGATGGCATGCTTCATCATGAAGTGCATTCCTCCTGATTGTTTAATGGAATTTCAAGGTAAGAACAATCAATAGCTGTCAAACCAACAAATACTTTCTTTTTAAAAACAGGAAAAGACCATACATTGAACAAGTATGCACAAAAGAATGGCGATATTTTGTGTATTTAAGTTGTCACGTCGAGGTCTGTTTTGGAAAGTCTAATTCGAGTTGTAGGGCAGCTGGCGTCCATCTCATCTCTGTATAAAAAAGGGCAGAGTACACCCTGGACGGCTCGCCAGGCCAGCACAGTGCAGAATCACACTGATAACTATGTGGCCTACTTTTGATTAGTGTCAGCAATGGTTCTTTGACATGCCTCTCACCACAGGCAGTAAGAGACATGGCTGGCCTTTGATAACCCGGTTAGTTGCACTGGGGGAACAGTAGTGGCAACTTGTTAATGGTGGGGCTTGAATCCCCAACCTTGGAATCAATAAGACAACACAATACCACCAGGCCACCAATGCCACAATAATAATAATAATAATAATAATAATAATAATAATAATAAAAAATACAATAATATTCTTTAAAATGTTCACTTTAGGAAAATAAATCAGAGACAAAACAACATAGAATATTTATAGACTACTTGCTAGTCTTGTCTATGGTGCGAGGAATGTAAAAGAAACAGTAGCTGCACAGCCGTCAGCGTGTTTCTGCCCTGCGATGGCCTGGCAAGCTCTCCAAGGTGTACTCTGCCCTCGCCGGAAGTCGGCTGGGATGGGCGCCAGCCTCCCCGTGACCCTAATTAGGATTACGCGGTTCCAGAAAACGAATGAATGAAAAGTAGGCTGCATAGCTGTTAGCATGTTTCTGCCCTGCAATGACCTCGCTAGCTGTCCAGGTGTACTCTGCCCTCGCCCAGAGTCGACTGAGATGGGCACCTGCCTCCTCACCACCCTAATTTAGGATTAAGTGGTTCCAGAAAATAAATGAATGAAGAGTAGGCTGCATAGCTGTCAATATGTTTCTGCCCTGCGATGGCCTGGAGCTGTCCAGGGTGTACTCGGCCCCCGCCCAGAGTTGGCGGAGATGGGCGGCTGCCTCCCTGTGACCCTAATTAGGATTAAGCAGTTCAGAAAATGAATGAATGAATGTTTTTTTTTTTTTTTTTTTTACAAAATGTTTGCCTGAACAGTGATCAGTGGAATAAAAAGACAATGAGACTTGTGCTGAAATGATATAACTTTTAATACAGATGATGAAACATTGGCTGATGTGGATAATGCTAATATTCAAGTGATAACTAATTTAAATTATAAATGTAATTTTTTTTTTATAATTTGTACAACTAGCATTTAAAATATTTCATTGTATATTTTATGTACATAATACTGCATGTGTCATATGTATGTATACAAAATGCACATGCATTTGGACATGCATGCAAAAGCATAAGGTCTGCCAGTGGGACATCTCAGGGTGGTAGAGCACTTCTCTTTGACATCATCACAGAGTGTGTAAAGCATGTGACAACCTGGCAGCAAATCATGTGATACAGAGATAAACGGCAGAGGGACACAGGGCCCATGCTCTAGAAGAGGACCGCAGTGGTCTGCTCATTACAGCCCATAAATATTCCTTCCTCTTTCCTCACACATATAATCACAGTGGATTACCTGTTTATCTCCAAATAACTGTTGTGCGCATTTAAAATCTAAATATATTTCAGGAATTTAAAGATTTTCAGAATTATTTTCACTTATAAGGGGCAGTGGTGGTATAAGGTGCCGGATCGCTGATCCAAAGGTTGCAGGTTCGAGTCCCACTCTCCACAAGGTTGTCACAGCCCCCCCACCCCCCCACCCCCCAGTGCAGCTAACTGGGTTATCAAAGGCGGGCCATGTCTCTCACTGTCTATGGTGTGAGGCATGTAAAAGAACCATTGCTGACTTTCGACAAGAGTAGCTGCAAAGTCATCAGCGTGTTTCCACCCTGCGATGGCCTGGCGAGCTGTCCAGGGTGACTCTGTCCTCGCCCTGACTTGGCTGGGCTGGGCACCAGCCTCCCCGCGACCCTAATTAGGATGAAGTGGTTACAGAAAATGATGAATTTCACTTATAGTGTGTTATTATTATTATTATTATTATTATTATTATTATTATTATTATTATTATTATTATTATTATTATTGAGCATTGTAATAGCAGCTGTAATACAGTGTACAGTTGTCATATCTCATCTTATTTTACTGTAAATACAGTGATCCCTCGCTACAGTTTTTGTGGCTTTAGTGCCTCGGGGGTTTGTTCAAAAATATTCATTGAAAAATTAAAAAATAAGGAAATTAAGGGAAAATAGGAGGAAAGTTAAGGAAAATGTTGCAAAACAAGGCCAATTATGCAAAATTAAATAAATAAATAAATAAAATAAAAAATAACAAACAAAAACAAAAAAAACAACCCAAAAAAACTACTTACATTTTTATGTGAGGTGCGCATCTAAGTGTGTGCACGCACATCTGTGTGAGTGTGTGTGTGTGTGTGTGTGTGTGTGTGTGTGTGCGTCTGTATGTGTATATATTTATATTTTATTTGCATCTTATATATTATTTTTGAATGTTTAATTGTTATTATAAGCATTTATAGTGTTGAATATGTATTTATTGATGTTATATACACATATACATGTACATATAAGTCAGTCAAGTGGTCGATCCTATTTCTTCTTCCGTACACGGTCCAACTTCAACTGGTTGAAGACTGACAGTTTTTGGGTTTGTGCACAAGGTGCAGGTGCCACAGCGAATGATTCACATGTTTGATTTGGCATAGACTTTTACGTCGGATGCCCTTCCCGACACAACCCTCACAGCAAGGGACAGAAACACGCTGACGGTTTTGCAGCCTACTCTTTACGAAAGTCAGCAATGGTACTTTTACAGGCCTCTCATCATAGACCGTGAGAGATATGGCCTGCCTTTGATAACCCAGTTATTACTGGGGGGGAACAGTGACAAGCTTGTGGGAACTCGAACCCCTAACCTTAGGATCAGCAACCCAGCGCCCTATACCACGAGACCACCACTGCCTACAGTTTCTACTTCAGTTTCTCCAACAGGTTCTACTTCACAGAAATCAGCGTTTGCGAGGAGGTCTCAGTCCCCATTAACCGCGGAAAGTGAGGAATCCTTGTACAGACGCTCCCCGACTTACGTTCATCCGTTTTACGTTTATTCGATTTTACATTAAATTTTCAGTGAAATTTTGAGTTTAGACGTACCTACGTAGTACGCTCATGCGCTCATGACGCAATGACATGCGCTAATGATGCAATGACATAATGACGCTGCCTCCATTGTTTCCAAATGACAGACTGAATATATATATATATATATATATATATATATATATATATATATATATATATATATATATATATAGTTTTATATATATATATATATATAGTTATATCTTCTTTTACTTTCGGCTGCTCCCTTCAGGGGTCGCCACAGCAAATCATCCGCCTCCACCTCACCCTGTCCTCCGCATCTTCTTTTCTGACTCCAACGACCTTCATGTCTTCCTTCACCACATCCATAAATCTCTTCGGTCTTCCTCGAGGCCTTCTGCCTGGTAGTTCCAACCTCAGCATCCTACTGCCAATATACTCACTATCCCTCCTCTGTACATGTCCAAACCATCTCAATCTAGCCTCTCTGACTTAGTCTCCAAAACATCTTACGTGGGCTGTCCCTCTGATATACTCATTTCTGATCCTATCCATCCTCGTTACTCCCAGGGAGAACCTCAACATTTTCATCTCCGCTACCATATATATATAGTTATATAGTGTGTTACCCTTGTGTTAAGACGTCTCTGTGACCTTTGTGTTTACACTGTTTTGCAGACTTTTGTAACCCTAAGCAAATGTGGTTGGTCAGAAGCGTAAGCCTACTAGCATGGATGCAAGTCTCACATACAGAGATGAATTAACTATCTGCTCAGATCGGCGCAATCTACCATGCATACTCACTTAAGCAAAGAGAGTTGTAAAATGAATGAAAACCTGAATCCAGAAAAGAAAGAACTCTCTGCTCTGCTGGTGATTCCCATCAGTGCAGGCTGAGTACTAAACGAGTTCAACGGCGCCCTTGCTCACTTGAAAGACCAGAAGTCCGTATAACCTGCCTTCAAGCACAGCAAGTATACTATTTTCGGTATTGAGCACCTCACATATTGTAAGAGTTGATTGGCTGTTTTAAGCTTCATGTAAAGTGAGTCGGCTCAGCTTCATGTAATGAGTGAATTTGATTAAAATTGATCAATTTGAATTTATTTTGCTTGAATTTAATTTACTTGGAATTAATGTTGATATTATTTGATATATTTGATATTATTTTACAATGTTATGTTTATAATAATTGATTTAGGGGTGTTTTATGAGATACGGTAATGGTATTTATGGATGTATAGTACAGTATGAACGTCATACGTCACATGTCAAACATCATACGTCACTGTAACAACTTACGTTTGGCTGTCCGGAAACAATTAAAAACGTAAGTCGGGGAGCGTCTGTATTATTATTTGCAGATACTTACTACAATCTTTCATGACTAGAGATCGTGTATTTCTCTTGTGTCCGTTGAGTGTTATCTGAGAGAAAGTGTCACACACATCCAGTGTTTGGAGAGATGTCATGGCAAAGCCACGTCAGGAGAAAACTTTCTGATTATACTCTCATATAATCATGCAATCAATCTCAAAGAGACGAGTAAATGTGTATTTAACTGTACAGATGCAAAGTTTGGTTTGTTTTATTTCCCCAATTAAAAATCTACAGCAGGTTCACAAGCCTTGGACTGAACTCATTCATACTGTACGAAACCTTTTTTTTTCCCCCCATTTGACTCATTTGTGCTATTTTTAATTTCCTCTGATTACACTGTGTACAAACAGGCAAAAATACACTTGCACAGGAAATGCTGTCACCCTTAGTTTTCAAGATGGTTTCGACATGTAGAGAGCTGAGATGGAGGGAAGTTGTATTGAGCAAAATGACAAACACTTCACTACTCACTCACATCTAGTTGGGTGGGATGGGAAAGCCTTGTCATGTGATACATTTCTGCATTTTGTGGAGGTATAAAAGCAAACGAGTTATTATTAAACCGTAGTTCAGTGCCTGACGACACAGCAGCTCTTGCTATTTGTTGCCAGTGCTTGCTTGCTACTAATAGAATTATCTGGTATATTAAATGGTACATTAACTGTAAAGTCAGATATGGCAGATATGAAGTGATGATACAATCTTGCTGTCCCCTCAAAGTGCCGGATGGGTTTTCAGGAAAACTGCTCATCTATTTTTCTTTTTTTGAAAGTCAAACATGACATGCTGGCAAATGGAAGAGGCAATAATAAGCCTCTCTGTATTTACATCTTCTTGGAAACAGAATGTTCCTTGAACTTTCTGAGCGAAACAAGCGTTGATTTTCCGATGCTGATTGCGGGACACCCGGTCCACACAAAAGACAGACAGAACAGTAAACTTTAACTCCGTCTGGAACATTCAACAAGTGCATGGCCTTTACAACACAAACCACAAAAAAATGCAACTGCTGTACATGTCCATACAGTGATCTAACACAGGCAGATTATTTTTCACCCATTAAATACTCACTAAATTTAGTTTTAAAGAATGGGATCCATGGATCACTGAATCAAGTATAAAAGCATGCAATTCTAAATAAATAGCATCATATTGTATGATTTGCAAACGTGTCCAAGGGCTTATCTTCTAAGCCAGCGCTCCCCAACCTTTTTATCACCGTGGACCAGTCAACGCTTGACAATTTTACCGCAGACCGGGGAAAGGGGGGGGGGGGGGTGTCAAAGATTGTTTATATTGTTCATCAGTTCAGTTCATTTTCTCCGAGTTTGGGATTAAATCCTAGTTTGGGTCGCGGGGAGGCTGGTGCCCATCCCAGCCAACTTCGGACGAATTGTAAATTTAATAATTTAATAATAATAATAATAAGCACTCCATGAATGTTGTTTTTCAACAGCTAAAATAAAGTTGGTTGGAAAGTAGAGCTTGAACTTTTCTAAAAAATAAAAATAAAAAAAATACACAGGTGATGGTGCACCAGCTGGGAGAATGAAGGCTCAGGCTCAGTCTCACCCAAAATCCCTGATATTGTTTGAAACATGTCCGACTCGCCTCTGTTCATGTGCTGTCCCCTTGTGGGTAACATTTTAGCGCTCAAATGATCGACATGTAACTGAGAGAATCCGGTCATTTTTCAAAATAAAAGATTTTTCAAAAATTCGGATCGTTCAGACTCAGATAATTATTTCTTCTGCGGACCGGTACCGTTTCAACCGCAAACCAATGGTTGGGGACTCCTGATCTGAGCAATCAACTTTTTTTTTTTTTAATTGTGATACGCCACATTGGTTGTGACATGCATGCTGCTGGCTGTGATGGCCACCTGCTGGGAGGTATATGCTAACTGTGATGTGAAGTAAAAGTAAAGTCTGTTGGGCTTTTTACACTCGAGCCTAGTGGCTCATCAGGCCAGTGCTTATCCCCGGTTTCCGTACCATGAAGCGACCAGGCGTTCAACTCCTCCTGGATGGGACGCTAGTCCATCACAGGTTACCTTCCAAGTATATTTTACTTGTACCCATTTATACTGCTGGGTGAACAGAGGCACACTTGAGATTGAGACCTTGCCCAGGGGGCGCAACTTCCTGATTATGAGCGCAGCACCCTAGCCACTACGTCACCAGCCGCACCAACTGTGATGTCAACAAGGATATAAAGCCTGAATGTGATGGACCACACCAAATCCTGGACAATCGAGACACTACTGAAACTCCACACACTCACACTCACATCTATGGGAAATTTGGATTTGCCAATTAGCCAACTTTGCATAATTGAGGACCATGATTGGAAACCAGAGTACACACAGGAAGCCCACACTATTACTGGGAAAACATGCAAACTCCACATAGAGATGCCCAAGTTTAGGAATCGAATCCAGGCTTTTGTGCAGCGAGACTACACCATCATGCCACCTAATAATATTATTATATAATATTCATTTTTTTGGGGTAGGGGTTGTTTGTTCTTAATGATTCAGCATGGTGGCTCGGTAATAACCACTGTATCCTCTAGCGAAAATCTTGTGGCCCACCAGACACCTACCAAATGTGGATTTGCATGTTTCCCTCCTCTGGGTGATCTCGGTAACTTCCACAATCTACAGTTATGCACATTAGGTCAACTGGCTACTATAAATTGCCTCTAGGTGTCAATGTGACTATGTATGGGTTGTTTGTATTAGCCCTGCAATGGACTGGCATCATGGTCAGGGTATACTCTGTTTCTTGTCCAAAGTCAGCTTCCCCGGCCTCAACCCCCCCCCCCCCCCCCCCCCCCCACCCCGCCTTGGCCCTTACGAATAAACAGTATATAATGGATATCAAACTCACTACAAACTGTTGCTATTCGGTCAATTGTTTTTCCTCCGAATTTCATTACAGAAAATAGAGGTAAGTTAATTGTTGATCAGCTGTAGCTTTGATCGGTGTGCAAAATAATAATGATCCAATCACTTACTGACATGAGTGTAACAGTTCCAGGTAAGGTGATCTCTCAGGTTGTTGTATAACTGAATACAGTTAAAACCCTAAGGTCTGCTGCTCTTGTTTTTGTTTGTGCAATGGAAAAAACAGTATGCTTTCCTTCAACAAATTACCCATTGCCTGTTTTGTTTTTTTGATGTCGACATGAGACACTGAACTGTTCTCCGTCAGAAGGAATTTGAATTATGCCGCTCATCTTACATCGATGGTAAGCGCCAGTAAAGGCTTATGACTAGTTTGCCCCATGACTTTGTTTTGATTTGGCTGGTCTCACAGAGTTAGCATGGTGGGAGTGCAGCCATTATGTTAGAAGCACATGTGTCCATTTGTATGATCTAGAGAAAGCATTAAGTGTCCTAAGTCTGCCTGGAGTTACTTTCCCCTACAGGCATTGCCCAGTGTTTTCCAATCAGAAGGGGAAGGAAAGGTCACAATGTGAACACAGCCAACATCGAGCTGCCATCTGCACATGGGGTTGCAGCCAGCTGTGTAGAAAAGCTTCATCCTGCCTTTCACCTTTCTCCGCTTTGTTCTGCCAGCATGAAGTCACTAATCTTGCCAGCTGTACTTACTTCTTTTGGATTAACATATCCTGCTCGTCTCACTGCCTCACATGTACTGGCACTCGCCAAATATCGCGCAGATCACACTGAGCACACGCTTGTCTTTTACGCTTTGGTACACAATGTATGCTAGCACAGGGTTCTTGTGATGTGAAGAATGCCCATGTCCTGTAGGTCAGTTCACTGAGTCTCTCTCAACAATAAATTCCTTTTACACAAATGTAATCATCTTTTGCGGACAATACAGCGGCATAGTGGTTAGGACGTCCGCCTCATAGCACGGTCCAGGTTTTGATTCCTGGGCTCGGACATTTCTCCATGGAGTTTTCATGTACTCTGCATATGTGCGTTTATTCTGGGTACTCTGATTTCGTCCCACACTCCAGAGACATGCAAATTTGGCTAACTGGCTGCTTTCCAATTGCCCCGAGGTACGAGTGTTGTCTTGTCCTGCGATTGTCAGGAAAGCTGTTTCACTGTACCTTGCCTTTGCCCAATGTTTGCTGAGATAGGCAGTTGACAAATGAATGAGTGAGTGAATGAATGAATGTATTCGCTGCTTTTATTAAGTATGTGTTAAGTAACACCTAGCATATTAGCGAAGCCAAAAAATATGTGTACCAAAGGCTTATTGTATTGTGTTTGTGATCAAATGCTTTTTCATATAATCCATCAATCTTGAGGGAAATACTATTGTTTAAATTCACAGGCAACTCTAGCTCCTGTCACAACTAATTTTTGCACACACACACACACACACACACACACACACACACACACACACACACACACACACACACACACACACACACACATACACGAATTTATTAACTTCATGCAATATAGCTAGCTTTAGAAACCTTCATCCATTTTGTTGTATGATAGTTGTATTACTTGTGTGAGTGATTATAATGGTTGCACTACAATCAGGCAGCTACATTATGTACAAAAGTGTATCCTATTGCAGGAAGGGGAAGGGCTGGGTGTTACATGGTGCTTCCCTTTTTAAAGTACAAAGCCACAGGTTCGTTATCTCCATCTGAGATCAAACTCATACAATATATATGTTTATTTATGTATGTATAATGGGCCAGTGGCCTTATACTGAAAAAAATGTCTGTCTGTCTGGCTGTCTGTCTGTCTGTCTGTCAGTCTGTCTAGGATATGTGATATAAGTAACAAAGTACCAGTAGCCAAGTCTGAGAACGAGCATATGAAACAAGTATTATTTCTTTAAAATTAATCAGAAATTCTCAAACATTCTTAAAACATCTCTGAAATTGTTGCTGGTGATAAGTACACACAAACATGCAAAAATAATATTAAACCATAATGCAATGCCCTGGCAAGCTGTCCAGGGTGCACTCCGCCCTCGCCCAGAGTCGGCTGAGATGGGCACCGGGCTCTCCATGATCCTAATTAACATTAAGTGGTTCAGAAAATAAATGAATGAATTGCAGCATAATATAAATTAAATATATTTTATGAAATCACGAATGAGAAGAAATTGAGTGCATGATATTTGGTGACTGGTCGGCGAACAGTTATCTGTTTCTGCTGCCTGGAGAGGTTTCTTGCTGCCCCATTTTAAACACTCAGAGCACAGACTAAGAACATTTTGGCTTTTGGGGCTTGGTTATACAATGCACTCTTCACTGTGAGTCTTAAACTGGGTCATGACCTCAGTGACAGTTAAATGAAATTCACAATCCCGAGACATTCTGACAAAATTAGTGTTTTCCATTTGGTACCTTGGCCTTCAGTGGGACTTAACAGACTTAATCCACCTCGTTATACCACCAATATAATGTCACAATTATATAAACCATCAAAAATAAACAAAAACACACTATAAGAAGGCTTGGCATCGCAGAGAGAGGGGAATTTCATGTATTTGTTCTAGTATTATAAGCATTCAAGCTAGCGGTAAATTGGCACTGAGCCAAAAATTTAAAAAGTGTAACTCTTGCCTCGACCTTTTCTGATGACTAGCTTTTCTGCTAAAGTCCACCTTGAAGATTTATTTTTAAGAATGTCCAACACTAATTAATTTCTCAACTTAATTAAAACTGAATTAATTTCTTCCCCTTCGTCAGCAATTGTGTGCGTAAAAAAATTCTAACTGAAATATATTGTGTGTAGATAACTATCGACTATTCGCTGAGTTTTGCTTTGACCAACCAATCAGAACACAGAAAATGGCTGACATTATTGCCAGCCGGCGAGCTGGCCCTCTGAGCTGAATTTGAAATCTGATTGGTTAAAGAAATAGCTCCATTGCGGATATAGTCTAAGTGACATGGGTCACCACTGCTGATTTTGAAGGCGCTGGGGAGATAATAAGATTGACAAAGCAGCACAAAGAAGCTGAAATCTGATTGGACCATATACAGTGGTACCTCACCTTACGAAATTAATCCGTTCCGAAAGTGGTTTCATAACCGGGATTTTTTTGAACAGCATTTTACATGTAAAACTTGTGATTCATTCCAAGGCCCCCAAAACTACCCCTAAACCATTTAAAAATTATAAAAGTATACCTTTTAAGGTCTCCTTCTGCTTCAATATCGCACCGATGGTAGACGGGTTTGGCCATATTCCTTTGCAATATCACTCAACCGCATACCACGAGTCCGCTTCTTCTTTTCACTTGCACTGGGAATCACACAGTGTGTGTGTGTGTGTGTGTGTGTGTGTGTGTGTGTGTGTGTGTGTGTGTGTGTGTGTGTGTGTGCGCGCGTGTGTGAGCACACCTGTGTTGACCATGTCTTCTTAGCACAGCTGTAATCTTACAAATGTTTATTCAAGGTTAAAAGCCTGAGCCAAAAGATAAAGTTGCAATGAGCACACTCGAAAAACTCATGAAACAACAGTAACTCTGTCCTTTACACGAAAAGCATTATGTGCTTATGGTGCTCCTTTTCGCCAATGGGAGGGAGCCGCATCATCCCCCATAGCCAATGGGAGGCCAGCGGGGCAGGATGTTGGGAGATAGCCAATGGGAGGCCAGTGGGGTGGGATGTTGGGAAATGTAGTCAATGGGAGAACAACTCGTGCATTGTTTGAATTTTTGAGATGGTGCTTTCGTAACGTGAACTTGTTTCGAATCCAGAGACAAAAATTTTAGGAAAATGTTTTTCGTAACCTGGATTTTTCATTTGTTGGGGCTTTCATAAGTTGAGGTTCCACTATATATATATATATATATATATATATATATATATATATATATATATATATATATATATATAAAACATCCACCACATACAGTTGTATATGAAATAATTGTAGTGAGACATCACAAACTTGATCAATCACTGTTTTTGGTGGAAATTATATTTCTACATGGCAAACAATTTACTATCAGGTGTAGTAGAGTAATAGAATCCAACAGAACCAACAGTCCTGACCTGCATGCTGCTGATTCTGCATAACCGAATCACTAATTAAAGGTTTGTGTTCAAAATAATAGCAGTGTGGAGTTCAATTAGTGATGTCATTCATTCTTTGAAAAACAGGAGACAATTATTGTCCTTTTTTATGGAAGGAAGGCAGAAAATCTAACCCGTTGGTTCTAGAATCAAGAGCATTTCTCTCTGAAATTCTGAGGAAAATGGGTCGTTCCAGACATTATTCAGAAGAACAGCCTACCTCGATTAAGAAGTTGATTGGAGAGAGGAAAGTATATAAAGAAGTGCAGAAAATTATAGGCTTCTCAGCTAGAATGAACTCAAATGCATTAAAATGGCAACCAAAACCTGAAGGACATGGAAGAAAATGAAAAACTACCATTTAAATGGATGGGGAAGAGCCAAAATAGCAAGAACTCAGCCAGCAATCAGCTCCAGGAAGATCAAAGGTCTAAAGTTACCTGTTAGTCCTGTTACAATAAGAGGACGCCTCTGTGAAGCCGAGCTACTGGCAAGAAGCTCCCGGAAAGTCCCACTGTTGAAAAAAAAGGTGTGCTGAAGAGGTTACAATTTGCCAAAGAACACACAACATTTTGTGGACTGATGAAAGTAAGATTGTTCTTTTTGGGTCGAGACGATCCCCAAACAGAGAATTCAAGCCACCGTACATGGTGAAGACAGTGAAGTCTGGTGGCATAAGCATCATGAAATGGGGATGTTTCTCATACTATATAGTGCCGGGACTATTTATCACATCCCAGGGAGCATAGATCACTTTGAATGTATCAGAATTCTTGAAGAGGTCGTGTTTCCTTATGCTGAAGAGGAAATGCCAGGCCAATCCACAGACCTCAATCCAATAGATAAGTTACGGGGTGACATCAAAAATGCATTTTCTGAGAACGGTGGAATGAGAAAATCATCCTGGGCTGGAACACTTGCTCACAGGTGCCAGAACCTGGTTGACTCCACAACACATATGTGCAGCAGATCACAGAAACTGTGTTTATACAAATAAATATTCGTTCAGTGATTCAGAGGAAAACAAAATATTCACCCATTTTTTCATTTTATACAGTGAACGTTTGGGGTCGTAAAGAAGAAAGCAGACACGGCTATTTTTTTTGAACAGTCCAATATTCACTTTTCTTAAATTTCTTTGAAGGAATGACACATTTGATCTTTTTCTTCATGTTTTCACTTGAAATAGAATGTGTCATGTTCCCAATGCATTTGTGTGTGGAAATAAAAGCTATTATCGGGACTTTGAGCTTAAGTCACATTTTTATACACACCCGTATTTGTACTGGAAGCAGTGCAACCAGGAGACATGCCACAAAATGAAGAGAATAGACTGTTGGGAATTAATTAATACAATTTAATGGAACAAACACGAGAATTTAAGTTGGAAAAGCAGGTCTGTGATTCTGATGGCGTTGAGGCCAGCAAAGGCTTTGCTGGCTCTGATGGCACACCACTGACCACACTCAACCCCAACACTATGAGTAGGGTTCTAGTAGGGTATAGGGTTATTTTTTAATTGTTTCAAACAAGGAGAGTGTATGCTTTCGGTCTTTTTTTTTCTTCTTTTGAGCATCCCCGCTTGAAATTTTTTCACAAATTACTTTTCACAAATGCCCCAATTTCGTCACTGTTACTATTTTTAGGCAACCACTCATGAAGTGGTAGCGATGTTGTCACAATACTGTTGTCAAAGAAACAAGCCTAAGATACAACAAGCATTGATCACTAGGATGAATTACTCCCCATAACCTTGCTTGAGATTTTCTGAATGATTAAAAGATGTTATGTGGACTCACACCTTAAGAGGGCAGATACTGTCAGTGTCTGTGGATGGTATCCTGGATGAACGTCATTTAAACTGTTGTTACAGTAAGGCTACAGGGGCTACTTGGCTACAGCACATGCAGTTGCATATTTCTTTCTTGGTTTATGAATACACTGCCCTCCATATTTATTGGCACCCCAGGTTAAGATGTGTTCTTCAGCTTCTCATCAATTCAGTTTTTCTAAATAATACAGAACCACAGTGGGGGAAAAAAGAAGAAAATCCAACCTTTAATTCAAGTGTGTTTATTCAGTGGGTTAAAAAATTCCCACATTAAGAAATAATTATTTTACATCAAATCATGTGTGCCACAATTATGAGCACCCCCGATGTTAATACAGTGGTACCTCACTTTACAAAATCAAACCGTTCCAGTGCCTTTTTCATAACCTTCATTTTTCATAAGTTGAACCATATTTTACATGTAAAACACGTGATTCGTTCCAAGGCTCCTAATACTACCCCTAAGCCCTTTAAAAAGTATAAAAGTACACCAATTTTGTATGAAATATGTATGAAATATGTGTTAAAAGTAAAATAAAATTATTTACTTTTTTTTAAATATCTCGAACCACCCATGTGACCCTTTAAAGTCTGGTAATTTCTGGTCTGAAGAATTCTCACCCCCACCTCCACCCTCCTTCACAAGGTCCTTAAATATGGTGGTTGCCTTTTCCGAAATAATCGCCTCGATCACTGCATCTCCGTTTTTAAGGCCTCCTTCTGCTTCAATATTGTCCCGATTGTAGAGGGGTTTCGGCCATACTGCTTTGCGATTTCACTCAACCGAATCCCACTTTCATATTTTTTACCATCTCCTGTTTTACTTTTATTGATAACGGAACCCGTTTCTTCTTTTCAGTCTCACCGGGAATCACTTTCTTGGGGCTCATGATTAATAAAGAAAAATAACGTTGCAATAAGCACACTCAAAAAAACTTATGAAACTCACAAATCAACAATACAACAATCCAACAATGGGTCGAAGGCATACAAAAAGCATTATGGGTACAGTACTGTATTATGGAGATTCAGCTCCTTCTTAACCAATGGGAGGCCAGCGGGGAGGGGTGTTGGGACACAACCAATGGGAAAGCAACTAGCGCATTGTTTGAATGTTTGAATGGCGTATTTGAATTTTTAAGATGGCGCTTTCGTAACATGAACTTGTTTCGTATCCAGAGACAAAAATTTTAGGAAAATGCGTTTCGTAACCTGAATTTTTCATTTGGTGAGACTTTCATAAAGTGGGGTACCACTGTACTTTGTACAACCCACTTTTAGAAACACAACAGCACCTAATCGTCTCCTGGAATGTTTCACAAGATGTGAGAATGCTGAAAGAAGAATCTCAGACAATTTGCACAATCTCTCTAAGTCAACCAGTTACCTAAGTTAACTAACTAAGTTAACCAGTTGTGCATACGAGAGAACTACCTTCATCAAAACACAAAGTGCTCTTTTACCATTTTCCTCCCCACACAACACTCTTTTCCTTTCCATTCTCTCCCTCAATGTTGTTCTTTATTTTCCTTTAAAAGGTATTTCATGGGCTTGTCTCTCCTTTCTTTTTGTCTCTCCTTTCTTTTTGTCTCTCCTTTCTTTTTCCTTCTTTGGGTTTAATCCTGCTGTTAATTTATTATCTATATAGAAGTGACAAATACTTCTGGTGTTTGTGTTATTCATTTTATAGTATCAACCAAACTACTTCTCCTCTGTACTCTTCTCTTCAGCTCACACCACAAGTGTTTAATGTGGTTGCAGTCTAGAGACTGAGATGGCCCAAAAATGAAACCATTTCTTGCGATTCTTTAACAGTGAGTTATGGAGAACTTTTCATTTCTCCTATCATCATCCTCACTGTGTGCGGTGGAAAAATAAGCTTGCGTCTTCTTTCAGATTTGTTTACCACTGTTCCTTTTAGTTTAGTTTTAAACTCGGCATGAGGTGCTTTTGTGCATACTCATCTTTTGTGTTCCACCGGACCCACTTAGAGTGTTTGTAGCACTACAAAACTCTTATCTTGGCATGATCTGACCAAAGCTCACAGTCCCATTTGAAGCCCCAGTACCACTTGGCGAACTCCAGACATTTGTGTTTATGGTTCTGAATGAGAAAAGTTTTTTTTTTCCCTGCATGCCTCTTAAACAGCTTATTGAGATGTAGATTGCACCTCGTGGTTGTTTTGGAGACATTGTGAACCCAAGATGCTCCCATCTGTTGTGATTCTTTAACAGTCAACTTTGGAGAACCTTAAATTTCTCTTACCATCCTTCTCACTGTGTGTGGGGGCAAAATACCTTTGCATTATTGTCCAGGCTGTTCCAGTTGTTTTAAACTTCATAAAGATTCATCTGACAGTAGATATGGGCAGGTGCAGGCGAGGGCTGATTTTATTTTTTGTAGCCATTGCCTGACTTGTGACGGTCAACCCACATCTGCTTTACTTGAATGGTGTTTTCCTTTGTCTTCCCAATGTTGAAGAGTGGATGAGAGGAATGGCCTCTGTATCACATCATATTTATACCTCAGGAAAACAGGAAGTAATGAATTATTAATTGAATGTTCCCAGATACTCTGATCAACTTTGTAAACTACTCTAGGAAAGACAATACTTCAATTACATTTATTTCCTCGGAATTGTTCGCTGTGCCAATAATTGTGGATCGGGTGATTTTATGAAAAATAATTATTTCTTATTCATGGATTTTTTTTTTCCCTTGAAATTCACTTGAGTTGAAGGTCACAGTTTTCTACAATTTTCAGTGTGAGAGCCAATCAATTAATCTGTGTGCTGTGCCAGAGTTCTGGTGTAGGCGGCAGCCATAACATCCTTCTCTTTGTGATTCTTCAGACCCTGAGTGAGCACAATGGGTCTACAACCATTAGTGTTTGTTCTTCTTGTTATGGCTGTATATGAAGGGCAAAAAATCCGCAGTAGAGGCCCAAAGTTCTTTCTGCGGGGTGTTTTTATTGAGACACCATCTCTAGCCAGTTGGCCATTGACTCTAAAGAGTTCATCCGCCATTTGATAGGTCTTGTTTTTATTCCTACTGGGTTGCTAGCCACCCTCCTCACCAAATTTGGAACCTGGTGGGGGAGCCGGTTTAGTCGCCGACCACTCGACCATACAACAGGTTGTACTGCCTTACATGTAACCAGGAACAGGGCAAAACCTGACCCGACAGAAAGTGTGAAAGTAGCTTCTGTAATAAAATGGAATTTATTTTAAGGCTTGTAAATACATCTTTACCAGAAGTGCCAATAATTATGGAGGGCAGTGTATGTGTCTGGGGATTGAATACAAATTCGTACAAAAGAATTTTCCTGAATGTTGTCCTCATGTCAAGTAAGTCAAACTGCAGACCAATTTGCATACAGAGCAGCATGCAAAACCTGTGACTGAGAGTCTTTAATACTTTTGTTGTGCTCTAATGTTAAGGAGTGGTAAAGTTTTGAGAAGTAAGAGATCCCATATACACAAATACAGTATAGTCATTTCAAGTTGGCGCCTTATTCATCCCCAATATGTATTATATATCAGATAAGGGACAACTACCAAGAAAAAGAGACAGGATTGAAATGAGCGATATTGTGATTGATTCCATATGGCAAATTTGTCTTCAAAATATTTGACCTTTGTGTTTAAAGGATTGTGTATGAACATGTATTCCTACATCTTCAATTTTAAACAGTATGTCCTGTTAATGGACTGTTTCATGTAAGTGCACCATGTCTTCTGATTGTGCCTTACAGCAGGAAGGGGAAGGGTTGGGTCTCAGACAGTGCTTCCTTCTCAAAGTACACTTCCACGGTTTTATTTTCCCTGCCTCAGATGTGTTATAATAAAAAAGTAAACAGTAAAGTTTCTTGGGCTTTTTACACCCGAGCCCAATGGCTCCTCAGGCCGGTGCTTATCCCCGGTTTCGGTAGCATGATGCGACTAGGAGTTCAACTCCTCCTGGATGGGACGCTAGTCAATTGCAGGTTACCTTCCCAGTATATACTGGTACCCATATATTCTGCTGGGTGAACAGAGGTACACTTGTGGTTGAGACCGTATCCAGGGGTCTTAGCACAATGGGAGTGTAACTGGGATTTGAACACACAACCTCCCGATCATGAATGCAGCACCTTAACCGCTATGCCACTGGCCCCATGTGTTATAATAAGCCCAAGTTAAAAAAATCTTAGAATACAAATATTTCGTTATCAGATGTTCCAGCGTGCAGAGCCTAATGAAATGAGACCAATATACAGGGTGCTTTAAAAATTGGAGTGGGTGGGCGCTTATTAAGATGTTACCAGCGGAGTGGGACAGTAAGTGCTTATTACCATTGAGGTAGAAAACATGAATAATAACAGAACAATAAGAAAATTTTACTGGTATTTGTGTTATTCATTTTGTGGTATCAACCAAACTACAAACTACAAACTATTACATGAAAGCTGAAAATAAACAGAAACAGCATAAAGTTTTAATAAAAGTCCGCTTACTTTTCCCTCCCGGTGCTGTTCCTTTAAATATTTTTCCCGGCAGTAAAATCGAGCCAATCAACACGAATGTCAACTTTAGCACACAGCACATTGAACCAATCAACACTAACATAAACAAAAGCATATGTCTAAGAACATCTTTCATTTTATGAAGTTGGTGAGCAGGAGAATCGGGTGAAAAATACTAGTCATCACTTTCTGATAGGTCCATATTTGGCCCATCGCTCCATTCATTTAGAGCACCCCATAGTTTTGCCGTCGCAGTTTCTAATGGTTCATTGGTTGTTGGGCATTTACCAAGAGAACACAGCAAAATATTTTCCTGTTTTTTAAAGTACAGCGTAATGATCAAATGTGTTGTTACTGTTGATCATTATAGACATTCCCCAGTGGCAGGGGTCTTGAAATACCATGTAAACTCAGTATTACAGACAGTGAACGCCTCATTTTACCGTTACAGAGCCTGAACTAATAAAATTGGTAAGTTTGATCTACCATTTTGCTCCCATTACACATGGGCGGTTAGTAGACCTAAGATCAAAAATATTGTGTGTGTGTGTGTGGGGGGCTTTTTTGAGCTGGGCGCTTATTACGTCAAATACGGTATTATATGTATATACATAATATATATGCCAAAAGTGAAGTGGAGCTGATATTGCTGAATCATGTTTTCAGATGACAGTAGAACAATGCAAATGATCTAAATGTTGCCAACTTGCCTCACTACTTCACTTTTCAAATCACTTCACTAGCCAGTAGGTGAGCTCCTCCTTACTCTGATTGCATTTCACATTAAATAGATATCTATTTTTTGAACACTCGACATGTACAATGTGCAACTTTCTCTTGTACATACACAAAAATTAACTTTTAAGCCTGTTATGTAACTGAAGCTATCAATACGACAGGCAACTATGAACAATAGACGTCACAGAAAAAGGCGGATGGTAAAGAAAGAATCAATAAATCAATTTTATCCAGGTTTTGCTGTGAATCAGAGTCAAATGATGACCCCAGTGACGCATGATTTTTTTTTTTTCAAGGCATCAAATTCCTCTTCCAAGGTTTTTGGTTCAAGACTCACTATCAAAAGGTTGTCACTGCTGTCCTCCCAGTGAAGTTAATTGGGTTATCCAAGGCAGGTCATGTCTATCACAGTCTATGGTGAGAGACATATGTAAAAGAACCATTGTTGACTTTCATCATCAGTAGCTGCAAAACCGTCAGCATGCTTGTGCCCTACGATGGCCTGGTGAGTTGTCCAGAGTGTACTTTGCCCTTGTTCAGAGTTTGCCGAGATGGGCGACAGCCTTCCCACGACCCTAATTAGGATTTAGAGGCTTAGAAAATTAATGAATGAATTAAATTCCTCATTGAGCATATGAGTGAGCGGCACATACATTGGGTAAATGCCTTGGGAATTTCTAATGCCTACATGTGTCACTTTTATGTCATTTACAATTACAGATGTTGGACATCAGGCGAATGTAAGCCTGATAGAAAAATCTACTGATGAAATGGTGACCGAGACTGCAGTACTGCAAATAAACGTGTGAACTATAAACAGTGAAGAGATAAACTATATCAGTAAACAGATGCTGGTGTCCAAATGCCGCTGTTGTCCCTCACGTCCCAGTGAGGTTTTTTCACAGTATAAAACATTCCATATTATATTTGGTATACTGATGAGCTGTTCTTCTAACCGAAAAGTGGGTCAAATGTAACCTCGACCAGCGCATTTATCTTTGCTCAAAACAAAAACACTGCATTTTCATATTAACTTCATAAAAGAAGTCAAAAGTAGTGTGTCCGTGAGCCCTGTCCCAACACAATACTTTTACTTTTGTCGATTTCTTTTTTGCAATACTTTTATTTACTCACAAATCAAGTCTTCCAGCTGTACAGGGTGCACTCTGCCCTTGCCCAAAGTCAGCTGAGATGGATGCCAGCCTCCCCGCGGTTCAGAAAATGAATGAGTGAATCAATCAAGCTTCGGGCAGAGACATGATATTTACATTCATCTCCAAACTTAGATATTGCATCCAGATATCTGGCAGAGAACTGTGCTGTTATCAATCTCTGATCAGAATGATTATGATATGTTACTGCTGACATCACATATTCGTCTGTAAACATTGCTCGCTTTGTGTTTGTATCGTTTCAGCTTTCAAACCAGGAGTTCCCTTTACAGAAAACCTCTTTTTTTCCCACTGCCGACATGTTTTAAACAGTGTGCGGCTGTTGGTTTTGTTTGCTGCGCTTGCTCAAAGGTTACTTGGACTATCAATATACAAAGTTCGACTGAAAAAAATCTGGATCTCTAGCCAGCACACAAATGAAAACCAACAAATGGCATGGTGACATACTGAGTAGCGCGCTCATCTTAGAACAAAAAGTTCCTGAATATGAGCAAGGTGCAGCCGAAGATATTTATTTGAAAGGCTTGCATATTTACTCTGTTCTTGTATGGGTTACCTCCAGGTGCTCTGGTTTCCTCGCATAGTCCAAAGACATGCATATTAGGCTTAATGGGCATCCCAAATTACCCTATGGGTGAACGCAAATGTTAATAGTTGGGTTTGTGTATTGGTCCTGCTATTTGATGGCATGCTGTTCAGGGTGTACCCTCTCTTCATCCGAAGTCAGTTGAGATGTGGTCCGGTCAAAGGATATGACGGAAAGTTCATGTCATTGTTCATTTTCTGTAACCGCTTAATCCTAATTAGGGTCACGGGGAAGCTGGTGCCCATTGCAGCTGACTCTGAGCGAGGGCAGAGTACACCCTGGACAGCTCACCAGGTCATCGCAGTGAGGAAACGCACTGACGGCTATGCGACTAGTCTTGTCAAAAGTCAGCAATGGTTCTTTTCGAGCAGAGGTCGGGAACCTATGGCTCACGAGCCAGATGTGGCTCTTTTGATGACTGTATCTGGCGCTCAGATAAATCAGGTGGACTCTCTTAACAGAATAACGAATGCAAATTTTCACTGTGATTTAAATTAAAATACAAAAAAACCCATCAAACAAATCAAAAACAGATGAATGAATTTCACGCATTTAAATCTATACGTCTATTTTCAATGCTGCTTGTCGCTGTGGCACGGAGCTGAGAGCCAATCCTTTCTGTATGCCAGTAAGTGGGGGCGGGTCCGATACCTTGAAATTGTAATTTTATTTGATTATAACAGCAGCCACAGACTGCGAGTGTTGTTTTTGGGTAAAGAGGTAAATTTCCCTTGTTTTTGATCAGCTCATTTGCACAAAGCCAAGCACAGCTGGTAAGCAAAACACAAGTGGACAGACATGGAAATACTTCAACCCGGAGACCAGCTGATTGCCAAAACTTGGGTCGCGCTTCCTGACTATTGACCATGTTTGGCTCCACATGCACACGCGAGCAGTCCTTCTCACATGTAAAAAGCATCAAGACCAACCTGCGGTCACATTTAATAGATGGAAGCCTAAACGCCTGCATGAAGTTGAACCTCAGCAAGTATCAACCAGACTATAAAGCCATCAGCAGAACCATGCAGCACCAGAAGTTGCATTACTGGTAAGAAGTACTTTTCTTATTAATAAATAACTTTGTTATGACAATGTCATTTAAAAGAAATTCAGAGTCGAATTATACTCTCGAATTGTTGGTTTTATTTTTCAATTTAGTTGTATTCAGTATTAATATGGTGGGTGGGGTGGGGGGGGACAGTGACAGTGACGGGGGGGGGGGGGGGGGGGGACAGTGACAACCTGTGGAGACCTTCACCACCAGGCCACCACTGTCCGGATGAAAGTAGCATACCTTTTATTTTTTTTATTTTTTAAATAATCAGCAACCACTTAAATAATGATAATCAAATAATAATTAATGATGTTGTCTTATAATTCATGCTTTTAACTCACATGAATGCCAGCTGGAGCAATGGAAAATATTTAGCTTAGTGAGAGACCATGCAGTTTTCTTTTTTTTTTCTAACAAACTGAAATATCATGAACTGGATCACAGCAGCAAAAGATTGTCAAGATAATGGCATTGATTTATAAACACGCTCTGCTAGTTTACCCAGTATAACGTTTAATTTCTTTATTAAATGCGTAGTGTTAGCAGATTAAAAATTAAGTACATGGGATAAAAATTACTGATTGTAATGACAATGCAGCTTGATCGTCAATGGATCATCTATCCTGCAAATAATTAGGGTTTTCATATCCCAGTTAACTGAGACAGTACAGCTCCACCCATTTCTCTCCCCCTGGGTCTCTGTGCTTTTACGCAAAGCCAGTTTGAGCCAGTTATATGACTTTAAATCTAGCTTGTTTTGTTTCTGGCTAAGTTGTGATATAATGAATATCTGAGTTGCTGGGGGGGGGTTGATGTTGGAACAAATATCTCGAGGGTAGATCGGTCTTGTGTTAGTGATAGAAGATGACAATGAGATATGTCTGGGGTGCAAACACACTTTTAAATGAGATGCCATGAGCAAAATAAACACCCTGCATTTAATTGATACAGAAAAATACATCAGGTATCGCATAAATATTCATGCCACACATCATGTTTTTTAAAACTCATCAATTGAATAATCTAATAAAATATGGAATGGAGTAATAAGTTTATTAACAAATATTTTGGAAAATTTACATTTTTCCTGACAACACCATCGTAAAAATCTCCAAGCTCTCTTGGATAGGAAGCTTAGCATGCCTTCTTTCTCGTCAGTCACAGCAACACTAGCCAATCATAGGCATCTTTGAGCTCATGTATACAGAAAAGGGAAGACAACATCTATGCGGTGGGTTGAAAAAAGATGCAGTTCTGGCTTTTCATGTCTTGCAAAAACCATATGTAGCCTTTACCGTTTCTGGTTGATGTCTGTCATACACTGAAGAGCTGCCTGCTGGGAGACCTTTCTATGAAGAGAATGCATTCTGTGAGTTTAGAGACCTTGTTGTCATTGTCTGGTTGAAAATGTCACCATAGTTGTATATATTTGTGCCTCTTTCACTGCTCCTTTATACTGTGTTAGTGCAAGTGGAATTGTAACCTCAGCACTAATAATGAGAGAATGGAAGCATGGGCCAGACGTTGTGTATAAATAATCATGACCTTTCAGGATGTCGGCCAAACACAGGCTGAGGATGAGATAGAAAAATCTAACTTTTCCTTTCATTTTTATGTCATGACCAAACAGATTTCAGCATTATAAACATCCATCCATACATACATACATACATACATACATACATATTTGTGTGCGTGTGTGTGCGTGTGTGTGTGTGTGTGTGTGTGTGTGTGTGTGTGTGTGTGTGTAAATATATATATATATATATATATATATATATATATATATATATAAATATATATATATATATATATATATATGTGTGTGTATATGTGTGCGTGTGTGTGTGTGTGTGTGTGTGTGTGTGTGTGTGTGTGTGTGTGTGTGTGTGTGTGTGTGTGCTTTTCATTTAATAAAGCCGGTATAAAAACAGAAGTGGTGGCATGGTAACACCGTGGTATGCATGTTCAGCTCACAGCAAGAAGGTTCGAGGTTTGATTCCAGGGCTCAGAACCTCCCACAATCCAAAAACATGCACAGTGGGCTTATTAGCAGTTCCAAATCACCTCTGTGTGTGTGTGTGTGTGTGTGTGTGTGTGTGTGTGTGTGTGTGTGTGTGTGTGTGTGTGTGTGTGTGTGTGTGTGTGTGTGTGTGAGAGAGAGCGAGAGAGAGAGAGAGAGAGAGAGAGAGAGAATGGTTATGTCTGTTGGCCTTTCGATGACCCGGTGAGCTGTTCGGGGTGTACCCCGCCTTTGTCCAGAGTCTGGTGAGACGGGCGCCAGCCTCCCGCCAGTACATCTGAGATGGAAGGCCTCCAGCAACTATGTGATGAACACTGGGCACATCTTCTGATTTTAAGAAAGACTGAGAGAACAAGCAAGGACAAGAAGCAAAAAGCAAAGAAACAACCTGAATTCATTGCTAACCCGTACAAGTTGTCAAAGAAGCTCCCAGAAAAAGAATGCTCAGGTAAGTTAGAGTAGTATGGCAGAAATTGAGCAGTACTTCAAGGAAATCTATTCTGATCCTATGAGGACCCAATCCCTTGGTCAGTGTATATACATTGAACTAGTTGCAGTACCTATCATTCTTCTAGCCAGCTCAGAACCAATGTTCAAGGAAATTCAAGAAGTAGTGAAGAAAGAAAGAAAGAAAGATCAGGTTCAGCCTGTTTGGGTCCCATACAGAGTCTATACGATGTGTTCTGGGCTTTTGAGGAAACTCTGGATCCTGTTAAACTTGTGTGTAGGAAAGGCAAAGTACCAGGTTTTTGGAAACAAACAGAGAATATCTGTCCCAAAGGAGAAGAACTCCAAGTCAGTGGACCAATTCAGAACAATATATTTACTGAATGTCAAGGGAAAGCTCTTTTTTGCATACCTAGCCAGACAGATGACATCCTACTTAACAGAAAATAAGTATGTTGATGCTTCAGTTCAGAAGGGTGGAGTTCCAGGTTTCTTGAGATGTGTGGAACACACATTAGCCAGCTTATTAGGGAAGCAAGGGTGAACAACAAGGACTCGACAGTGGTTTGGTTGGATTTAGCCAATGTATATGGTTGTATTCCAGACAGGCTAATTGAAGAGACTCTACAGCATTATTGTGCTCCTGACCACATCATGGAGATGGTTACCAACTACTTTGATTGAGTGAATAAAAGGTTTTCTGCCTGAGACAAGGTGACCTGGTGGCAGAGGTTGGAGAAAGGAATAGTTTCCGGCTGCATCAAATCTGTGGTACTATTCATTCTGGGAAAGAGTCTCATCATAGAAGTAGGAGGAAGGTCTGAAAACTGCTTCTGGAGTGTACCCACCATCCAGCAGGGGTTTCGTGGATGACATGACATTGACAGCAACAACCCCTGTACAAGCTAGGTGGATGCTAATAGCTCTAGAGAGGACTGTTTCCTGGGACAGAATGAAATTCAAGATCACAAAGTCCAAGGAGCCTCGTTATCAAGAGAGGTAGCCTCGTCAGATTTTCACACTCCAAGTTCAAGGCGAAAACATTCCATCTATAGTGGACAACCCAATCGAGAGTGTGGGAAAATGGTACGATGCAAACTTAAGAGATACTTCAACACAGTAGAAGTAAAAAAAAAAAAAAAATTTTTTTTTAAAAACAGCTCCAGGAAAACTTGAAGCAGATAGACCAGACATGACTACCAGGTCAAGGTATAGCCGTGCCAACATGGACTAATACCAAGACTCCTGTGGCCTCTCGTGCTTTATGAAATTGCCAGTACTGTAGTTGAGGGATGGGAGAAGACCATCAATAGATATTTGCAGAGATCAGCTGCAGCTTCCCATCTCCTCACATATTGAAGAGTACGAAGTCATCAAAACAATATTGGTGATGACACGAAAAGATTTGAGAGATGAGATGATTAGGAAAGCAGGCATAGAAACCCATACAGGAATAAAATGGTCAGCTAGTCAGGCAGTAGAATAAGCAAAAAGTTGCCTCACATACAAAGACATAGTTAGCATAACAGTTACTGGACGCCAAGGCCTAGGAATAACAAATACCCCATGTTGGTCTTCAGCTTCCCTTCCTTTAGACAGAAAAGAAAGATGATTCAAGAGGCAGTTAGATGAACTGAAAACGAAGATCAAGAGCAGTCGAATTAGGACTTCAAGGTACCTTGACAAATTGGACAACAACAGAGAGACAAATAACATGGGGTGTGATTTGGCAGTATGAGCCTTTCCGATTGAGTTTTCTACTCAGATCTGCGTATGATCTACTGCCATCACCAACCAAATTGAAAAGATGGGGTCTGGCAGAAGATCCTTGGCATTCATTATGCAAATAGAAACAACGGAACTTGTATTGTCATGACATAAAACCGCATTGACTCAAGGCTACTACAGAATGGAGGCATGACAAAGTTCTGCTAGAATTAGTCAGCACCATAGATAGAGAAAGATGGAAGAAAAGAGAGCCTAAGAAAGCAAGACAATTTATCAATTTTGTCAAGGAGAGGGAAGTAAAGTAACCATAGTGGCAACATCATGCGTATGGTGTAGTAGACTTGGGAAGGAAGCTGGTCTTCTCAGACATAGTCCAAACCACTCTGAGGTCTGATGTAGTCATACGGTCTCCAAAGAACAAGAGACTCATGATCATTGAACTCACTGTTTCCTGAGAAACCAGATGCATAGATGCATTTGAGCTCAAGAAGATCAAGTAAACAGAGTTTGTGGAACAGTGCCAGCAATGTGGATGGAAGTTTTGGCTTCTTCCCGTGAAAGTCGACACTGGGGAGCCTACGAGTGAAGGACAGGAACAGGAAGAGAGCAGTTAAGGTGGCGGGCCGGCCAAGCAGCGGAACGAACATCAAGTTGGCTGTGGCTGAGGAGAGAGGAGAAAAGCTGGAAGCTATCAATTGACACGTAGTGACTGATCACCACTACAGACCAGCTACCGAGAGAGTGTACCGGGATAAATAGGTAAAAACATTCGATTGCAGGTGGTTCCCGGCTGAAGATGTCGGCTGATTCTGCAGCAGGATCTATATGCACACACTCATGCACCAAAATAACCAGTTGAAAAGACACTCATAAGAAGCTTATAAACCACACTCTATTGACCAGGAGACAATTTATAAATAGCCTAACTTTTAATATTTAATAGATAGAATATGTTAATGGAGTTGCCCAGAGTTGCTCAGGTCCCACAGTTGATCATTTTAAAGACTGCGGTTCAAAAAATGATGTCTATGAATCTGCACACTTACATTTCTCACTGTTTCTTTCCCAGTATTTTCCTTTACAGCCTTTAGCCTGGGCTTATGCCAGTGACCGTCCCCTGAACTTACATTTGGAGCAAACAACACAGTCTAAGTTTGCTTTTTTTTTTTTTTTTTTTTTTTTTAACTTGCATATTTGCCAAGCTTGATGCACTCCAAGCCAAGGCTTTGCTTCTAATATTGTGAAACAGTGTTCTGTTTTTCTTGCAAGCGTGCACAGTTAAGTTACTTTTCCAATTGGATTGAAGTGCGCAAGATGATAAGAAAAAGAAGAAAACAACAACAACAACAACAACAACAACAGGAAAATTAGACAAAGAAGATTGAAATTCCCTTATGGGAATACAGTATAACGAGTCTTTGCTTTCCGTAACGAGAAAATAAGTGAAATTTATTTGCTTATTTTATTCTAAATATAAATACATTGCCATTTATCTGCAATTTGGAAACTTGATTTGCGGGTATAGTTGGGTGTTTTTTCTTTCCAATGATTTTGCACTAAATATAGAGCTTCATTTCCCTTTGGGAGTGAACTGCAAATAAGACACAGATTGTTTTTTCCACGTCTCAGTTCCCTCGCATTGCCAGTCCTTTACGTCATCACTTGAAGAGTAGAAATGAAAAAAGCAGCTGTAAGAAAGTGCTTTGTGGTCTCTGAGGAAGGAAAAACACTGATGCATCAGCAGAAATATTCCAGTTGAAAGAAATAAGAGACTCAACTGTAAAACGAAGCAAATTATACTTTATTAAGCTGAGAAAATAGCAGAAATACTGTATGTTCAACCATCTCTATATAGCTGGGGAAGAAAACAAACAAATGTTGCCCTATCTTTTATTTGCATAAAATATCAGATGGAACAAAATACCAGATAGAACACTGTGAATTATTAACAAAATGGCCACCGTTTGCAAATCAATAAATACATTATCTTTGCCGTGTCAGCAGTCAGGATCTTTCAGACAGAACAAATTTTATTATGAAATTCAGTCTGTGTTTTCCAGCAGTTTCATCTAAATTTGTACTCCGTCCATGATTAAACCACATTAAATGTTTCTACCATTTATTTTTACACTGTTCCTGTTTGATTATTTGTTGAAACGTACAGGTACAATTTTTTTTTGTTGTTTTATTCATTTTTTGTTTATCAAAAATACAACAAAATTTAGGGTTTTATTTTTAATTGACATCTGCTAATTAGTTATGTTTTTTTTAATGTATTTTAAAAACCAATAACATTTGAGAAGATATCATTTATTTATGTATATATATATATATATATATACCCAGTGCGGCTAACTGGGTTATCAAGGCTGGCCATGTCTCTCACTCTGTGGTTTCAGCTTCATGTAAAAGAACCTTTGCTGATTTTCACAAAGAGCAAACTTCATAGCCGTCAGCATGTTTCTGACCTGTGATGGCCTGGCGAGCTGTCCAGGGTGTACTCTGCCTTCACCCGGAGTCGGCTGGGATGAGTCCCAACCTCTCCGTGACCCTGATTAAGATTAAGTGGTTACAGAAAATGAATGAATGAATGTACAGGGATCCCTCACTTTCCGTGGTTGAGACCGAGATCTCCCGCGGCTGCCGAATTCCGAGAAATAGGATCAACACACCCACCCACCCCCCGATTAACGTATGCATACATGTATATGTGTATATAATATCAATAATTACATATTCAATGCTACAAATGCTTCTAATAACAATTAAACATTCAAAAATAATGCATAATATGTGAATAAAATATAAATACACACACACATACAGATGTACACGCACACAGAGCCGCGCATCACATGAAAATGTAAGTAGTTTTGTTGGGGGGTTTTGGGTTGTTTTTTGTTTTTGTTTGTTTGTGGGGGTTTTTTGCTTTTTTTGGGGGGGGTTTGTTTGTTTGTTTTTGCATAATTGGATTTTTTTTGTGACATTTTCCTTAACTTTTCCCCCATATTCTTCCTTAATTTCCTTATTTTTTTTAATTTGATGAATATTTTTTAAAAAGAATCGCGATGCACTGAAGCCGCATTAATTGAAGCGCGAAATAGTGATGGATCCCTGCATTTATGTTTATTGACCTGTGTGTGTGTGTGTGTGTGTGTGTGTGTGTGTGTGTGTGTGTGTGTGTGTGTATGTGTGTGTGTGTGTGTGCACGCATGTGTGTGCTCACATCCAGTTAAAGGTTTCTGTTCCCTTGTTTGTTTGTTTGTTTACTCATATTTGCTTGTCTGTTTGTAGAGTACAAAACATTTCCCACTCAATGTTTTGAGTGAAGTTACGGAAATATTTTACTATGCAGCAGCATTCTTACTCATCCTTACTTGCACAAACAACATTAGGTACTATTAAACTATTAGGGCTATATGTGAACCATCAGTGAAGATGAAAGTCTTGGCATGAAAAGAAACCCGACTATTTTCGTCTTCCTACCTGTTTTGGTTTATGATGCTAATTTTAGATGGGACTCTGTTAGTGATTTATAGGCGCGTTGTGCATGAAAAACAGGATATTTATTCATTCATGGTTGGGTGTGTTCTGCTAAAATCTGTGTGTCGCATCATTTTCTGCGATGGCACATGTGTTAAAGAAAGAAAGGGCATACAGAGTATTAGTGGAGGATATAATGTGAAGTCTGTTGATTAAGTAATCACAGTCTGGTTGGTTAATAAGTGCGACATGTTTCGAAATAGTTTAATGCACATTCTAGGGTGCTTTAACTTTCTATAGCAAAACGTGATATCCTTTTAATACAGAACAATTACATCATGCATTGAAACACTGTCCGGTTTATATTAATGTAATTATTCAGTAATGCACAGATATGTGACATTACAAAGAGCTTGCATGCAGTTTAATACTTACTTTTGGGAATCATGTCTTCAGTGTGCACAATAATACACATGTGCTTGGCTTGTCAGCAAACTGAGGCATTTCAGTGGAACTGTGTCCGCTTGGATTATTTGGAAACTTCATAGATTCGGAGTCCATCTCTAAAGAGCAAAACTTTTCTGGCACTTCCTAGAACTGCTGTGTTTTATCCCAGATGTACAGAATATGGAAATGCATTGTGGAGTCACAGGATTTTCAGTTACAAATTTAACTATGTTCTCCGAAATCTCCTAATCTTTTACTGCACTTCAAGGCAAACTGGCTTCGATACACCATAACCTGGTATATATATATATATATATATATATATATATATATATATATATATATATATATATATATATATATATATATATATATATATATATATATATATATATATATATATATATATATATATATATACCAACACAGTGGTACCTCACTTTACAAAAGTCTCACCAAACGAAAAATTCAGGTTATGAAACGCATTTTCCTAAAATTTTTGTCTCTGGATACGAGACAAGTTCATGTGACGAAAGCGCCATATTAAAACTTCAAACGCGCCATTCAAACATTCAAACAATGCACGAGTTGCTTTCCCATTGGTTGTCTCCCAACACCCTGCCCCGCTGGCCTCTCAATGGCTAGGAAGGAGCTGAATCTCTATAATACAGTATTGTACCCATAATGCTTTGCGTGTGCCTTAGATCCATTGTTTGACACACATGCATGAAGGAGAGTTGTACTGTTGGTTCGTGAGTTTTGTGAGTTTTTTTGACTGTTCTTATTTCAGTGTTATTTTTCGTTATTAATCAGGAGCCCCAAGTGATTACCGGTGAGACTGAATAGAAGAAACGGGCTCTGTTATCAATAAAAGTAAAACACGAGATGATAAACAAAATATGAAAGTGAAATTGCAAAGGAGTATGGCCGAAACCCCTCTACAATTAGGACAATATTGAAGCAAAGAAGAGGTCATCACTGAACGACGAGATGGAGAGACAGTTACTCTTATGGTTCAAGGAAAAAGAAATTGCCGGAGATACAGTGACTGAGGCGATTATTTCGGAAAAAGCAACTGCCATATTTAAGGACCTCATGAAGGAGGTAATTTTCTTTTACTTTTAACACATATTTCATACAATATTGGTGTACTTTTATCATTTTTAAAGAGTTTAGGGAGTAGTATTGGGAGCCTTGGAACAAATCACGTGTTTTACATGTAAAATGCGGTTCAATTTGCGAAAAGTGCGGGTTACGAAAAAAGCACTGGAACGGATTCATTTCATAACGTGAGGTACCACTGTAATATATATATATATGTATATAGTATTGAGCACTCTCCTACGGAAGGATCTACTCTGAAAATCATATATATATATATATATATATATATATATATATATATATATATATATAAATATATATATATATATATATATATATATATATATATATATATATATACAGGGATCCCTGTATATCCAGGGATACAAGGAAGAACAGTGTAAAAAGTTAAGAAAAATGCCACAAAACAAAAAAACAACCCAAAAACCCCCATCAAAACAACTTACATTTTTATGTGAGGTCCCCATCTGTGTGCGTGCACGTCGGTATGTGTGTGTATTTATATTTTATTTACATATTATGCATTATTTTTGAATGTTTATTTTGTATTATAAGCATTTATAGCATTGAATATATGTTTATTGAAATTATATATACATGAACATGTGTATATAATTTCAATAAACATATATTCGTCAGTTAGGGGGAGTCGATCCTATTTCGCAGAAATCGGCAGTGGTGGGAGGGATCTTGGTCCCCATTAACCGTGAAAAGTGAGGGATCACTATATACATGTGGTCCTCACTTAACGACGGGCTCGGTTAACGACGATTTGGAGTTATTTCCCTTTCGGCAAAACTACATTACGATAGCAGATATATTTCTCTCCTCTTCTGAATATCAGTTGTGTTTCAGAGTGTACCACAGAAGGAGATATATTAAGCACGGGTGGAGTTTATTGGGCAGAGCTAGCGGGAAAGAAGCCAAGTGCACACTCAAAAGAGTACGACATGATGTCTGTTTTTCCATAATACGGGATTCCCTCAACTACAAACCCAGACACACTGGGCCACGCATGTTTTTCTCATTAAGAAACAAAGACCTTGGTAACACAGCTCTGACTCACACGCAGCGGTTGACAGATTTCAGTTTCGCTCAGCAAAGGCAGGAAAGGACCAGGAAAAACCAGATCTAGCTGGTTTTGTCTGTCTAGATGTTGATGTGCATTTACAGACCACCAGCTAACATGCATCAAAGCCCACTCGTGAAGTTTTTCTTCATCATTTTAATAGTCATAGTATTTATCTGATACCTTTTATTTTAACATCTAAACAAAAATATGAGGGAAGTTCTTCGTCGTAATCATGATGTCATCATCTGCATATTTCTGCTACAAAAATATAGACAGTCTTATGAAAAACTTAGGCACACCACTCACTAGGCAACTCTTTATTAAGAAATATTCATATAACAGTGTCCAATTTTGTTTTTATTTATTTTTTTATAAGAAAGTGATTAAATTAACATATTTTACTCAACCAAATGGATATGAACACCAATGCATATTTCACTGGAGGTAATAAATTAGGACACCATATCCCCTAATAACTAGTATTTAACACCCCCCCCCCCCCCAATTGGCTGAAATAACCTCTGTGAGATGGTTCTTGCACCCATCTACCAGTCTCTAACATATTAACGTGAGAATAGTCTTCTCCAGTCCTCAATGCAGAACCCTTTCAGCTGTGAGATCTTTGAGGTGTTTCCTGCATGCAAAGTCCATTTCAAGACACCCCACACTATCTCAATGGGATTAAGGTCCAGGTTTTGACTGAACTCCACTTCTTAGTTTTCAGCCAGTCCTTGGTGGATTTATTGGTATATTTTGGGTCATTGTCGTGTTGTGGTGTCCAGTTTCATTTCACCTTTATTTTCTTCTTTTTATTTTTTACAGATGGCTTCACATGCTCTTCAAGCAGCCTTTGATAAACAGTACAATTAATGCTGGATTCTACCATGGTGAGCTGGCCAGGTCCTGCTGCAGCCAATGATCCGCCCAATGCTTCACAGTTGGTATGAGGTTCTTTCCCTGGAATGTTGTATTTGGTTTCTGCCAAACATGTTTTCTGTTCTGGTGTCCAAATAATTCAACTTTAGACTCATCTGTCCAAAGAAAATTATTCCAGAAGATCTGGTCTTTGTCCATGTTCTCTCTGGCAAGCTTTACTCTGGCCTTCATGTTCTTCTTAGAGGGCAAAGGGATCCCTGCTTGCCCACTTCCAATGAAGATCAAACTTGTGTCATCTCTTACTGATAGTAGGGTCAGGCGAGAGCCTGCTGTAGCTCCTGTGATGATATTTTAGAACTTTTGATGACTTCTGTTAGCATCTTGCGAGCTGCTCTGGGCATGAAATTGCTTGGACAGCCAGACCTGGGCATGGACGAAGTTGTTTTAAATGAACTTCATTTGTCAAAAATTTCACAGATGGTGGGATAGCTGATGTCAAATTCTTTTGATATATTTTTAAATCCCTTACCAGACTCATAAGTGGCTACTATCTTATGGAGGCAAATGATTCGCTGTGGCGACCCTTGAAAGGGAACAGCCGAAAGGAAAAAAGGAAGAAGAAGAAGAAGAAGAAGAAGAAGAAGAAGAAGAAGCTATCTTCTTTCTGAGGACCTGAAACCGCTCTTTGGATCGCACCATGGTGCTCAGTCTCACTTCAGCAGACAGTGGCACTAAAACAATGTCTGAGGTTTAAATGGGCAATCAATTAAATCTGTGCTTGATTTCAATTAAATCTGTGCTTTGTGTGGGTTTCCTCTGAATACCCTAGTTTGATCCTACAGACAAAAAAACAGGTACAGTTGGTTAATTGGCTGTGCCAAATGTCACCTAGATGTGAGTGTATATGGTTGTGTGAGTGTTGGCCCTACGATGGCCAGGTGAGCTGTCCAGGTTGTACCCCACCCTCGCCCAGAGACAGCTGAGATGATGCCAGCCTCCTCACAATGCTTTTAGGATTAAGCAGTTCAGAAGATGAATGAATGGATGAATTAATCAAATATTTATATGTATATGGTGTATTTATATGAGTATGGTGTTCCAAACCCATTGCTATAGGCCGTTCAGTCGTTGTATCACCTGAGCCAGAGTTTGGTCCACATTGGTAACAACAGGTTGAATTTGTTTCCATTGAGGGTTGGAGTCCACCAAGGCTGTCCTTTGTCATTGATTCTGTTCATAATTTTTAGCGACAAAATTTCTAGGTGCAGCTGCAGCATTGAGGGGTTCTGGTGTGGTGGACATCGGATCTCATGTCTGGTTTGTGGTTGGCGTTGTCCTTTTGGCTTCATCAATCCAGGGCCTCCAGCTCTCATTGGAACAATTCTCAGCCGAGTGCAAAGCGTCCGGGATGAGAATGCACCCTCCGGGTCTGGAATGAGGTCCTTCCTGCCCCAAGTGGATGAGCTCAAGTATCTTGGGGCCTTGTTCACGACTAAGGGAAGGATGGAGCAGGAAATCGACAGGCTGCAGCCTTGACTGTAAAGCGGAGCTTGCACTGGTACTTCGTGGTGAAGAGGGAGTTGAGCCAGAAAGCAAAGCTCTCAATATACCAGTCGGCCTTCATTCCAACCCTCACCTTTGGTCACAAGCTTTGAATAGTGATTGAAAGAACAAGATCAATGATACAAGCACCTGAAATGAGCTTCCTTCGCCAGGTGGCAAGGCTCTCCCTGAGAGATAAGGTGAGAAGCTCAATCATCCGGCAGGAGCTTGGAGTAGAATTGGTATTCCTTTGGATGGGGAGGAGCCAGTTGAGGTGGCTCAGGCATCTGGTTGGAATGCCTTCAGATTGACTCCATGGTGTGGTGTTTCAGGTATGTCTAACCGGAAAGAGACCCTGGGGACGACCCGGAACAGGCTGGAGGGATTAGGTCTCTTGGCTGGTTTGGGAATTCATCGGTGTCCTCCGTAAAAAAAAAATGGTGGAAGCGGTGGGGAAGAGGGATATTTGGGTCACACTGCTTAGGTTTCTGTCCTCACGACCCGACCCATATTAAGCAGATGATGATGATGACGATGATGATGATGTATATGTATATAGATAAATATATATATATATATATATATATATATATATATATATATATATATATATATATATATATATACATATAGAGAATTTTCTGAGTAGATCCTTCCGTAAGAGAGTGCTCAATACTTTTTCATAGAGCAAATAAGGACAGGACAAAGACTTTCTATTGAAACTTCATTTATCACCACAGATCTGTTTCGAAGGGTGGTGAAACCATCCTCTCTCTTCAGGTGATTACAGAAGAATATACATATTCAATAAATATATATATATATATATATATATATATATATATATATATATATATATATATATATATATATATATATATATATATATATATATATATATATATATATATTGTTTCATGTTTATCTTAAATATATTAAGTCAAAAATACATGTTTGTGTCAGGTTATTATGATTTTGTGAGGGGTTTGGAATGGATTAATTGGTTTTCTATTGTCTCCTATGGGAATTTTTGTTTCATCTAATGAATGTTTCCACTTACGAGCTCGCCCTCGGAACAGATTAATTTCATAAGTTGAGGTATATGTATACACACACATATATATCTTCTGTAATCACCTGAAGAGAGAGGATGGTTTCACCACCCCTCGAAACAGATCTGTAATGATAAATGGAGTTTCAATAGAAAGTCTTTGTCCTGTCCTTTTATTTTTGTATATACATATATATATATATATATATATATATATATATATATATATATATATATATATGTACAGTATATGGCAAGAATGAGGATAAGTGTCCAATACAGTGATGAGGCCAGTGATGTTGTATTGGTTTAGAAACAGTAAGGTAAGGTAAGGCTATTGGGTTTTTACACCCGAGCCTCGTGGCTCATCAGGCCGGTACTTATCCCCAGTTTCCATAGCGTGCAGCAACCAGGAGTTGAACTCCTCCTGGATGTGACGCTAGTCCATCGCAGGTTACCTTCCCAGTATATTTTACTGGTTCCCATTTATACTGCTGGGTGAACAGAGGCACACTTGTGGTTGAGACCTTGCCCAGGGGTCTTAGCACAGTGAGGGTCTCAGTGGGATTCGAACTCACAACCTCCCAATCATGCGCGCAGCACCTTAATCACTACACCACTGGCCCCTTTAGAAACAGTGGCCCTGAGGAAAAGACAGGAGGCACAGCTGGAGGTAGCGGAGATGAAAATGTTGAGGTTCTCTTTGGGAGTAACGAGGATGGATAGGATCAGGAATGAGTACATCAGAGGAACAGCACATGTAAGAGGTTATGGAGACAATGTCAGAGAGGCTAGATTGAGATGGTTTGGACATGTAGAGAGGAGGGATAGTGAGTATATTGGTAGTAGGATGCTGAGGTCGGAACTACCAGGCAGAAGGCCTAGAGGAAGACCAAAGAGGAGATTTATGGATGTGGTGAAGGAGAATATGAAGGTAGTTGGTGTAAGAGAAGAAGATGGTGGGTGAGGATGGGGTGAGATGGAGGGAGATGATTCATTGTGGCGACCCCTGAAGGGAACAGCCAAAAGAAAAAGAAGAAGAATATATATATATATATATGTATGTGTGTGTGTGTGTGTGTGTGTGACTTGGTTGGGCTGGTTTACTTCAAGTATTATGTTCTCTCCTTATTTGTGTGGGGCTCTCATCAGCAAGTGAGTCATTGCTAAAAAATGTCAAATTGGTTTAAACTGTGCTCAAATTTAGGTGCACTATAACCTTGGTTTTTTATTTAGCCTAACTATTACCGCCCTGCCCTGGGAACATATGAAATGAGGCATTGAAAGTAGGTGTGAAAATGAATGATTTCTCTGTGAGCTTCCATCTCTCTACCCAAAATAACAAAGAAGCATGACATAATGCTCTTATGTGTGGGTCTGGCTCCGAAAATAATGGGTGTGCGTAAAGCAGTGGTATGACATTTTAAGAAGCCAATCAGCTTCTTGAACTCATGAGTTTTCTTGCTGATGCAACAAGTAGTTGCATGAGACGAGGCTTTAGTAAGTGTTTCTCTTAGCATTTGGGTGTGATGTGGTTGTTTTTACACAGGAAACTGGGTTTCGGGAGGAGGAAAACCGTTTAGCATACTGAGGTGTGTTTGTGTGTGTGTGTGTATGTGTGTGTGTGTGTGTGTGGTATGGAGGACTTCCACACATGCATGGATCATTTTGGAAAGTTATTATTTTGTTATTTTGAAGTCAAAGTCAGGGTACGAATCACAAAATGTATCAACTGTAAAATTAATTAGAATATATTGTATTGTAAATAACTGTATTCTTGATAAACTTTAAAACACACAAGAGATTAAAACTTTTCAATCCACATTTATGTCTGTGACTTCACTATGCACCAATAGTTTCAACCATTCTGAAAATTTAAGCAAGAGCACCTGGAAAGCATATGCAAACAGACAGCGTGTAGGTCTACAGACAAGCTACTTCCTCCTCAACTTCCTGCTCTCTTTGTTTATAACGACAACCTATCACCATAGAAACGGTGTTCTTCTCCATGGAGACGTTATTGTTTTGATATGAGCACACCGACAGATACAGATTGAGAGCCTGGTCATGCGTATAGCAGTGCTAACAGATACGTTAGTCAAACCGTTTGTTTTAAAAACAACTGAACGTTTTTTTAAGAGAATCAAACCACGGCAGCATTTATTAATTTATAAAAAGGACGATGTTTTATTTTTTGCAACCAAACACTTATGTAGATTATTATTATTTTTTTTTTTTTTTTTTTTTTTTTTTTTTTTATTTATTTATTTTTTTTTTTTTATTCCAAAACGAAACCCAACATGTTCATGGTATAATTTGAAATCCAGGTCCTGAGTTTGATTCCCAGCTCGGGCGTTTCTGTGTGGAGTTTGTATCTTCTCCTCATGCTTGTGCGGGTTTCCTCCAGGTACTCCGGTTTCCTCCCACAGTCCAAAAAAAATGTAAAGTAGGTTAACTGACTGTTTCAAATTTCAATTTTTCAAATTTTTTCAAAATTTCAAATTTCAGTGTGAATGTGAGTATGAATATTTGTGTAAGTGTTGCCCCTGTGATGGCCTTGGGAAGTTGTCCATTGTGTACTCCACCCTCGCTTGGAGTCGGCTAGGATTAAGCAGGTCAAAGAAATGACTGATGAATTTGAAATCTGTGTGATTAAATTTACAGCAGCAAATAATAACTAAAATATATTAAGTGAACTGAACAGTAAGCGGGCAGTGATGGTCTAGTGGAAAAGGTGCTGGATTGCTGATCCTCAGGTTTGGGGTTCAAGCCCCATTCACCACAGGTTGTCACTGTCCCCCCCCCCAGTGCAGGTAAACGGGTTATCAAAGGCCGGCCATGTCTCTCACTGTCTATGGTGTGAGGTTCATGTAAAAGAACCATTGCTGACTTTTGACAAGAGTATCTGCATCGCCGTCAGCGTGTTTCCGCCCTGCGATGGCCTGGCGAGCTGTGCAGGGTGTACTCTGCCCTTGCCCGAAGTCAGCTGGGATGTGCGCCAGCCTCTCCGCGGCCCTAATTAGGATTAAGCGGTTACAGAAAAGGAACAGTAAGCAATAGTGTTTATCATGGCATTGAAATACATAAATAAGGGTTGTGTAGGGATTCCTCAAAGTAAGAGGGTCCTGGGTTCGAGCCCCATGCATGGAGAGGGTGTTTCTTTGTGGAGTTATATGTTCTCCGTGTGCTTGGATGGGTTTCTTCCAATCGCTCAAAAGCATGCCCATTTGGCTAATTGAATATTCTTCTGGGGGAATGTAAGTGTAAATGGATGTGTGTTTGTTTGGGACCTGGAATGGTGTGGCAAGCTGTTTAGGGTGTCCTCTGCATTTACCCAGAGTTGGCTGAGATAGATTCCAGGCCCTAATAAAGGATCAATAGTTCAGAAAATGATGCAATTTAATTTATTTTTAAACAAGTCATTCTAAACTTCTTGAAGCACAGATCAAACAATGGGTATCTTTCAAATAAACATGTATGTAATCATGGCTGGTCTTCTGAACAGCCGCATCTGATAGTAGCTATGTTCAGTTACGGAGGTTGGTCGTGCTGCATTTTTAGGGGCCATCCCAAAAAACAACTTTTTCCGAAAGTCCACTGTTTAAGTAGAGTGGAGATCTTTGTCCCAGGTACAGTTTTCTACGAGACTTGTACCCTGAAGTGTACACTTGGCTCAGCGTATATTGTACAGTTTAACTCTAGACCTTCCTCAAAACCTCAAAAGCATATCCTTCAACGGCATACTTTTTTTTTTTTTTAACAAAACTGCAGGTCTTTCCCCACTGTATATCTCCACTGAAAGAACCACACCAATGTGGGTGTGAAAGGGATTGAGTAAAAAAATCACTCATGAATTCATCTGGATGGCTTGTTGGAGCCTGTGTGAAAGGCCTGATCTGATATCCATGGGGTTAGAATTAGGAGATGGTCTGGAAGCTCTGATAGCCATTTAGAATTGAAGTTAGTAGATGAAATTGAGGCACTGATTACCTTCTCGGTATGTCTGTTACAAAATTTCATGGAGTTACCTAAGTCCTTGGCATGACTGATGACTTGTTAGGAGTATTTCCAGGATGTGAGAAATCCCTAATGAAAGACCCAAGTCTGTCCTACACAATCATGTCATGGTGACAACATGTGCTTCTCATAGTACTGTACACTACTGTTTATAGAAATGTCCGCCCACAGATAATACTGTATATAATAGTGAGGATTGTACCACCTACTCAATGTGGGTGACTTTTAGTGAGTTTGGTAAAAATATGTTTTAGTCATGGATTTGTATATTGGAGGTTTTTGCGGTCCACCTCCAACATGAACGAATCCAGTAGAAGACGCCTGTTGAAGCAAAATTATTTTTGTGTTAGTCATATAGCAATATGATGTAATATGTCACGATGCTATCATCAGACTAAAGAATGAGATGAGAAATTAAGATGTTGGATACATGGTCTGTTCGATATAAATATAAGATATACAGATAGGAACCGTGATCTCTACCACTCATCCTTTAGGGTGAGAAGGAAGCTGGAGCCAAACCCAGCTGGCACTGAGTGAATGGTGGGGACAACTGGCTGTAATCTATTCATCCAGTCATTGCTGACCTGGTTTAGCCTACAAGAATAAACCTACTTTAACCTACTCAGTCATCTCAGCTAACTCCTGATGAAGACAGGATACTCCCTGAACAGCTCACCAGTCCATTGCAGGGCCAACACAGACACAATGATTTCCACACTTACAACTAATAGCAATTTAGAGCAGTCCAATAATCTGACATGCATGTTCTGAGACTTGAAACCAAGACCTCCTTGCTGTGAGGTGTACCTCCTAACCACTATCTCACCATACTTCTCAAATTGGCTGTAATAAATACTATAAATATTTTAGTGTTCCATATTAAATCTCACCTCGAAAGGAAATCAAGGGAAATGTATGAGTAAAACGATAAAAAAAAAAAAAAAAATTAAACTGAAAGTGATTATCTATAAGCTTTCAGTTTTGCTACTTGGCTGGAAAATCCCTCTGACTTTCCACTGTTTATTCAGTCCTGGTGGCATAACAGCCAACAATCCAGAGCAATGGAGAGTGTGGAAAAGAGGTGAAGAAGCGTGTGCAGGCAGGCTGGAATGGTTGGAGAAAAGTATCCGGTGTGATGTGTGATAGGAGAGTGTCAGCAAGAATGAAGGGAAAAGTGTACAAGACGGTGGTGAGGCCAGCGATGTTGTATGGATTAGAAACAGTGGCGCTGAGGAAAAGGCAGGAGGCAGAGCTGGAGGTAGCGGAGATGAAAATGTTGAGGTTCTCTCTGGGAGTAACGAGGATGGATAGGATCAGAAACGAGTATATCAGAGGGACAGCCCACGTAAGATGTTTTGGAGACAAAGTCAGAGAGGCTAGATTGAGATGGTTTGGACATGTACAGAGGAGGGATAGTGAGTATATTGGCAGTAGGATGCTGAGGTTGGAATTACCAGGCAGAAGGCCTCGAGGAAGACCAAAGAAGAGATTTATGGATGTGGTGAAGGAGGACATGAAGGTCGTTGGAGTCAGAAAAGAAGATGCGGAGGACAGGGTGAGGTCGAGGCAGATGATTTGCTGTGGCGACCCCTGAAGGGAGCAGCCGAAAGTAAAAGAAGAATTCAGTCCTGGTGGCAGAAAACTCCACAAGGTCTCCAAATGTCAGCTGGCACAAAAGAGACTCAAAAGTCTGCAATCATCTTTAAATGGTGGTCCTCTTTGTGTACTTGATGTCCCATTGTTTACACCAGCTGTCATCACTACTGGGTTACTTTGTAATACAGGGATCCGTCACTTTCTGCGGTTAATTGGGACTGAGAACCCCCCCACGACCGCCAAATTCCGTGAAGTTGGATCAGCCCCCGACTGACATATACGTGTATGTGTACGTGTATATAATATCAATAAATACATATTAAACTATATAAATGCTTATAATAACAATTAAACATTCAAAAATAATGCATAAGATGTAAATAAAATATAAATACACACACACAGATGCGAGTGCATGCACTCAGATGCACACCTCACAAAAATGTAAGTAGTTTTGATGGGTGGTTTTGGGTTGGTTTTTGTTTATTTGCGGCGGGGGGGGGAGGGCAAAATTGGCCTTGTTTTGCTGTATTTTCCTTAACATTTCACCTATTATTCCTTAATTTCCTTTTTTTTATTTTTTTTTTTTGTTAATATTTTTGGGGGAAAAACGCAATTCACTGAAGCAGCAGAAACTGAAGCGCGAAGTAGGAAGAGATCCCTGTATGTGTATATAATATCAATAAATACATATTCAATGGTATAAATGCTTATACTGTAATAACAATGAAACATTCAAAAATAATGCATAAGATGTAAATAAAATATAAATACACACACATAAAGACGCGTGCGCACACACTCAGATGTGCACCTCACATAAAAATGTAAGTACGGTACATAGTTTTGTTGAGGGGTTTTGGGTTGTTTTTGTTTTTGTTTGTTTGTGGTTTTTAGTTGTTGTTGTTGTTGTTGTGGTTGTTGTTTTGCATAATTGGCCTTGGTTTGCTCCATTTTTCTTAATTTTTTTCCCCCTATTTTTCCTTAATTTCCTTATTTTTACATTTTTCGATTAATATTTTTGAAAAACCCGCTATACACTAAAGCCGCAGAAACTGAACCACACCAGGGATCGCTGTATTGGCTTCCTGGAGTCCTGTTCAAAGTGCATAAATGAAATTAGTTTACTGTACTGAACTGCCCCATTGACTTGAAATGAATATCCACACGCTTCAAAGAGAATGTGTTGATTCCTAATACTTTTAGTATTTTTCACTGTTTACTTCATGCTTGGTCGACTTAGACTGAGCCAACAAATGCTATAGAGAAGAAAATTTCACAGCTTTTTTTTTTTTTTTTTTTTTTTTTTACCCCGAATAAACATGCTTCCTCGTCAGCAGTATTTCTCCTGTGTGCTTGTCCTTTTTGCTTGTGTATTTATACCTGGTACAAAGAGTTGATACCCATATGAAACATGAGAATGTGAATTCTTTCTGCTTGGGTGTTCGCAGAACACCTCCAGCAGTGTGAAAGATAAGGTTGCCATACCTGCGTGTAAAGTGTATTCTCTGATATAGTCGTGCAGGTTTGGGGGGGAAAAACACCAGAGGCACCTTTTAGAAGAAAAATGAAATCATACTCATTATGTTATTGTAGCATTGCAGTATGTTTTCCTTTGTGTGTGTTCTGGCACATGTGCTGTCCCATACAGATTAGGGTTAATTTTTTACCGATGTCATAAACGATGGAAAAATTTAAACACTCTGTAAAGTCCTCTCCAGCACATCCCAGTGATTTTCAGTAGGATTAAGGCGAGGACTCTGTGGGGCCAGTCCATGTGTGAAAATCATTACTCATGCTCCCAGAACCACCCTTTCACTATTTGAGGTGAGCCTTGACCTGACCAACTGAACCATGGCGATTAATGCACTGTAATCAAGGCTGAATAAAGGTGGTCCAACAAATTATTGAGTTGTACAACTTTTTTGGCTGTGACATGTAATAAACAATCAGGGATTTTTTTATATAAAGGGGTCGGTGGTGTAGTGGTTAGGGTGCTGTGCTCATGATCAGGAGGTTGTGAGTTCGAATCCCACTGAGACCCTCACTGTGCTAAGACCCCTGGGCAAGGTCTCAACCACAAGTGTGCCTCTGTTCACCCAGCAGTATAAATGGGTACCAGTAAAATATACTGGGAAGTTAACCTGCGATGGACTAGCGTCCCATCCAGGGGGAGTTGAACTCCTAGTCGCTTCACGCTACGGAAACCGGGGATAAGCACCGGCCTGATGAGCCACAAGGCTCGGGTGTAAAAACCCAACAGACTTACTTTACCTACCTATATATATGGTAATATTGCATGATAAATATTCTGAAGGCAGATTCTAACTTCTCGTTATACCTGGGGTGTATGTGTTGGACCCAGAGATGCATTAGACCAAAAGAAGGTTCAAACGATTTATTAAACACTAGAAACTGTAAATCACGGGAATACTAAGTCAATGGAACTGGTCGAGCACGAAGCAAGAACCAGGGGTCAAAGAGAAAGCCGAGGAGCAGAATCACGGGGAAAACAATCTTCTGACAGCAGACGGGAGCGTGCCGCTCCCATTTATAGCTGGCTGCTTGCTGATTGCAGATTGGGACCAAGTATACATATACAGACTCGCGCACGTGCACGCACGCAGATGTGCACTTCACAAAATTGTGACTAGTTTTGATGGGTGGTTTTGGGTTGTTTTTTGTTTTGTGTTTTTTGTGGGGTTTTTTTTTTTTTTTTGCATAATTGGCCTTGTTTTTGCGACATTTTCCTTAAGTTTTTCCCCTATTTTTCCTTAATTTCCTTATTTTTTAATTTGATGAATATTTAAAAAATGCGATGCACTGAAGCTGCATGAATTGAAGCACGAAGTAGCGAGGGATCCCTGCACTTCAATAATTGACATGTCATTCCACATTTAAGGTGCTGTAGCATCACTAATTAATCTATAAGTACTGTAGTGTGTGTGTGTGTGTGTGTGTGTGTGTGTGTGTGTGTGTGTGTGTGTGTGTGTGTGTGTGTGTGTGTGTGTGTTTAATTGTATGCTTCCAAATGATCTTGTGATACCGATTGCTTGCTGTGATGTCCCAGACAGATACAGCAAACAGGTATATCATCAGCAAGAAAAAAAATCCTTTATCTCCTGAAAGCATGAATTTATAAAAAAAAAAAAAAAAAAACAAAAAAAAAAAACAGAAAGCGTTTGGTTTCACTGGCCTGTGACAAGGAAGCGGAGTTACCTCAGCATGTGTGGCATCATTGTTTAATGTACTACAGCACTGTGGGCAACTGCTGTTGTGAAGACGTTGTCAGTGACAACGCTGACTGTGTGTGCCATAATAATGAATAATACAAGTATGTAAACCTACGTAATGTTTTATGAGACATATCATACGCTCAGATCAGTCAAAGCTTACATGAAACCACTGGATTTATGCAATATGCAAAAAAGGCATACTATTCGACTAGCGCTGTGTGTGTGTGTGTGTGTGTGTGTGTGTGTGTGTGTGTGTGTGTGTGTGTGTGTGTGTGTGTGTGTGTGTGTGTGTGTGTTTGAACATTTATAGGCTGTTAAACAAATTAAAAATTGTCCAAGAGCAAATATAGCAAGATGTGATGTCTTTTTTTGTCATGGCTTCTGGCGTAAATCGCTAGCATAAACACTTGAATTAGCATGAGACAAGCTGTGCTAAAGGGCCTCTCACACAGATGAGTGAACACACCATACTCTATTAGCACCAAACTGCCTGCACTCGTGTTTACGAGTCAGTGTGGTGTCTACTTGGACCCTGATGACATTAATAATTCCTAGCAGTGGTTGAAGACACCTGACCTTGTGATTTGCTCCATATGGCATCACATCTGCTCTATGACCCTAACGCTATTAATCAGACATCTCAGCAGGTCACTTAGGCTCATTACCTTTTCTCACTTGGTTTTGTTCATACCACAATCAGTCACTTGTACATTAAGTGGATATATAAATAACCCCTGCTTAAAAATATTATTAATGTTTTTGCGTTGCAGACTCAAATAAAAATACATTAAATATGTCGTTGGCTGTAATCATTTAATGCAACATCTAACAGCCAAGTAAAATATATAATCGCAACAGTTAGTGTGTGTGTGTGTGTGTGTGTGTGTGTGTGTGGGGGGGGGGGGGGGAATCCTTATTTTCTGTTTCCACTGTAGTTTATAACAAGATTTTGAGAAGTCTCAAATTAAGTTAATGATTGTATAAACTTGATTCCATTTTTTTTTTTCAGTTTGTTTTGAAATGTATTTATTTTATAGAGGCGGATGATTTGCTGTGGCGACCCCTGAAGGGAGCAGCCGAAAGGAAAAGAAGAAGAAGAAGACACATTCTTCGCATTTTTTTTTAAATTGATAAACGTTGTATGTTATACAGTACATTGTTTTTGTGGAACAAGGTCCCATGATGGTAAACCAAAAAAGTGGTCGTGGGGTTGTATTGTGCTCCCTGTGTGCATGTGTCATCAACTACTAAAATAGAAACTTCTAACTTCATCACTACATTGTTTAGTCTAACTGTCTACTTCACATAAAGATAAGGTCTATGACTCTGAAGGATCCTTCATGGACTAATTAACTTCATGTTTTGGGTGACCTGGATCTTCTGATAATTTGAATTTATTGTAGCAATTCAAATGGCAATGGGGCAGATTAACATTGGGCTTGCTTGTTGTTTGGTTCAATGCCACCTGTAATCACAAGCTACATTCAGGAAGTGGATACATGCCACAGTTTTTCTTGGTCCAATTGACTTCAGATAACGTCTAAATTGTGCCGATGTATTTCTCGTTGTTATATAAGCTCATATACCAGTCATAGATCAGTTTAATGTAGTGCTTCCAGACATATAAAGTAGCATGGCTCTGAAAGTATGTACAGTAGGGTTATGCTGTGATACAGTGAACACGGTACAACTGTACATGCTGTGATCATTGAATTCACTAACTGAGTATCTATTACACGGCCTAAAGGTCTGCTGAAAGGACAGAAATGACAATTGTAGGGTGTGTACATGTGCTTTCCTCCGACAGATATATACAGGGATCCGTCACTTTCCATGGTTAATGGGGACCAAGATCCTCCCACGACTGCAAAATTCTGTGAAGTAGGATCAACCCCCCCACGCCACCCCCCCCACCACCTGACTGACATATACATACATATGTGTGTATATACCATCGATAAATACATATTCAATGCTATAAATGCTTATAATAACAATTAAACATTCAAAAATAATGCATTAAGGTGCAGTGGTGGTCTAGTGGTATAGGGCGCTGGATCGCTGATCCAAAGGTTTTGGGGGTTCGAGTCCCACTCTCCACAAGGTTGTCACTGTCCCCCCCCCCCAGTGCAGCTAACTGGGTTATCAAAGGCCGGCCATGTCTCTCACTGTCTATGGTGTGAGGCATGTAAAAGATAAGATAAGATAAGATAAGATACAGCTTTATTAATCTCACAATGGAGAAATTCACTGTTACAGGCTCTTGAGGTACTATCAGTAGGGGGTGCAAAAATAGATACAAGTACGAACATACACACATACATATATAAGTAAATAAATAAATAGATACATAAATAGTATAAATTACTAAACAATAAAAGAAAAGAATGGAGCAACTTTATAGATTGGCCTATATTAAAGTGTAATGTATCTGAGTGCAGAGTAGATGGGTTGATATGGTTGACAGTCAGTGGGGTAGATGTGGTTGATTAAAGTGCGCGGGGTTTTTATTGCACATAACCGGTATTTTCACAGACAGTTACAAAGTGGCGTTGTACAGTCTGATAGCGGTGGAATGAAACGACCTATGTAGCGCTCCTTCCTGCACTGAGGATGCCTCAGTCGCCCACTGAAGGAGCTGCTTAGCCTCGACAGTCTGGTGCAGTGGGTGAGAGCTGTTGAACAGGATGGATGTGAGCTTTGCTACCATCCTCCTCTCACTCACCTCCTCCACAGAGTCCAGTGGGCAGCCGAGGACAGAGCTGGCCCTCCTGACCAGCTTGTTCAGTCTCTTTCTGTCCCGCTCTGTGCTGCCCGGGGCCCAGCAGATGGCAGCGTAGAGGATTGCAGAGGCTACCACAGAGTCATAAAATGTCCTGAGCAGAGGTCTGCATATGGTGGAGGCGACTCTGGCCCTTCTTGTACAGGGCGTTGGTGTTGTGGGACCAGTCCAGTTTATTGTTAAGGTGAACACCCAGGTACTTGAAACTGTCCACTGTCTCAATGTCCTGTCCCTGGATGTTCACTAGTAAATGTGTGTGTGTGTGTGTTTGAGTGTTTTCCTGAAGTCGACCACCATCTCCTTCTCGGCCTTCCTAGTGTTCAAGCACAGGTGGTTGCGCCACACCAGTCCACTAAGTCGGCGATGACCGACCGTACTCCAGCTCGCTTCCTCTGACACACGGCCCACGATGGCGGAGTCGTCCGAGAACTTCTGGAGGTGGCAGCTGTTTGTGTTATATATGAAGTCCGAGGTATAGATGTTAAAAAGGAAGGGTGAGAGGACGGTGCCCTGCGGTGCCTCTGCTACAGACTACCACCTTTGACTTACAGCTCGCGGCCGCACGCATTACTGTGGACGGTTAGTAAGGTAGTCAATAATCCAGGCAGCAAGATGCCCGCCCACTCCCACGCCCCTCCAGCTTCCCGCAGACGCCGCTGGCCTGATGAGTGTTGAAGGCGCTGGAGAAGTCAAAGAACATGACCCTCACAGCGCTGCCGGCGATCTCCAGGTGGGTGAGTGCCCGCTGCAGAAGGTAGATGACGGCATCTTCTACTCTCGATGTTGGGCCTGTAGGCAAACTGCAGCGGTCTAGGGTGGGGCTCACCATAGAGCGGAGGTGTTCAAGGAGGAGCCTTTCCATGATCTTAATGAGGTGGGAGGTCAGGCGACAGGTCTGTAGTGGGCTGGTTCCTTCGCTTGTGCTGTTTTGGGAACCGAACCACACAGGAGGTCTTCCAGAGGACTGGAACCTTCTCCAGGCTGAGGCTCAGGTTGTACAGGTAGCATAGTACCACACAGAGCTGGTCTGCAGGTCCTCAGCAGCCTGGGACTGATGCCATCAGGTCCTTCAGATTTCTCTCTGATTTAGTCGCTTAGCTGTCTCCTCACCTGGTCTGATGTGAGGGAGAGGGGGCTGGGGTGGGCTGCAGAGGAGGGGGATGTGTCTGTCGGGCTGCAGCCAAGTGAAGTTGGCCTGGGGAGGGGGAGGTGTCAGCTGGTCTGGAGACGTGTGAAGAGGGAGGGGAGCGGGAGGGGTGCAGAGGGGGAGGGGAGAATCAAACCTGTTGAAGTAGCAGTTTAATTCATCCGCCCAGCGCTGGTCACCATCAAGCTGTCCCTCTGACACCCTGCCCCAAATCCAGACATGGTCTTTAGTCCTCCAGACGCCCCAAGACGTTGTTCTGAGCCAGCCTCCTCCATCTTCTTCCCCATAGTCCTTCTTTGCCCTCCTGATCCTCCACTGGAGCTCACGCTGGACCTTCTTCTGCTCCTCTCTGTCCCCCGAGATGAAAGCCCTCTTTTTCTGGTTCAGGAGGACTTTGAGCTCAGGGGTGACCCATGGGTGGTTGTTGGAACCATTGAGAAAGAACCATTGCTGACTTTCGTAAAGAGTAGCTGCAAAGCCGTCAGCGTGTTTCCGCCCTGTGATGGCCTGGCGAGTTGTCCAGGGTGTACTCTGCCCTCGCCCGAAGTTGGCTGGGATGGGCACCAGCCTCCCCGCGACCCTAATTAGGATGAAGCGGTTACAGAAAATGAACTGATGAAAATAATGCATGAGATGTAAATAAAATATAAACACACACACTTAGAGACACACAGACACACACACACAGATGCGCATGCACGCGCACAGATGCGCACCTCAACATAAAAATGTAAGTAGTTTTAATGGGGGGGGGGGGGTTTTGTTGTTGTTTTTGTTTATTTAGGGGTTTTTTTGCATAATTGGTCTTGTTTTTGTGGCGTTCGTGATGCACTGAAGCCGCATAAATTGAAGAGCGAAGTGGCGCGGAATCCCTTTATACCATATAGACTGCTGCGTAGAATTTGTGACATCCTGTTCAATAAGCAATGCGCTGTTGTTGATGTTTTCCACTTGGGCCCATCTGTTGCATGTAACATGCAAACAAAACCACATGAGCTACATGCATTTTTTTCCATTCAGATCATTCCTGCTATTCTTTATCTGAGACAATAGTCTCGGCTCTGTCTCAGCAAGTAGCCGCTGGCACAGACTGCTGTATTAATAGCTGTGCTAATTGGAGGGAAAAGCATGAGAACACCCTCTAAAAATGTGGTCATCAAATTCTCCCATACTGCCAGCATCTTAAAAATGTCTCTCGTTGAACTGCTAACATCACCCCATTAGCACAGTACCATAAAAGTACTCGCAGCTCCTCTGGAGTCCAGAGGAAATAGAATGTTTATGCTCTGGATAAAGAGCACTGTGGCTTTGCTTCCCAAAAGGAATTAGGATCATCTATCAGAGGCCTTTCCCGTGCATTATGCTGCTCAGTCCCTGGATCAGGGCCTTGATGCGTTCGGGAAATCTAAAGAGCAAGTGGTTGTGTTTACCCTGTGAGTCATTGTAAAAATCCACCAGAAGGTAAGAAGCGTCCAGTTACTGAAAAACACGAGCATTTTTCAACAACCACTGCAAGGATTCACAACTGAGAGTATTAATAACGATGACAATAATAATGATAATGATAATGATGATGATGATAATGATTTTCCCTGAAGAACGGAATTACAAGAGCAGGGGAAATATTGAATTAGGGAGAATGTAAATGTGTTGCAGTCACTATTCCCGCACCGCACAGACATCAGACGAGCCCAATTATAGACACATCAGGGCAGAACAAGATGACTCAGTGAGTGCTGACTCGAAATGTCTCCTTGTTTCCTGCTCACTCCCTTACTGGCTATTTACATAAAGATTACGCGTCAGCATCACCACAGCAACAGTAGCCATAGGAAAGTAAACAAAGGAGGGCGCCCTTACTCAGGGAGGCCAGTGGTGGCTGATGACAGCGAGATTTGATCAGTTGATGAAAGTGTGAGGCAAGGTTCAGTGTGTAAGGCGGCGCAGACTTTTTCCCAGCATCTCTCCCAGCGCGAAGTGTAACATCCTTTGGCCAGAAAGGTCAGTCCAGCTAGGCACAGATGTGTGTCACAGGAGGACGTACACATTCAGCTTAGCATCAAGCCACAGGTTGCCTCCCTTGAGTCCTGGGGAAAACACCACAAGTGGTTGGAGCATCTTTAGGATATATCGTCCAAATCTACAGATATTTTAAACTAAAAATAAAAGTTATTCGGCAGCTGTGCAAAGAGGTTAATCTAGTTAATCCCTCTCTAAAGTTTACAGCAACAACTTCACAGCTGATAAAATAGACATGTCAGTCGTGGAACATCGCCTCATTCTGTGGATTCCCTCAAGGAGACGGTTTCCATGGCACCCCATTCCATCACTGCGGATGAGTTTAATCAAATTTTGTGATGCTTTTCATAAGTAACAAACATTGGAATGATTTGAATCGGTGAACAGGTTACTGTTAACTCTGCTTAGCGTGTGATAAAAGCCTTAAAATAAATTACATTTTGATTGCAGAAGCTACTCTAACACTGAAAATTGAAGAAAAATGTAACCTTCAACTCAAACTCAAAACATCCTCGACTGAGAAATAATTATTTTTCATAAAATCACCTGTTCCACAATTATTGGCACCCATTACATTTCATTAATTAATTCATTCATTCATTTTCTGATCCATGTAATCCTAATCAGGGTCACGGGAAGGCTGGCACCCATCTCAGCTGACTCTAAGTGAGAGCAGAGTACACCCTGGACAGGGCAGAAACACACTGACGGATATGCAGCTACTTTTGACGAAAGTCAGCAATGGTTCTTTTTCATGAACCGCTCACCATAGACAGTGAGAGACATAGCCGGCCTTTATTAGCCCACTTATCTGCACTGGGGGGGGGCACTGACAAACTGGTGAAAGTGGAGCTTCAGCACCCAAACTTGAGATCAGTGATCCAGCACCTTACCACCAGGCTGAACCAAAAAAAAAAAAAAAAATTCCTTGGAAATAAATGTAATTAAAGTATTTCTGTCATTTCTACAGTAGTTTACACCGTTTATCAGAATATCTCGGAACATTTAATTAATAATTCATCACTTCCTGTTTCCCTGGGGTATAAATATGGCCCAACACTGGGGCCATTTCTCTTTTCCACTCTTCAACGTCAGAGGAATCGTTAAGAAGTTTAAAACAACTGGAGCAGTGATGAACAAGCCTGGATGAGGAGGCAAGGTTATGTTGTCGCCACACACAGTGAGGAGGATGGTAAGTGAAATAAAAAGTTCTCCAAAGCTCACTGTTAAAGGATCGCAACAAATGGGGGCATCTTGGGGTCACAAAGTCTCCAAAACAACCATCAGGTGACATCTACATGCCAACGAGCTCTTTGGGAGGCATCACGGAAAAAACCTTTTCTCACTCACAATCATAAATGCAAACATCTGGAGTTTGCTAAGCAGTACTGGAACTTTAACTGGGAAAATGAACCTTGGTCAGATGAGACCAAGATAGCGCTTTTTTGGCAACAAACACTCTAAGTGGGTCTGGCAGAACACAAAAGATGAGGATGCAGAAAAGCACCTCATGCCCACTGTGAATTATGTGGGAGGATCGGTGATGCTGTGGGCCTGTTTCTCTTCCATAGCAATGCTTTGAAATACCAGCACATTTTAAATCAAAATCTCGTGGCCTCTGCCCGAAAGCTGAAGATAGATCATCACTGTGTTTTTTTCAGCGAGATAATAACCCTAAACATGAGGCCAAATCTACACAGAAATGGTTCACCAGACACAGAATCACGCACCTGCCATGGCTAACTCAGTCCCCAGACCTCAACCCCATTGAAAAACCTGTGGAGTGAGCTGAAGAGCAGCGTGTCGAGGAGAGGACCCAGCTCGCTGGATGATTTAGAGAGATTGTGCAAAGAGGAAACAGTCCAAGATCCGTTTTTCTGTATTCGCCCATCTTGTGAAACATTATAGGAGAAGATTAGGTGTCAGGGGTGCTAATAACTATGGTACACATAATTTGATGAAAAATAATTATTTCTCAATGTGGATTTTTTTTTTCCCATTGAATATATGCACCTGAATTAAAGGTTGGATTTCCCTCTTTTTTCACTGTGTTCTATTTAGAAAAAAAACCTGAATTTATTAGAAGCAAAAGAATACATCTGAACTCAGATGTGCCAACAATTATCGAGGGCAGTATATGTAATAGATAAAGAGCCTTTGCAGCAATAGGTGTCAGTCAAAGTTCAGTCGCAGTGCCACTCCTACTACATTCACATGCACAAAATATATATATATATATATATATATATATATATATATATATATATATATATATATATATATATATATATATATATAGTATCGGGTGACCTTACTTTGCGGTCTTTAGAGCAGTGGTTCTTAACCTTGTTGGCGGTACGGAACCCCACCAGTTTCATATGCTTAGTCACCGAACCCTCCTTTATTGAAAAATAAAATATGATTTTATGTGTATTTGTTTTATTTACATCTTATGCATTATTTTTGAATGTTTAACCGTCATTATAAGCATTTATAATATTGAATATGTATTTATTGATATTATATACACATATACATGTACGTATACGTCAGTCAGCGGGGGTTGATCCTACTTCACAAATCATGCAGATAGAACGCTGACTAGCATCACGTTCCGTTATATATGTGAATCCATGTTGCACATATTCGTCCGACCACTTTCTTTTTTTTGCTCAACATAGTATGGATTCAAACATTAAGAAAGAAATCACACGACGTATCATCAAAACAGTTTACAAGTCGACTACTGAGTGCACCAAATTTCATGCAGCACAGACTGGCCAAGCAATGTAGCGTGATCACCTGCAGCCAGTGATGGCCCAGCGGGGCGTGTCGTCATGAATATGAGTCGGGTGTGTGTCTTGACCGCCGCCGAACCCCTGAGACTGACTCACCGAACCCCTGGGGTTCGAACGAACCCAGGTTAGGAACCACTGCTTTAGAATTTCTGCTGATTTTTAATATAGTAAGGCCAGATATTTTAAAAATCCCATCCCAATTGCTCATCAGAACCATTTATAAATCTACATGCGGTATGTTTTTTTTTGTTGTTTTTTTTTTTGTAAAAGAGAAATTAGATGACTTTCAAGGCCCAAAAGCTCATTCATTTTCTGCATCATGTAACCCTATTAGGGTTGCAGGGAGGCTGGTGCCCATCTCAGCTGACTCTGGGCAAGGGCAGAGTACATCCTGGACAGCTCACCAGGCCATTTCAGGCAGGAACATGCCGAGAGCTATGCAGCTACTCTTGATGAAAGTCAGCGATGGTTCTTTTTACAGCCTCACACCACAGACATTGAGAGATATGGCCGCCCTTTGCTAACCCGGTTAGCTGCACTGCGGGTTACAGCAATAATAATCTGGTGATTGTGGAGTTTCGATCCCCCACCCTGGGATCAGTAATCCAAAAGTATAAGGTGACACTAAAATAAATTAATAAAATTAAAGGTAAAGATATTCAAATTATTGTTCACACGCATGAAACTTCATTCAATACATTACTAATTAGGGTCATGTGGAGGCTGGAGCCCATCTTAGCTGACTTCAGGCAAGAGTGGGGTACACCCTCTACAGCTTGCCAGGCCATTGCAGGGTGCATAGGGGTGATGTGGAACAGTCAATCGGTCTGCTGTGCATGCTTTTTGACTGCGAGTGGAAACCAACGTCCCTTTAGGGGAACCCACGCAAGCACAGGGAGAACCTGCAAAGTCCTCACAGAAACTTCCGAGTTGGGAATTGAACCCAGGCCTTTCCTGCTGTGAAGCAGACATGCTAAACATTATGTCACCATTCCGCCTCATTCAATACATTTTTTTTCCCCCATTATTATTTGGACACATAGGACTTAGAATCACTGACGCATTGAGCCAATTTGTTTGGTGGTCTTTGAGACGTTCTGCATGGAAGCATTCTTTCGCTGTAATGACTTTGCAGGAAACTGCAAGGAGAATCTTGAATGAATCTCGAAATCTTGACTCTTGAGAAAACGATGGCTGAGCAAGAACTCAGTGCGATAGAACAACCGTTTCAACTAATGTGTATGTCTTTGTGGGAGGAAGCCAGAATACCTGGAAGAAACCCACACAAGCACTGGAGGAACATGTTAAACCCCACACAGGAACCAGCCATTGTTGAGGCTGAGACTTGAACCCAAGACCGTCTTACTGTGAGCTGGACTTACCACTATGCACAATCCTGAACTGGAAAGTGAGATTCAGAATAAGGCAAAATCTGAACCATCCAACCAGAAGATGACGTCTACATGTTCCGTATCAAATTATACTATCATAACAGTAGAATGTGTGCATGCAAGCGTATTGATTGATATTGTCCTGGTTCTCTTGCACCTACAGACAAACACTGGAAGATTCACCTCTCTCATGAACTTTAAATGAGAAAATCAATGGTCAGCATTCTCATGCAGATAATGAAAATAAATTAGAGCAGCCCCCTGATGTCTGGTACACATCTGTTGCTTATCAAAAGTGCGAGTATCCTTTTAAACGTCCTCTTGATACAAATGTTGATGTGACGGTTCTCTCTGCTTTGTAAATGCTCTGTATATGTGATTCAGTTACAGATTTTTTTTTTTTTCCTTCGATACTGAAATTACTTGCCGTTTTTCCAGGAACTACAAGAAAAGTGCACATTAACTAAAGCACACATTAATGATCTCCTATGAATTATTCAGGAAATACAATAAAACTTGGCACATCGATCCATCTGACTTCAAGGGAATTCCATTGCTAAAAAAAATGTTCCAAAAATAATGCTGAACGTTAACACTTGTTTACCAATGAGTAACAGAATTGTGATTAAATCGTCAAAGTTCTCAAAACCCAGTCACATCCCACCAGTCTTTGCAGGTGTAATCAGAATGTAAGTGTAATTAAATATTTTTAACATGCTCACTGGTAATATTTTTACAAGAAAAATTGCAAAAATTTAATTTTAACATGGAGGCCTGTGTTTGAGGTTCTTCCCATACTTTGGTGTCCTCCAGATACTCCAAGTTCCTCCTACAGGTCAAAGACCTGCACATTAGAACTAATAAGACATTCTCAATTGCATTGCGGTATGTATGAATGCATGAAAGGTTTTGTGTGTGTGTGTGTGTGTGTGTGTGTGTGTGTGTGTGTGTGTGTGTGTGTGTGTGTGTGTGTGTGTGTGTGTGTGTGTGTGTGTGTGTGTTTCTCTGTGAAGGACTGACGAGCAGTCCAGTAGGATTAATCTTTAATTAATGAATAAATGAATGAATGAATACAAGGTACTCGCTACGCAAAGTGTCTGCTATGCAAACGGCTGATGTCTGGTCCAGGGTGTATTCCACCTCACCCATCTTTGTTCCTAGAAAAGGCTACAGGCCCAGCTCAACACTGATCAGGAAAAAGCAGTTCCAGGAAATTTACATACCTCAGAGAGCACCTTTTTATTTTGAGTCAAATGGTCATACTTGGTAGTAGTCAAATTAGTCGTTGGTCACTATCAGCCATGCAGTACTTATCATTCGTTCATTTATTGAACCGCTTAATCCTAATTAGGATCGCACCATAGACAGTGAGAGACATGGCCGGTCTTTGGTAACCCAGTTAGCTACACTGGGGGGGACGGGACGGTGACAACCCGTTGAAAGTGGGTCTTGAACCCCCAATCTTGGGATTAGTGATCCAGCACCTGACCACCAGGCCACCACTGCCCACTTGCCGTCGTCCAGAGACGGGGTGAGACGCTTTGTCATTGGGGATGAGTTGCGAGTAGATATAGCAAAGGGATGTCATAGCAAAGGGATGGCGGGGTTTAGAGTACAAACCGGGTCACTTATTACGGTCATTGAATCACTGGAAGAAAGAAAAAAAACGGATATGAAGGGAGAAGATTAGGTGGGGGGGAAAGGTTCAGGCAGGATGTACGTGAATTACACCACTTCCACACAGCCAGTGTTATGTTGTGTTTTAATGGAACACCATGGCATGAAAATAACCTTCCCTTATGAAAATAGCCATCATGCTTCTGAATGGAAAGAAAAATAATGACACATGTCCTTATAGGCTGTACAGTCTGAACGGGTCCCAGGGATTTTATCTTCTGTAAATGACAAAATGAGGTGTTTATTACCTTCGTAATTTATTAATTAGTGTAAACCACGAATAAACTGTACCTGTGTTGTAGAGGTGTGAATTCACAATGTACCATAAGAGAATATTTTTACATTTTCACTGTAAAATTACTCTGCACAGACATATGCTGAAGACCTCATATCAACCACATGAAATTTTTCTAATAATAAAAAAAATAGATTAATTAATTAATTAATTAATTAATTAATACATAAGTCAGCAGCATAGTGGCATTATGATTAGCACATCTGTCTCACGGGTTCGATTCCCAGCCTGGGCGTTTCTGTGTGGAGTTTACGTGTTCTCCTCATGCTTGCATGGATTTCCTGAGGAAACTCTCACACCTAGAATAATGTGAACGGTCGGTCGTGTGAGTATTGTGCCCTGCAATAGCCTGACGAGCTGTCCAGGGTGTACCCCGCCTTCGCCCAGAGTCGACTGAGATGGGCACGAGTCTCCCTGCGACCCGAATTAGGATTAAGTGATTCAGAAAATGATGATGAATACAAATGTCAACATATGAATGTATATAAGTAGAAAAGTGGGAGACTTCATGCTCAGTGTAAGAATGTAAACTCCATTCTATTTCATGTCATGGCATCTTCTCACGCATCGATAAAATTTAATTACTGATTAGAAATTGAATTTTTTTTTTTCTGTATTACTACACAAGGCATGAATTGATCAATGAAAGACATTTTTTTCACAAATTAAAAATAAAAAACAGAGGTGAGGCTGCATTTTTATATCAATAAGGAGGTAACAAAAGGTCGCATATCAAAGCTTCTCCTAACCTTTGACCCTCATGACATTTTATGGCATAGAGTTATGCCATTGTGCAAGAATCTTTGCTTTGTCTTCAAAACAAACAACTATTCGAACTAAGTTGATGTTTCGCTGACTGGTTTAGTATTAATACCTGAATATTTTAACAAAACCTCAAGGAGAGATAAAATACAATGAATGAGGTCATTTATTAATTATTAAGGAAGTCGTGGTAAAGCACAACTATTGTGGTTTGTACAGACAAACCATGAGGCAAAGTACGGGTTCAAAAAAATAAATAAATAAACAATACATTAATTCTAATGTTTTCCTTCTGCGTACATAGAATATTGAACTTATAGTAAGATGTGCTACAGATAATAGCCACCTTTGCTTCTAATATTTCATCCTTTTTTTCTTTCAGTGACTCGTTCCGAGAGCTGAGCACTTTGAGCTCTTTCAGAAGATACAGATTAATGAAAGGCATGAGTACAGCTTGGGCCGAAAGCTACACTGATCCCTGGTGTAAGATTACTGGCTCAGAAACCAGCAACTACAAATAAGTGAAAATCATTGACTACTAAAAAGAAAGTGCCTGATTTCTCAGTTCGTAGTTGGTTATTGGTCGGTTGTTTGTTTGTTTGTTTGTTTCAGTTGTTGTTCAATCATGTCATTCTTTCATTCTTTTATTAAAGTTGTAAAGTTCAATGTATGAAATCTGTGGATTCCCCCCCCATGCCCCCCCTCCATGAAAACTACTTACATTTTTATGTGAGGTGCACATCTATGTGTACACACGCATCTGTATGTGTGTGTATTTATATTTTATTTACATCTTATGCATTATTTTTGAATGTTTAATTGTTATTATAAGCATTTATAGTGCTGAATATGCATTTACTGATATTATATACACATATACATGTACGTATACGTCAGTCAGGGGGGGTTGATCCTACTTCACGGAATTCGGTGGTCGTGGGGGATCTCACTCCCAATTAACCCCCACAACCCCCCCCTGACTGACATATACGTACATGTATATGTATATATAATATCAATAAATACATATTCAACACTATAAATGTGTGCTATAAATGCTTATGATAACAATTAAACATTAAAAAAAAAATAATGCAGTGATTTTAATACAGTAAGGCCAGATAAAAAATAAAAAATTTCATTCCAGTTTTTTAGAAGAACATTTTGTAAATCTATATGCACAGCATGCGGGTTTGCTTGTTTGTTTGTTTTTGTTTGTTTGTAATAGAGAAATGAGGTGACCATTGACGCCCAAAAGCTCATTCACTCATTCATTTTCTAAACCACTTAATTCTAACTAGGGTTATTGGGAGGCTGTCGCCCATCTCAACCAACTCTGGGCAAGGGTAGAGTACACCCTGGACAGTTCAGCAGGCCATCACATGGCAGAAACATGCAGACAGCTCTGTAGCGCCTCTTGACGAAAGTCAACAATGTGTTTTTGTTTATTTTTGTTTTTTTACAGCTTCTCATCACAGCCAGTGAGAGACATGGCCGGCCTTTGATAACCGAGTTAGCTCCACTGGGGAAAGCGCCGGAGTTTTTATCTTTAAAAACCATTTCCGTTAAATGACTGACGCTATACAATCCACTCTAAATGGCCAATCATTTACTTTTACATTTAACATGTTTTGAACTCCTCAATTCTGAACAACTGCCGACAGAACAACGGCTTTACAGTTCCATAAATCCTCCGAAAATATAAACAGAACTAAACCAATCTCAGAAACACAATCACTGGGAGAATTTTTTAATCCAACTCATTGTTGAAAGGCTACGATCTTCTCCATTATTGTTGCTGTTGATTTATTGTTGTTTTTCCTTTTGACAGATCAACAGGTTTCAAAGACAATGTAATATGTAGATACACTCCAGTGTTCCTCCACAAACAGATCAAGCACTGAATGCTTATCTTTAAAAATGATGCCCAGTGCGGTGATCAAAGCCTGAGAGCACTCAGCACACGCCCCTCTGCAGTCTAGTACACTGTCTTTCTTCTCTGTGCCTTGCAAAGTTTGACACGGATTGATGGATTGAGGACAGTACACTCAACACCAACGCCTCAGAGCGTGTATACACTCACTGCTGATTTCATCAGGAGCAAGGGACGTGTACCGCCAACTGCCAATCGTCCATGTGTAACATGAAGCCCGGGAGTGACAAGTAACCTTGATGAACTTCACTCAAAAAAAAAAAAAAAAAAAAAAAAAAAAAAAACATGCTGTATTTAAAATGATTTAACGTAGAAAGCATTTCAATACAACTGGGTGCTTGTAATCATGATTAATCAGGAGTCCTCAGCTGATGTCTCAGAAGAGAGAAAAATAATAGGATATTGAGTAAATCAGATGATAACAAGCTCTTGATAAAAGAAAAAAAATAAGAAGTGTTAAATGAAAGTGGTCTCCCAGGAGACTGATAAGTGAGTGTGAGTATTAAAATTATCCGAAAAATATCCTTTTGTCTAGAAATACAGCTGCATTATGGGTTATGCTATGTAAACAATGTTGTTTTAATCACACTTTAATCCAATCTTGTTATTTAATTGCCGGATGTTATGCAATACAAGCAAACCTCAGTTTTCGAAAGCTTTGGACATCAAACAAATCAAATCGGTATTCAACCAAAAAAAATTCCGATTTTTTTTTTTTTTTTTGTCCGAGAAGTCGAACAAAATTCAGCAGCCGAACGTGAAACAAACGAGACATGCATCCTGAAGAAGAGTCATCCACGCCAAACCTCTGTTCAAAAGACGACGGTAACTCGTACCATAGGCCTACGTACCTTGTACCTAGTTACATTAATGAGTTTTTTCTTTCTTTCTTTCTTTCTTTATTTATTTCTTGTGTTTGCTTTGTTTTTACATTTCTTTGACATGTTTCATTACTGCATAATGTTTCTACACATTCCTTTACACAAAAATATATAAATCTATATTAAGAATTTGTGTGTTTGCCCTGTTGTTTCACATTTAATATACAATTTGATATATAAATGAAATTATGCAATAACATATTATGTTTAAAAAAAAAGGTAGTTTTCTAGCATCTTGGAACATGTTCAGTATGAGAGCATACTTCTGCAATCAAAATTGAATGAATTGTCAGGCTTTTAACACATAACTAGAGGTGCCAATAATTATGGAAAGTAGTGTATATGTACAAATATAGACACATACACATACATACTGTATATACAATATACACTGATCGAGCTATTGACATATTCACACATTTACAGACTTATACATACATTCATATATCCACACATACACAGTATGATAGTCAATGGAGCATGATATATACCGGGTAAGAGGAAGAGAGTTTAATTATAAGGTGCACGGTGCCACATGTTGTGATGTTTGAGACTTGCTTTAAATGGGAGTATTGCACTTAGAAGAGTAATATTGCACTGTCCAGGAAGATGGTCTCAATGATGTTTATTCAGTCAATGTGTGTGGTGGTGGTGGTGGTGGTGGTGTGTGGTGGTGGTGTGTAGTGGTGGTGGTGGTGGTGGTGGTGCTGCTGCTGGGGGTGGGGTTACATGTTGAACAATTTGTTGGTAAAAGCTGTTCTTGAGTCTATTGGGTTTGGTTTTTAGTGTCCCATACCTTTTTCCAGAAAGTAGAGGGGAGAAAAGGGGTGACCAGAGTGTGTGGGGTCCCTGATCATTCCCCTGGCTCTCATCTGAAGTCTGTCAGTGTAAATATCACTGAGGGAATGTCATGTGGATCTAATCACCCTCTGCAGATTTCCCTGTCCTCTTCTGTACAGCTACTGAAACACACTATACAGCAGTCGATCAGGAGGTTCTTGATGACGGAGTGGTAAAAGTTCATTAGTAGGGATTGGGGAAGGCAGGCTCACGGACCTTTCTAAGGAAGTACACGCTTTGTTGTGATTTCTCCACCTGGTGGAAGATGTTTTTGGTCAAGGTTGTCAGAAGAAACTTGAAGCAATCAACCCTCTCTTCCTCCTTTCCATCAATGTAGAGAGCAGTTTTCTTCAATCTCCTGAAGTCATTTCTTTGGTTTTAGATGTTTTTAGTTTCAGATTGTTGTTGTTGGACAGATGCTACAGATGCCAGACTTCTTTTCTGCAGGCTGACTTGTTGTTATCTGCAATCAAACCTATGACTGTGGTGTCATCAGTAAATTTGATGATGGTGTTGCTAGTGTGAGTGGGGGAACAGTCATGTGTGAAAATGGAGAAGAGGAGGGGGCTAATAACACACCCCTGTGGTGTGCCGGTGTTCAGAATAATAGTGGACAAAATATGTTCCCCTATCCTGAGTTACTGAGGTCTGTTTCTAAGAAAGTAAAGTATCCAGCTGCCCAGAGAGCTCCCTAGGCCCAGATTGTCCAAGTTCTGGGCCAGTTGATGTGGTTGTATTGTGTTAAAAGCAGAGGTGAAGTCTACCAACAGCATCCTCACATAGAAGTTGCTGCTGTCCAGGTGTGTGAGGGCTGTGTGGACGGCTGTATTGATGGCATCCTCTGTTGACCTGTTTGCTATGTATGCCAAGTAATGTGGATCGGCAGCCTTATTGTAAGACGAGACAAGTCTCTTGAAACATTTGGCGATAATGAGAGTTTGAGCAACTGGGCGGTAATAACTATAGCCTAGTTGATCTGCACATGCCTTGAGTACCCTTCCTGTTACTCTGTCTGGATCAGTAGCTTTCCTCGTGTTTACTCTGCACATGGCGGCTATGATCTGGTGCTGTTGGAGATAGATGGGGTCGTCACCCCTCTCTGGAAGAGCGAGTTCGTGCCTCTCCATTGAGTTGACCAAAGTGAGCGAAAAAATACAGCACAGAGAAATTTTCTTTGCACATCCCAGCTTGTTATGAAGTTGCGGTCAGAACATAAACCCTTACTCAAGTGCATTACACTGACAGTTTAATGATTCAAGAGCTCAATCTACTGATAAGTCACACAGAACCATAACCAGTTAGCCAACCCTGCCCGACATACAGGTTCTTATGTACTCCATTTCTGTAATTGAAGTTGGTCTGACTGACATTTGATATTATAATTGCTTCACTTTTCAGGTTCTGTTTATCAAGAAATAGTCTTCAGCTTGATGTGGCAATATACACAGCAGTTTTGAGGCCAAGTCTTCTCTGTAAGTCTGGAGGCATGTGTCCAGTTGAGACAGAATGTCCTGCACAAGCTGATCCATTGCAATTTTCACATTCCCAAATGTTCACATGGCTGTTATTGCTGATCACTAATCAATGTTTGTTTTAAACCATAAGTGTTTACTCTGTGTTTGGACCCAAAAGAGCTTTTAAAAATGTGGACTGTTTCTTGAAAATTCGGACATGCCATTGTCTCTTTATAATGCAATTTTACACGAAATATTTTTATGAATTTTGATATTGCACATATGCACATGGAACACTGATCTCAAGGTTGGGGTTTCAAGCCCCACTCTCAATGTATTGCCACTGTCGCCCCACCCCACCCCACCCCACTGCAGCTAATGGGATTATCAGAGGCCAGCCATGTCTCTCACAGTGTATGGTGTAATGTAAAAGAAACATTGCTAACTTTCATGAAGAGCAGCTACATATCCATCACGATGGCCTGGTGAGTTGTCCAGGGTGTCTTCGCCCTCGCCAAGAGTCGGCTGAGATGGCACCAGCCTCTCCAAGACCCCTTTGCCCAAGCTCTGAAGCCAACCTCAGAATATTTTTTTAACTGTTTCTCATGTCCTAAGGAGACATAGGACACTCAGTGGACAATGTTATCTGCCCTTTTCTACATATGTCATCTCATAGAAATCCCTCATTGCTAAAGCCGCTATAATTGAAAGGGTAGAGAAATCATGATAATTGTCTTCTTATGACTCTTTATTATTATTATTATTATTATTATTATGTCCTCTAAAGCAGCGTTAACTGGACGATCGTCTTCCATACACATGTATAGCCTACAGATTCACTGTTCGTATTGGCCTGTGTGATACATGATGTCCCTTCGAGCAGCAATAAACTTCTGCAGGAGGCTCAACAGCACCACTTAGCCCTTACCACATTCATTTCCTTCCCTCATCCATCTGCTTAGCATCAGTGCCATGAGCCTACAAAACCATAACAAGTTATAACATATTGTTACGAGGCAGTGAACCAATAAACACCCCACCCCACCCCACCCCACCCCCCACACACAAGCCACTGGGAAAATGAGTTCTGAGCACAACACCACACAAATAGATATATGTAATGACTCAAATATGTTGTTGAGATATTTGTTCCTGAGGACATTCAAGTATGAGCAGTGTCCAGTAGAAACAGCTGTTTGGTGACAAGTTTGGAAGTTTTCATTGTTTTAAATGGGAAGTACTGGGATAAGAAGGTGAGATGTCATGCGTTATAGAGAGCCAGAGTTTGTTTTCATTGTATTTTCTTCAACCTACCTACAGAGGATTTGTCTGAACAGAGTTCAGAGCCTGAGATTTATGTATCTAATAATTTTATTGGAGACTGTAAACACAAAATGCAAGTATGTGTATCTATTCATTTATTTACCCGTGTGTGTGTGTGTGTGTGTGTGTGTGTGTGTGTGTGTGTGTGTGTGTGTGTGTGTGCCCGTCTGTCTGTTATTCTGTCTGCACATGAGTTCCTGTATAAAGTCAGTTTAGTTGTCAGTGACAGCTGGGAATTTTATAGCTCCATTCCAAAACAAGTCTCTGCACTCTGTTCACTTGAGCCACTTTATAATTCTAAAGATATTTAATGAGTGTGTGTGTATATATATATATATATATATATATATATATATATATATATATATGTGTGTGTATGTATATATATATATATATATATATATATATATATATATATATATATATATATATATATATATATACATATATATATATACACTTTTAAACACAACTTGTAGGAGCATATATCCTTTTATCGAATAAATTGTCAACCGCCAACCTGGATAGTAACGTTTCTTTCAAACCTCAAGCAGTCATGTGACCCAGCCGCATGTAAACACAGCAACCAAAACACATTTAATTTTAACTTTATAAGTGCAACATACCTCTTGGTCTTGGTGCAAATAATTTTGTTTACCTTATGCTTAAGTATGTGTACATACTGCTCAGTCTATAATTCCCTACAGAACCAAGTTATAAAGCCAGTCAAATATTTGGCCTCTCAAAATTTCCTACACCTGTCAAAATCCAATAGGGGACTGTTTAGTTATTCAGTCATCAATTGGCAAAGCTGAATCTTATGATTTTAGCTTGTTTGTTTGCAATACGTGACAACATGAGCTATTACATCTTTAAATTGAGGAACATCTGGAACATTCTGTTTCTCTGAAGCTGCTGTTTACAGCATTACAGCTTGGACTGTGATGTCATAGTAGTTCGTATGAAGCCACAGAACCCAGTATTATGTCTAAAAATATTATTATTCGTTCATTTTCCAATCACTTAATCCTAATAATTAGGGTCGTGGGAAGGCTGGTGCCCATCTTAGCCGACTCTGGGCGAGGGCAGAGTACACCCTGGACAGCTCGCCAGGCCATCGCAGGGCAGAAACATGCTGATGGTTATGCAGCTACTCTCTACAAGAGTCGGAAATGGTTATTTTACAATTCTCACACCATAGACAGTGAAAGGAGACGTGGCCGGCCTTTGATAACCAGTTAGCTGCACTGGGGGATCAGTGGGGAACGGTGCTGGCTGCACTGGAGGATCAACTTTGGGATCAGTGAGCCAGCACCTTTACCACCAGGCCACCACTGCCCTCATTCTTCTTCTTCTTCTTCTTCTTCTTCTTATTATTATTATTATTATTATTATTATTATTATTGTTATTATTATTATTATTGTTGTTGTTGTTATCATCATTATTATTGTTGTTATTATTATTATTGTTGTTGTTGTTATCATTATTATTATTATTATTATTATTATTATTATTATTATCATTATTATTGTTGTTGTTGTTGTTGTTGTTATCATTATTATTATTATTATTATTATTGTTGTTGTTGTTGTTATCATAATTATTATTAGTATTATTATTATTATTATTATTATTGTTGTTGTTGTTGTTGTTATCATTATTATTATTATTCATCAGTTCATTTTCTGTAACCGCTTCATCCTAATTAAGGTCGCGGGGAGGCTGGTGCCCATCCCAGCCAACTCAGGGCGAGGGCAGAGTACACCCTGGACAGCTCGCCAGGCCATCGCAGGGCGGAAACACGCTGACGGCTTTGCAGCCTACTCTTGTCGAAAGTCAGCAATGGTTCTTTTACATGTCTCACACCATAGACAGTGAGAGACATGGCCGGCCTTTGATAACCCAGTTAGCTGCACTGGGGGGGGGACAGTGACAACCTTGTGGAGAGTGGGACTCGAACCCCCAATCTTTGGATCAGCGAGCCGGCGCCTTATACCACTAGACCACCACTGCCCCATTATTATTATTATTATTATTATTATTATTATTATTATTATTATTAAATAATTGCACTTGTATTTTTTCTGATCTGACATCATGTTTCATTTTTTCTTTCTGCTTTATTCTGTTGTATGAAGAAACACCTGCAGAAAAAAATTCCATTCCTGTATATGCTGTAAATGATTGTGCTTTACAGTGGCTATGACAATAAAACTACTTGAAATTCTTGAAGTCAGGAACTACAGCTGTTTTTTGCATCAAAAGATAGTGATAAAATCGATAGAGAACATTCTGTACTCACTCACTCAGGAAGTCTTTGAAGTGCAGATGATAATTATGATGTTTAATTATACGATGACATGTACACACTGATAGAGACAGGTAACAATACCTGCTTGGTTCAGGCTTCGACTCCCACGGTGTTATATAAGTGTGTCTGTGTGAAGGAAATCACATTTTTACTTTTTTTATTATTATTATTATGACAGTGTGATGTTTGCTTAATGGCAGGCTGTAACCGGTTTTAAAGAGCAGTAACCTGCATTTTATGAAATGTTGACACATTATGTATTAGTGTGCCTTCACTTTGCATATTTGGTACTGTCGGGATGGCATAGCGGCTAACATGTCTGCTTGACAGGAAGAAGTTCTTGGGCTTGCTTCCTGGACTCTGCAATAGTGCTTCAGTGTGAAGCTTGCATGTTTTCCCTGTGTTTGTGTAGGTTTCCTCTGGGTACTCCAGTTTCCTCTTCCAGTCTCAACAAGTGTACCTTAGGCTAACTGGCAGTTCCAACTTGACCCTAGGTGTACGTGTGAGTGTGATTGTGTGTGGTGACCTTGCGACATGCTGATGAGTTACTGAGGGTGTACTGTGCCTTCCTTCATCTAGAGACAGCTGAGATAGGCTCCAGCCTCCTTCTGACCCTATTAGGATTAAGGATAATGAATGTCTTCTTACTTTGTACTGTGAAAAATGTCCCTGAATCATGCAGAAGATCCAGGGAGTACGCACATGATATTTGAATACCGCATTCAAATTAAAGGACTAAAGGATTAAAATAAAGGTCCAGCGGCTCTTTATTACATAAGTCACATGTTTTTGTTTTTTTAACCAACATGATGCAAACATATTTTCATATAATAATAATGATATATGGTTTTATTGCTTAATTGGACACGTTTATTTTTGACTCTGATTTAACTCTTTGCATTGTGCAGAAAAACTTTGAGCTAAAAAGATAAACATTCACTTAATAAAAAACTGATAGCAATATATATATATATATATATATATATATATATGTGTGTGTGTGTGTGTGTGTGTGTGTGTGTGTGTGTGTGTGTGTGTGTGTGTGTGCATGTCCCTCTCACTGTCTATGGCTGCATAGCCATTAGCGTGTTTCTGCCCTGCTTTGGCCTGGCGAGCTGTCCAGGGTGTACCCTGCCCTTACCCAGAGTCAGCTGGGATGGCTGCCATCCTCCCTGTGACCCTAATTAGGATTAAGCGGTTCAGAAAATGAATGAATGAATATAGATGGATCCCTCACTACTCCGCACTTCAATTTATGCGGCTTCACTGCATTTAGTTTTTTTTTTTAATATCCATTGAATTAAAAAATAAGGACATTAAGGAAGAATATTGGAAAAAGTTAAGGAAAATGCCACAAAAACAAGGCCAATTATACAACAAAAAAAACCCTAAACCAAAACAAAATAAAAAACAACCCAAAACCTCCCATCAAAACTAGCTACATTGTTGTGAGGTGCACATCTGCATGCGTGCACGTCTGTATGTGTGTGTATTACGCATTGTCTTACGCATTGTTTTTTAATGTGTAATTGTTGTTATAAGCATTTATAGCAATGAATATGTATTTATTGATATTATATAAGTTATACATGTACGTATAGGTCAGTCAGGTGGGTTGGGGGTTTGATCCTACTTCGCGGATTGCGATGGTCACGTGGGGATCTCGGTCCCAATTAACCGTAGAACGTGAGGGATCCCTGTATATGAAAACTGACAATATTTTTAAAATGACATTATAATGCAAAAAGTCTCACTGAGTCACACTATTTAAAAAAAAAAAAACTGACAAAAGAATCACAGATGGGTTGAGTAACAAAAAAAGTGCATTGTGTTAGAAGGATGACGGATAACACATTCCTCCAAGTGTTCAACCACACTGAGAAATAGACATGCAATAAGTAACCGAAATGAGATTTTGTGAGCTCACAAATGCATAGGGCAGTTATTACCCCCATTATTTTGTATCTTGTTTGCATGCCTAATAGAAAAAGCGACTAACTTGACAAATGGCTGTGCAAAATATGCGAGATTTCCCCAGAGGACTTTCCTAGATTTGTCAATTATGTTCACACCCCAAACCTATTTCTGCATATTTCACAAGCCAGCCACCCTACACAACCGGATCTGTTGCAATACGCCTGATCTGTGTGAACCACTGCTCCACTATAAAGCCAGAAAAGTATCAGATTTAGTATTTATAAAGGGAGAGTACCTATGCGAAGTCTGCAGGCTTAAAAATAGAGTTCTGATTGGTTCCTCTGTGAATCAGGGAAATAAGCTGTGACATGTCATTTCTACACTTAATTATCAGTATTGTTTCGAACCAATTGTGCTCCTTCCATGTATTTTCCCCTTCAGGCAGATTTTCCTTGAATAGTCATAGACTCCGTATAAGTTGAGCTTGCTTCCTGATCTGCGTCAGGACAAAGAACTCAGCAGTCTTGTTGATTATAAATCATTATCATCCTCATCTTCCTCCACTTAATCCGTGGTCGGGTCGCGGGGGCAGCAGCCTAAACAGTAAAGTCCAAATGTCCCTCTCTCCAGCCATTTCCTCCAACTCTTCCAGGGAGACACCGAGGCGTTCCCACACCAGCCGAAAGACATAATCCCTCCAGTGTGTTGTAGGTTGACCCCGGGATCTCTTCCCAGTTGGACATACCCGAAACACCACACCAGGGAGGCGTTCGGGAGGCATTCTAACCAGATGCCCGAGCCACCTCAAGTGGTTCCTCTCAACACGGAACAGCGGAAGTTCTACTCCAAGCTGCTCCCAGATAGCTGAGCTTCTCACCCTACCTCTAAGAGTGGGCCCTGCCACTATGCGAAGGAAGGTCATTATAGCCGCTTATGTCCGCGATCTTGTTCTTTCGGTTACTACCCAAACCCCGTGACCATAGGTGAGGGTTGGAATGTAGATCGACTGGTAAATTGACAGCTTTTCCTTGTGACTCAGCTCCTTCTTCACCATGACGGACCGGTACAAGCTCCTGCTCCATCCTTCCCTCACTCCTGAACAAGATCCCAATATACCTTGAACTCCTCCACTTGGGGCAGAACCTTATTTCAGACCCATAGGGTGCATTCCACGACCTCGTACTTGGAGTGCTGACTGTCATCATGGCTGCTCGGCTGCAAATCAATCCACTGAGAGCTGGAGGTCCTGGATTGATGAAACCAAAAGCACAACACCATCTGCAAAAAGCAGAGATGATGATCCTAAGGCCAACAAACCATAACCCCTCCACACTGTGGCTGCACATAGAAATACTGTCCATAAAAATTATGAACAAAATCAGTAACAAAGGACAGCCTTGGTGGACTCTAACCCTCACTATAACCGAATTCATTCAGTTATTATCATGGCGAACCAAGCTCTGGCTCCAGTGATATTAACGGGTCTGGTACACCGTACACTGTACTCCCGGAGCACGCCCAACAAGATGGACCAAGGGACACAGTGGAAAGCCTTCTCTAAATCCACAAAACAGATGTGGACAGATTGGGCAAACTCCCATGCCCACTCTAGGATCCTGTAGAGCGTATAAAGTTTGTCAAGAGAGCCGCAGCCAGGACGAAAACCACGTCGTATCCGCCCCTTTTTGAAAAGGGGGACTACCACTCCAGTTGTCCAATCCAGAGGTACGGCCCAAGATGACGACGTGATGCTGCAGAGATGTCTCAGCCAAGACAGTCTTACAACATTCAGAGCCCTGAGATATTCAGGGTGCTTCACATCCACCCCTGGAGCCCAACTACCAAGGAGCTTATGTTTAAAACAGCCCTCTATTAAAGTGTTACCATTTTTTATATCAAATCTCGGAATCAACTAGAGTTCATCATACTTATAAGTTAACATTGATGTTTAAAAACAAGGTGTGCTTGCCTTTAAAGAAATTATAGTATGGCATTAGTGTCATTATTTATATTTTATATTAAACTTGTTTAAGACTAGTATTATCCAAATAGGTGCATCATTTTAGTACAGTTCTTAAACTGCAGTGAATCGCTTTATACTGCTCTCCCAATATAGTAGGCAGAAAAATACAAAACACAGTGTAGCAAAAATTTAAAAATAAAAACAATAACATCCGCTGTTTTTAAACGGTATGCTATTAACGGCCTGCCCTCAAGGTCATATCCTTAACTGTTTACATCCATATGTTTCCTTAGGTGTGTACGCAGCAGTGGGAAAGTGACAACGTCAGGACAACTAGATAACCTAAAGGAAATGTGTCTGCCATAAGGCCTTAATGGCCAAGTAACCACAAACATCACGCTAAAACAGTAATAAACACAATGACTTACAGTCTACAACTTCTTCAAAATTAGACATTGGGAGATATATACATAAGAAGAAGAAGATAAATAAATATATATATATATATATATATATATATATATATATATATATATATATATATATATAGATAGATATATATAGATATATATGTGTGTGTGTGTGTGTGTGTGTGTGTTTGTGTGTGTGTGTGTGTGTGTGTGTGTGTGTGTATTGGGACACTATACAAATTGTGAGTAAAAACTGAATGCAATAATGTGGAAGTGCCAAATTTCAATATTTTATTCCGAATACAACATAGATGGCAGGTCAAATGTTTAAACTGAGAAAATGTATGATTTTAAGGGAAAAATATGTTGATTTAAATTTCATGGCGTCAACAAATCTCAAAAAAGTTGGGACAGGTAACAATAAGAGGCTGGAAAAGTCAACTGTACTTATAGCAAACAGCTGGAAGACCAATTACAACTAATAGGGTCCATTGGCAACATGACTGACTATAAAAAAAAAAGCTTCCCAGAGTGGCAGTGTCTCTTAGACACCAAGATGGGTAGAGGATCACCAATTCCCCCAATGTTGCACAGTAAGAGAGTTTAGCAATATCAGAAAGGTGTTTCCCGGCTTCAGTGCATCACGGGTTTTTCAAAAATATTCATCGAATTAAAAAATAAGGAAATTAAGGAAGAAAAAGGGAAAAGTTAAGGAAAATGCCGCAAAACAAGGCCAATTGTGCAAAAAAAAAAAAAAAAAAAAAAAAAAAAACAACCCAAACCCCCCCAACAAAACTACTTACATTTTAATGTGAGGTGTGCATCAGTGTGCACTTGCGTCTATGTGTGTGTATTTATATTTTATTTACATCTTATCCATTATTTTTGAATGCTTGATTGTTATGATAAGCATTTATAGCGTTGAATATGTATTTATTGATATTATATACACATATACATGTATGTATATGTCAATCAGGGGGTCAATCCTACTGCACAGAAATTGGCGGTTGAGGTGGATCTCAGTTCCTATTAACTGCAGAAAATGAGAGATCCCTCTATCCCTGAGGTGTATATATAAATATATATATATATATATATATATATATATATATATATATATATATATATATATATATTTTTTTTTTTTTTTTTTTTTTTTTTTTAATAATGATGTAGCCATGATAAAGAAATGCCAATATTTCATCAAGAGTAAGCTGCATGGCCATCAGCCATCAGCGTCTTTCTGCTCTGCTCTGGCCTTGTACGGTGTCCAGTGTGTACTCTGCCCTTGCCCAGAGTTAGTTCAGATGGGTGCCAGCCTCCCCGCGATTCAAGGATGAAGCGGTTCAGAAAATGATTGAATGAATGTGACTGTCAGTACTGAGAAGTTGAGATGATTTTATTAACCACTTTTTCATGCCACTGGCCACCCAAAACAGCATGAACCTGCTTGAGTTACTGTATTATATCTCCCAACACTTATTCCCTCTGGCGTCAGAGAATTAGAATATGGTGTTTCAGATGAGTCCAGTGGAAATCTACCAAGCTACTTTAATCAAAAATGTTGTAAACTTCTGAGGTTCACAGTGGGAAAATAGTGTTTACAGAACTTCTTTTTTTCATTCAGTGAAAACATGCCATACACCGACTCACCCCACCCATCTGTGTTCTACATGTGGTTTCTTGCGGTATTTAAACAATGTGAACACTGTTTTCGCAGAGTAACACATTATACGTTTCCAAGAAATGACTAATTTCTTTTTGCAAGATCTTAAAACGCAGTTTAAACATACAGCATCTACAAATTGTATTCCCTTCCATGGTCCCTTCAAGGCTCTACTCAGAATCCTGCGACATTGTGCTGTATATTTATCATGTGATATTCCAAATACAATTCCTGGTCGATTCAAGGGAACCTTAAAGAACACTCCTGCTTTTACAGTTCAGATGCCGACAATAATTTGTTCATTCATTTAACTTCATGAACCACTTTATTCCTTTTATATCTAAAAACTAGTGGTGGTGGGTTCTACAAACTCTGGGTAATTTTAATGGGACACCTGTAATATTCATATTCATATTCATGGCAGGGGTGGCCTGGTGGTAAAGGTGCTGGATCACTGATCCCAAGGTTGGGGGTTCAAGCCCCACTCTCAACAAGGTTATCACTGCTGCCCCACCCACCCCCCCCCACCACCACCACCACCACCACCACCACCCTGTGCAGCTAACTAGGTTATCAAAGGCCGGCCATGTCTCTCACCTCTCACTGTCTACGGCGTGAGGTTCATGTAAAAGAACCATTGCAGGCTGCACAGCTGTCAGCATGTTTGTGCCCTGCAATGGCCTGGCGAGCTGTCCAGGGTGTACTCTGCCCTCACCCAGCGTCAGATGAAATGGGCACGACCCTAATTAGCTATTGGAATGCTTTCTGGATGGTGGAACAAAACTTGATAATCCATAGAACCCTCACATGGGCACATAGGGAGGATATCTACACAAACCCGTGATCAGAATCAAACCAATACTCTGGAGCTTTGACTAAATGGTTGTGTGTGGTGAGCTGTTATGTTTGTATCCCATCTTTTCACAGCTGAGATAGGCTTCGGGCTTCCTGCAACTCTAGTAGTATTAAGCTGTTCAGCAATGATTGATTTAAAAAATTAGCCAGATGAACTAATTCATTCCTGGAGGAAACCTGCACGCAAACTGCAAACCAAAACGTCCCGGGTCCCAAACCCAGGACTTTCATGCTGTGAGACAGACATGCTCACCACTACGCCATTCTGGCAATATGATGAGTTTGAGCATTACACTTATAATTCAATTACATTTGGTCCACTAATTTATAGGAACATGCATAAAACAGTTGTTTCAATTCACCTGATTTTTCTGCATTTGAAAATTGTAGTCATGGTTTCATGATGTAAGATCAAATTTGTTGTTTGCACCCTCCACCTACTCACAATCTGCACTATATATGTGTATTTGTTTTATCAAGTAAGATTACATCATTCATCAAATGCTAATCTTCTTATCAGTCACAATATTTCATTTTCTCATTTTTTCACACTCACCTGAATCGGTCCTTTTCCAGCTTGCTGTGTGTGTGTGTGTGTGTGTGTGTGTGTGTGTGTGTGTGTATGCACGTGAATGCGTGCGCAAGTGAGACATGCCCACTAAGGAGCTACACCGTACAGGCATTCCAGTCACAAGGATAAGATATCACAATTGAGCCCATGATTTCTGATTTGAAAACAGGCCATCAATATGTAGTACTGTTTTTTGATTATTATTATTATTTTACTTTCTTTTTTAAGATGCTAGTGTTATGTGTAGGGGTTTTTGGGTTTTTGGGGTTTTTTTTTTTTTTTTTTGTTAATGTACCAGCACTCATGCAGATGAATGAAGACCAGACCATAGTGTATACTGTACAGAGAATGAAACATATTGTTGCCTCAAAGCTCCAAATTCATTTGTGCAACCCTGTGCAATAGTGTGGATGCACAGTTTTGTATGTTCTTATTGTTATCCATCATCTGCTCGTTATTCATTTTTATGCTGGTAGGTGGATTGCAAACTTTTAGTTTTCCATGGGTGTGAAATAATCTGCAAATATTACACCTCACACCAAATGTTCATGAGATAGATGAAATCGAATTGAAACTAAAGTCATTATACAGTTCACTTGTAAGTACAACAAAATCGAGTCAGTAAAATTTCATTTGAATAAACAAATTAGTCGTTTTTGTATTTTATACTTTCATTCTTCTTCACTAATTGCTTTGTCCTGAACAGGGCACTGATCTCAATGTTGGTCGTTCAAGCTCCACTCTCAATTGGTTGTCACTACCGTGTGCAGCTAACTGGATTATCAAAGGCCGGCCATGTCTTTCACTGTCTATGCTGTGAGGCTGTGAAAGAACCATTGCTGACTTTCGACAAGAGTAAGTTGCAAGCCGTCAGCATGTTTCTGACCTGGGATAAACTGGCAAGTTGTCCAGGATGTACTCTGCCCTCGCCCAGAGTCGGCTGAGATGGGTGCCAGCCTCCCCGTAACCCTAATTAGGATAAAGCGATTCAGAGAATGAATGAATTTTATATATACAGTGGTACCTCACCTTATGAAAGACCCAACAAACAAAAAATTCATTCTCTGAATCGCATTTACCTAAAATGTCCGTCTCTGGATACAAAACAAATTCACCTTACGAAACGTGCCATCTCAAAAATTCAAATTATGCACGAGTTGCTCTCCCATTGGCTATCTCCCAAAATCCCACCCCGCTGGCCTCCCACTGGCTAGAATGGAGCTGTATTTCCATAATACCCATGACGCAGCTCTCTAACATTGGCTAGGAGGGAGCTGCATCTCCATAATACCCATGATGCTTTTCGTGTGCCTTCGATTCCATTGTTTGTCACGGAGTTCTAACACGCGTAAAGGACAGTGTTACTGTTGTGTCGTGAGTTTTTTGAGTATGCTCATTGCAACTTTATTTTTTGGCTCAGGCTTTTAACCTTGCATCAACATTTGTAAGATTATAACTTTGCTAAGAAGACATGGTCAACACACACACACACACACACACACACACACACACACACACACACACACACACACACATGTGCGTGTGATTCCCGGTGAAAGTGATTCCCGGTGCAAGTGAAAAGAAGAAGCGGGCTCGTGGCATGTGGTTGAGTGATATCACAAAGGAATATGGCCATACCTGTCTCCTACCAGCGGTATTGAAGCAGAAGGAGGCCGTAAAGGTATACTTTTATAATTTTTAAAGGGTTTAGGGGGTAGTATTGGGGGCCTTGGAACGAATCAGGCCTTTTACATGTAAAATGCGGTTCAACTTACGAAAAAATCAGGTTACGAAACCACTTCCGGAACGGATTAATTTCATAAGGTGAGGTACCATTGTATATACTGTATATATTCATTCATTTTCTAAGCCATTTAATCCTAATTAGGGTTGCAGGGAGGCTAGATCCCATCTCAGCCGACCCTGGGTGATATTTTGTTGTCGTTGTTGTTATTGTACTGAAGAACCACAGTAATAAAAACTAAAAATTTGCAAAAATCTATTAATATATACATATACCAACACACACATATACGCAATAATGTATATTATAATATATAAACAATAAATAAAAAATATATGAAAAAAAGATCTGTATTGTTTAATGTATTTATGTACCGGATCGGGGGGGGGGGGGGGTCTTTCCTTCCTAATAAACATACAGTACGTAATCATTATAGGAATTTTTGAATTCATTGATATTCTTTAGATTACAAACAATTTTTTTCGGAACTGCGACGAACTCTTTTAACCGTCTTATAACACACAATGGAAAATATCTCAGAATGCTTTCAAACACAGAATGCAGTTTTGCTCCAAATATGATTACACACCTCACTTACAATCAAAAGCTCCAGCAGCATCTAAATGTTAGAAACAGGTGTGTTGCACAGTAGGCGATGTCCAGAAATAAAACTTGGCATCCTTCTAGTGTCCCAGTCAAGGTGAATGCGTTTACAGTGCATTCTGGGTTAATTCTCAGCCCGTGCATGTCTCATGTGTAACCGTGAACTTCACAGTTTTAAATTAAATCCTCCACCTCACACTGTTGACCTTTGTTCTACCACATTTATTTTAGCATCGGTATGAGATGTTGTGGTTTAACTACAATGCATTCCTTATATAGCTAATATCTGCACCACAAACACAAGAGAGTACAGGACCAGCAGGTTGAAGACTGCATTATAGAAAGCATTAAATTATTTACATTCCTTCCAGAACCTTTTGATGAGGAATCCTTTGTTATTATTGTGAAAAAGAAACTTAGGATGACTGACTCAGCAGTTAAGTTTCTAGGTTCATACATGTTCATGTAAGCGTCAGAAAATTAGAATACTGTGGCATGTGGTGTATACACAGTACAGGAATCCAGCATTACTTCATGCTTCAATTCATGCAGCTTCAGTGCATCGCGGTTTTTTGTTGTTGTTGTTGTTGTTTTTTAATATTCATCGAATTAAAACAGAAGGAAATTAAGGAAGAATACGAAGAAAAATTAAGTAAAACGTCACAAAACAAGGCCAATTATGCAAAAAAAAAAAAAAAAAAAAAAAAAAAAAAAACCTAAACAAACACAAAACAAAAAAAACAACCCACAACCTCTTATCAAAACTAGTTACATTTTTGTGAGGTGCGCATCTAAGTGCGTGCACATGTGCACACGCGTGCGTCTGTATGTGTGTATGTATTTATATTTTATGTACATCTTATGCATTATTTTTGAATGTTTAATTGTTATTATACGTATTTATAGCATTGAATATGTATTTATTGATATTATATACACATACATGTACGTATACGTCAGTCGGGGTGGTGGGGGGTTGGATCCTGCTTCGCGGAATTTGGTGGTCGCGGTGGGGGGGAGTGTCTCGGTCCCAATTAACTGTGGAAAGTGAGGGATCTCTGTACTCATCGATCAGAGCATGCCGAGTAAATAGATTTAACGTATAACGTAACGTCAGCTGTATAATTTTACATATTCTGTATAGTAACTCATTCACATAATCTGGCAAACCCTCATAATCTACGGGGGTTTTTTTTTTTTGTTTTTTTTTTACGAATGAATTTTAAAAGTAGAATTTTATTTACTTCTTTTCTATATTGCTTATCCGGTGCAGATTATGGCTGAACTGCAACCAATCCCAGATGACACTGGGCAAAAGGTGGGTTGCACTCTAGACAGGTTGCCAGTCTATCACAGGGCTAGCATGGAGAAACAGATCATTGTTTACACTCATATTTACACGTATTAGCAATTTAAAGTATCTTTGGACTGTGGGAGGAAACTTCTGTACCCAGAGGAAACCTGTGCCAACAGAAAGGCCAGCCAGAGTCAAGCCCAGGTTTGAAGCCAGAGCGTGAATCTTTAAAAGAAAGGGGGGGAAAGGCGGCTGTAATCTCATTTCAAGCATCACTGTTATGGTAAGTTTTTTCAAAGAAGACAGTTATATAACATGGACTGAGTCTCCAGAGTCAATATTTCATCCTGGAAGAAATCTTCAGGACAGAGGGCTTTTTTTTTGGTTTTCACGTATCATGATAATCTGTAGTTGTTGTTGTACTTCTGGTTCTAACGTGATTAATAACAGGAAATAACTCCAACATATCGCATGGCATTAAAGGTAATAAATATTTAAACTAGAAGAGCAGTGCAGGAAGGTCCTGGGTTCGAGTCCCTGACTCAGTGATGTGTGTTTATGTGTGGCGTTTGTATGTTATTGGCGGTTCAAGCTCCACTATTGACAGGTTGTCCACTACTGTCCCCGAATCCAGCGAACTGGGGTGGGGTTATCACAGGCCGGCCATGTCTCTCACTGTCTATGGTGCGAGGCTGTAAGAGAACCATTGCTGACTTTAGTGAAAAGTAGGCTACATAACCGTCACAGTGGTTCTGTGTGTACCTGACGAGCTATCCAGGGTGTCCTCTGTGATCTCAGTCGGCTTCCCCGTGACCCTAATTAGGATTAAGTAGTTCTGAAAATGAATGGATGATGAAATACTAGTATACATGTCATTAATTACCTGATTCAAATTGTAGCCTTTAGATGCAGGCAGGGGTCCTGGTGGCCTGGTGGTAAAGGTGCTGGATCACTGATCCCAAGGTTAGGGGTTCAAGCCCGACTCTTGATGGGTTGTCACTGCCCACCCACCCCCCACCCACCCCCACCCGACCCCACTCGGACCCCACTCGACCCCACCCCGACCCCACCCAACCCCACCCGACCCCAGCCCACCCCTCTCCCTCCTCTTCCCAGTGCAGCTAACTGTGTTATCAAAGCCCACTCTCACTGTCTATGTATGGTGCGAGGCTGTAAAAGAATCACTGCTGACTTTCGACAAGATTAGCGCCCGGTGATGGTCTGGCGAGCTGTCCAGTGTGTACTCTGCCCTCGCTCAGAGTCGGCTGAGATGGGCAGCAGCCACTCCTCCCTCCCTGTGACCCCAATTAGGATTAATCAGTTCAGAAAATGAATGAATTAATTATTTAGATGCATTTCAGCAGCACCACAGTGGGAAAGCATGATAAATACTTTGGATAAAAGTAAAGTACGTACTGGAGGACAGGACAGTTTACATGGTCTTATACTCCGAAAAATTACACTTGCACAAATATTTTCCCCAAAAGGGCCAGAAAAACAGATTTGCACACAAAAAGTCATGTGGCCTATTTTCCCCAGGGGTGACCAGGGGTGGGGCAGGATGGTGGTGTAGTGCGTCACGATTTCCATCTAGACATTTCTGTATGGAGTGTGCACGTTCTTCCCGTGCTGACATGGGTTTCATTCGGGTACTGTACTTTGGTCCGCCCCAGACACCGTCCAAAAACATGCACAAGTGGCGAGTTGGCCTCTTATCACCCCAAGCTATGAGTGTGACAACTACAATAATCAGGAGATGATTTCTTTACCACATCTTTTATAACCATCTCTACGAATAAAAAGGATTAAAAAAATGAATATTGGACCTGAGTACGGTTAAAGACTTGTTCTCTCAGTCCCGTTTGTAAACCCGTCCTGAGTACTATGTGTAAATCTGAGACGTTTAACTGTAATCATTGAGAACGTGGATATCTCAGCCGACTCTAAGCAAAGTTGGGAGACACCCTGAACAGCCCACCAGACCACAGTAGAGCCAACACACATGTAATCATTCAGTCTCACAACTTCGGGTTCAATGGGAACAGCCAATTAGCCTCATGTGCATGTTTCGGACCGTGGGAGGGAAACAGTACCTGGATGACAGCACGCAACCACACAAGCACGGGAAAACATGCAAACTCCACACAGACACGCCGAAACCCGGGAATCGAACCCAGATCTTCTTGCTGCGGGGCGGACGTGCTACAGTTTGATCATATGACATTGGCTGCAGGGAACCTTTTCACACACACTACGCTGATGTGTACATTATTATTGGAATGCTTGTGATTGCTATTTAAAAAGCTTAGCAGCAAATGACTCTTTATTCGCATGCAAGGCAAACCGCGGTCGGTCTAGTCCTGGTGTCCAGAACAGCTCGCCACATCATACTCATCCAGATGTTGGAGAGTTGCATAAGAGAGTTGCATAAAAGCTGGCTTTGAAGTACTGCACCCAGGCCAGAAGCCACCAGCCACGCTAAAAAGCACTCACATCCCAACCGAGGGAATTACTGCAGACAGAAACTATTTTTTTCCGATCTCAGTCAGGGTTATGGTTTAATTTAGACCACTTCAGGGGCAGTAATCAGAGCTCTTGGACAAAGCAATGAAACCAGAACAAAAAAAAAGAGAAAATGTACTGATGGAATTCTTGAAAGGTTTTAGACTATTTTCCATTTCCACCCGTATGACAATGCTTAAGTCACGACATATACAAACTGAAGTGCTGCTCCTTGTGTTTCATTAGAGTGAGCCCAACACGAACACAATACTTCTTTTAAAGTCTCCATGCATGAAACATTTGACCCAGTCGACATTTCTTGACAGACAGCTGAACTGCACAACCTTCCTATAATCCACCTTTTTTTTTTTTTTTTTTGGATGGCAAATCTTGTTAGGAGATGAATTGAAATGTTGAGTATGTGGACGCTTGCCACCTGCGAAGCCAACACTCTCCAGTTTCACGAAACGTGCCAGTGGTAAGATTTTCTCTGCTTTGATCGAGGCTGTGGGAGACTCTAGAGCAGGGGTGCTCAATCCTGCTCCTGGAGATCTACCTTCCAGATGACTTTATCTCCAACCCTAATGTGGCCCATGTGACATGTAAGATCCAGTCAGGTCTTGATGAGATGATTGGATGGTTAGGTGGGCGTGATTAGGGTTGGAGTGAATGTCTTCTGGGAGGTAGATCTCCAGGAGCAGGATTGAGCACCCCTGCTCTAGAGGTCATCTCAGGGTTTCATTGCTCCTTTCTCTAACACTTACCGCGTACCTGATGTCCAGGAGCTCTTACAATTTATATGTTGTTATGTCGTTATACTCAAATCCACATTGCAAGATCTTATTTCGAGTCATAATTACATTGCATAAAAATTTCTCAATAATTACAGGTAAGCATCCTGGATTTACTGGAATCGTGGTGTCGGGGAAATGTTGAGAGAATAAGTCCTCACAATTTTCAGCACCCAATACAGGGATCCCTCGCTACATCGCACTTCAATTCATGAGGCTTCAGTGCATTGCGCTTTTTTTTTTTTTTCAATATTCATTGAAGAATGGGCTAAAAAGTTCAGTAAAATGCTGCAAAACAAGGCTAATTAATTATGCAAAAAAAAAAAAAAACCCAAACAAACAAAAACAAAAAACAATCCAAACCTCCCCCAACAAAACTATTTATGTGAGGTGAGCATGCGCGTCTGTATGTGTGTGTATTTATATTCTACTTACATCTTATGCATTATTTTTGAATATAAATTGTTATAAGCATTTATAGCATTGAATATGTATTTATTGATATATACACATATACATGTACGCATGTCAGTCGGGGGGGGATTGGTCCTATTTTGCGGAATTCAGCAGTCGCGGGGGATCTCAATCCCAATTAACCGCGGAAAGTGACGGATCCCTGTATTCACTTTAAATACATTGTATGCTTTCTTTTTTTTTTTTTTTAATAAAACACCTGAGCCAGGGCTTAAGCCTGGTGGAGCAACTAGAAGTTCAGGTCCTCCTCTCCTGGATGGGACACTTGTCCATCACAGGTTACCGTCCCAGTGTTTTTTTTTTTAAGCCTGGAACTCATTTATACTGCTGGGTAGACAAAGGCACACTTGTGGTTAAGACCTTGCCCAGGGATCTTAACACTGTAGGGATCAAACCCACGACCTCTCAATCACAAGCGCAGACCCCACCCCTAACCACCAGCTCAGTTTCCCCCCCCCCCACATACAAGAGTATGAATAACATAACTTGATGTTTTGTAGATGGTAACTCAAGCTAGTTTAATATTTTATCTGACAAAGTTCAACTTTCCTTCATAATCAGGTGAATATGCACAAAATGGGTAGAAACAAATTAAAATGCATAAATTGCAAGCTCTTACGAATTTAAATGTTGCACGTCCACGTAACATATTTGAAGATGTATATACCAAATAAAGCTAAATTAGTCATTACCCGATGTGACGCTCTGATTTACGCAACATGTTGTTATGATTAACTGCATAAGTAATTCCAGCAGAGTCGGGAAAGACTTAGTGTAAACATAAGGTTTATTGCCATGTGCATTTTGTATCCATACATTTGTTAAAATCTTTGTTCAGTGGACACAGTTAAGCAACAACACTTCAAAAAAAGACAAATAAAATAGAATACCTTTGCCACGCATACATGATCATGAATGACGCGAGTATGAAATGAAACTTTGGTAGTTAGAAACGTTAGCGCAACGGCATGTTGTCTTCTTGAGAAAACACGCATACACAAATCATTCCTGCCACTGAGCAAGTTGGCAATATCAGGAGTCCACATGTACAACAAGCAGATGCTACTCCACACTATCAGTCCATCAGTTCTCTTTACACTATGTGCTAATTTACAAAACAAAGCAAATTTATACACATTACTACCCCCAACAAACGAATCAACAGTTTACAGGAGTTGATTTTGTTCAGTTTTAAAAGAAAAACCAAAGCAGAACATCCCTCACAAGCAGCAAACCCCATTGGCAAAGAATTACAGAAGATTCTTATGAAGAGCGGGATTTAAAAAAAAAAAAAAAAAAAAAAAAAAAAATCACCAGCATGGACCACAATCTCCAGTTCAACTATAAGCTCTTGTAGATGCGTGAATGTGAGACCACTAATGTGAGCTTATGAGTCTAAAGCACAGTCAACACGCTCGACTACGTGCAATCCCAGGTAGCTTGTAGCGTTGAGAGCTCCACATGGGGCTCTTGTGACTTAGAAAGCAAGTCTCTAAGGGAATGCTCCCTTTGTGCCTTTTCGGGACCAGCACTGTCAGATGAGCCACTCTCGTCCTCAGGAGGCATCGAGAAAAGCTAGGCCGGGATTCCCCCTCTACGCGGCCGGTGGTCTGGTCGTACTGTAACCTACATCACTCTCTCTTTTCCCACATAAGTCCGAAGAGATTGTCGGATATTACAGAAAGAGGCAAAGGCCACTGGAAACGTTGGAGGACTTCGCTTGGGTCGGATTTTTGTTCCCCCCATCTGTACAGGCAGTTTCGGGTGGAAGCTGCACATCAACAATGACGAAAACTTGTGAGGTCCATTTCAGGAAGGAGCCGTGGCTCTGCCCGCCCCAATGCAGAGCCACTTATACAGCCGAGCTTTTGTACTGGCTGTGCAGCTCGGACGTCTCCATCCCCTGCGTTTCCAGCGGAAGCATGGGCTCTGATGGAAGACGTGACTGGAACTTCTCCAGCTGCTCTGGGCTGGCCAAGTTCTTCAGCAGGCTGTTCTCACGCTCCAGCTGGTTGTTCTTTTCAGCCAGCTCCTTGATCTGCTCTTTCAAGATCTCAACTTCCTCCCTGACTGCATACATCAGGTGGTTCTTGACAAGATCCTACATGCAAAAAAAAAAAAGAGAGAAAGAAAGAGAGAGGAGAACATTTAGTTTTCAGACTTCATCACATTCACTACACAAGTCTTGTGATTAAACTTTGGGCTCGTACACGCTGGTTCGCTGCTGGTAGGGATCAGAATCGTATCGCGATCATGCAGTGAAGACTTATTGTCATATCAAGTTGGTGTGTTTTCTTTCCATCGTTTGATTTTTTTTTTTTTAAAAAGGTGTGCGTGTGTAGGATCTGTAATTTGCATCTCATCTTACATATTAAAGATCATTTAATTGGATTGCACACATTGTTATGAAGGACAAGCCTAGGAAAGGAATTTATTTTTTTGCAAAAGTGATTCTCAGGGGAATTCCTTACCATTGCTTGCTCGATCTTGTTGTCTATCGCCACCACGCTAGCACCAGAGGCACTGTAAATGAAAAAAAAAGAAAAAAAAAAGAAAGAAAAATAATGTCATTAGCACTCAGTGAGAAGATCATAGCCAGGAGATGAAACGCTGAGAGAAAGATGGCGAGTGTTATGGGATCGAATTAAGCAAAAAAAAAGCATGCGAATGATCAGCATGTGAAATGTTTCCACACAAAAACTGGACATTTTATTTATTTAAAAAAAAAAAAAAAAACACCACACAGATGACATGCAGTGACTGACAGAACCTCAGATGTTCAACCATATGTTTTCAGAATACAAACTCGGTCCAAACTACACCCGAACTACACTACAATGAATTCTTGAGGTAAAAAAAAAAAAAAAAACCCATATTTAATTTACCTGTTGTCAAGTTTGACCGACACTACATCTCCTCCCAGGAACGACGAGAAGAAGGAGATGGAGAAGTTGTGGAGCTGATACACTGCCACCTCCATCGGTGTCTTGAACAGCTCGGCGTTCATACTCAGGATTAACCCGCTCTGAATGATATTCGTCGCCACTTTTGCGACTTTGTCGGCACACCACGTTCAAGTTTCGTGTTTTTTTTTTTTTGTTGTTGTTGTTGTTTTTCGTTTTGCTTTCGCCGTTTGCTTCGCGTGAAGCCGGGCACTACAGCTTTCTACACAATTCCGTTTCAGAGAAACACCGTCGGCTGACTGACTGCTATTTCTGCCTCAGCAAGCATTTATAGTCAAAATGGCGTCGGTGGTGACGCGGGAATATATTATGCAAATGAGGCAGGCGAGGCCTTTTGTTTGACCCCTCCCTGAACTCGTGCAAGGAACACCACAGGCAGCTACAAGCCACGGGTCAAAAAACAAGAACATCAAACCGCAAACAAATACAGCGTGTGATACTGAGACAAATAACTCCAAAAACTACACTATTATTTACATGACCGTTACCTGAACCAGCTCATATCACAGATTAACTTTATTAAATGCAGAATTTTAAATCTAAAAATTCTTATTGATATATATTTATATCAATATACATCCTCATTTAATCGTCATAAATTCTAAACCTTGAGTACCCACAGGTTATTCACATTTCCTTTTTTTTTTATTATTAATTAATTTATTTATTTATTGACTATATTTCCACCTACAATGCCTTCTTTATTATTCGTGAGTGACTGTTTATTGGCTCATTATCGACATCTAGTGGCTGTGTACTGACTTACAGGCAAATGACACCCGTTTCTTATTCTTCTTCTTTTCCTTTTGGCTGTTCCCTTCAGGGGTCGCCACAGCAAATCATCCGCCTCCATCTCACCCTGTCCTCTGCATCTTCTTCTCTTACTCCAACTACCTTCATGTCTTCCTTCACCACATCCATAAATCTCTTCTTTGGTCTTCCTCTAGGCCTTCTGCCTGGTAGTTCCAACCTCAATTATACTCACTATCCCTCCTCTCTACATGTCCAAACCATCTCAATCTAGCCTCTCCGACTTTGTCTCCAAAACATCTTACATGAGCTGTCCCGCTGATGTACTCATTTCTGATCCTATTCATCCTCGTTACTCCCAGAGAGAACCTCAACATTTTCATCTCCGCTACCTCCAGCTCTGCCTCCTGTCTTTTCCTCAGCGCCACTTCTCCATCATCCAAGAAGACTTCTTCTTCTTCTTTTCCTTTCGGCTTTTCCCTTCAGGGGTCGCCACAGCAAACTATCCACCTCCATCTCACCCTGTCCTCTGTATCTTCGACTCTTACTCCAACTACCTTCATGTCCACCTTCACCACATCCATAAATCTTCTCTTTGGTCTTCCTCTAGACCTTCTGCCTGGTAGTTCCAACCTCAGCATCCTACTGCCAATATACTCACTATCCCTCCTCTGTACATGTCCAAACTATCTCAATCTAGCCTCTCTGACGTTGTCTCCAAAACATCTTACATGGGCTGTCCCTCTGATGTACTCATTTGCATAAATACAAATAAATTTGTCAAAAATGTAAGTTTATGGTGATTTAGTGGATAAGGACAACATTATTTGGCAGACACTGTTATCCAGTGTGACTTACAGTTTTATATATACAGTATTAACTGAGTAATTGAGCCCCCCCACCCCCTCACCCCCACCCCTCCGGTGCAGCTAACTGGGTTATCAAAGGTGGGACATGTCTCTCACTGTCTATGGTGAGAGGTTCATGTAAAGGAACCATTGCTGACTTTCATAAAGAGTAGCTGCAAAGCCGTCAGCGTGTTTCTGTCCCTTGCTAAAAAAGGTTGTGAAAGGAAGGGCATCCGACGTAAAAACCTCTGCCAAATCAAATGTGCGAATCAGATGATTCGCTGTGGCGACTCCCGAGAAAGGGAAAAAGCCGAAAGAAGAAGAAGAAGAAGAAGAAGAACTGAGTAATTGTGGGTTAAGGGCCTTGCCCATACGTGATGCTCATGAGGATTGAACTGCTGACCTTCAGATCATTAACCTCCCACTTGATCCAGTACACCACCACTGGCCAGGGGTTCCAACCCCACCGTTGGCCCCTAGAATAAGGCCCTTAACTCTCAATTGCTCAGTTGTATCTAAATTAATGATAAAATGTAAGTCGCTCTGGATAAAAGTGTCTGTTAAAAATGCTGTAAATGACAACAATGGGCTTTACTATCTTTAAGCAGTTTTGCATTCATACATCATCATATGCATACAGAATATTTATAACTTGTAATAAAATAAATTATATGAAAATATGTTCAACTCAGTCATTTCTCTCTCTCTCTCTCTCTCTCTCTCTCTCTCTCTCTCTTTGTGTGTGTGTGTGTGTGTGTGTGTGTGTGTGTGTGTGTGTGTGTGTGTTTATGTGAAGCTTGTTCCATGTGGTTTACTAAAGGTAAACATGTCTATGCCTGTTACTTATACTGCACTAATCGAGTTATTAGTGTATGTAATTATATCACAGAAATGTACTATTTGTACCAGGACTGCCTCCAGTCTCGTGTGTAAGCATTCCTGAATGCTAACCGTCATCCCAACCCATGTGTTTATATCTGGCTCATTTTGTTCTTTCAGCTGGATTGCACTTGCATTTTTGGTTAGTCTGTGGAAACAGCTGTCATTCTGCAGCATTTATGTGATGGTCATAGCTTTAGATTTTGTCCTGTTTGTAAAACACTTTGAGGAAAAAAAAAAAAAAAAAAACCCATCCTCACTCTCCAAATACAATGTATTTTTTTTTTTTTTTTTTTTAAATTCTGCCGTGTTTAAGCTCTATAAAAAAAGAAAGGAAATTTCTTAGGAAATCATACATGCACGTTTAATGATTTTCTTCCCATCTACTGAAAAATCAAGATTTATTGCTATCTGCAGTCGTCCACCTATTATCAAGCATGTTTAAAACAGGACTTGTACCACAAGGTGAAATGGAAAATTGTAATAAAACCAGGAAGTCAAACTTTTTTTTTTTTTTTTTTTTTTGCGATCCCAGACTGAAATCCGACCCATTGCGTGAATGGTTACAATTAAATAGAAAGCAGATAATCCTGTTGTGCTTATTCATTACACGCCAGATTGAGGGAGTATTCATAACATTCTTTTAATTACAGAAATTACTATAACTGTGTTTAATCTATGATTTTGAAATGTAGACTCTAGGTTTTGACGTCAGGAGTTTTACCTTTCACAAAAACATTGATTAAAATGGTGCCATTATGCAACAAAAAAAAGTGTGAACATGATTCCGCAGCAGACCGTCAAGATATTACGTGTGTAATTTATTAGCTCTGCATTCGTTGTACAGTATGTGGGTGGATCGGTATCTCGGTATTGGGATGAATCATTTCCCATGAGAAATAATGCACTGGCTTAATGATTAGCCCTCAATTTTGCCCATGGCAATAGCATTAAGCATTCCTTCACAGATTCCAGCAGTATAAATGATTGTGCTTTCTGATCCTGTTGATCTTTGACGCAAGGTTCTTTAGCCCATATACTTATATAAATACACTAACTAAGAATTGCTAATAGCATTTTTTTACTTGTCAGGGTGTCCAGGGAGAACATCCAAGCTTCACATATTCTCCTCTGGAGCAAAAATTTAAATTTCTATAAATTTCCACTCTCCATGCCGTTCAAAGAAATATTCACACAGGGAGCCCTCACTTTCCGCAGTTAATGGAGACCGATACACCCCGCCCCCCTCGACCACCGATTTCCACGAAGTAGGATCAACCCCCCTGTCTGTCGTATACATACATGTATATGTGTATACAATATCAACAAAATACATATTCAACGCTATAAATGCTTATGACATTTCCTTTCGGCTTTTCCATTTCTCAGGGGTCGCCACAGTGAATGAATCGCACGTTTCATTTGGCATAAGTTTTTACGTCGGATGCCCTTCCTGACACAACCCTTTAGCAAGGGGCGGAAACGCGCTGACGGCTTTGCAGCTCCTCTTTACAAAGGTCAGCAATGGTTCTTTTACATGAATCTCTCACCATAAACAGTGAGAGACAATGGCCCGCCTTTGATAACCCTGTTAGCTGCACTGGATGGGGGGCAGAGACAACCTTGTGGAGAGTGGGACTTGAACCCCCAACCTTAGGATCGGCGATCCAGCGCCCTATACCACCAGGCCACCACTGCCCTTAATGCTATAAATGCTTATAATAACAATTAAACATTCAAAAATAATGCATAAGATGTAAATAAAATATAAATACAGACACATGTAGATGTGCTTGCATGCACTCAGATACACACCTGACATAAAAATGTAAGTAGTTTTGTTGGGGGGTTTTGGGTTGTTTGTTTTGTTTTTGTTTGTTTTTTTTCTTGCATAATTGGCCTTGTTTTGTGGCATTTTCCTTAACTTTCCCACCTATTCTTCCTTAATTTCCTTATTTTTTTATTTTTCAATGAATATTTTTGAGAAACCTGCGATGCCCTGAAGCCGCAGCAGGAAGTGAAGCATGAAGTAGCGAGGGACCACTGTATAAATATATATATATATATATATATATATATATATATATATATGCTAGTATGTATATATATATATATATATATATATATATATATATATATATATATAGGTATATGCTAGTATGTATATATATATATATATATGCATATACCTATATATATATATATATATATATATATATATATATATATATATATATATGTACATATATACATATATATATATATATATATATATATATATATATATATATATATATATATATATACTAGCATATATACATATATATATATATATATATATATATATATATATATATATATATATATATATACTGTATATAGGCAGTGGTGGCCTGGTGATAAAAAGGTGCTGGATCGCTGATCGTAAGGTTGGGGGTTCGAGTCCCACTCTCCACAGGGTGGCAGGGGGCAATTTGGAACAGCCAATTAGCCTGCTTTGTACGTTTTTGGGCTGTGGGAGGAAACCGGATTACCAAGAGGAAACCCACACAAGCGCAAAGAGAACATGCAAACTCCATACAGAAACACCCGAGCTTGGAATCAAACACAGGCCTTCTTGCGGTGAGGTAGACGTGCTAACCACTACGCGACCGTGTACCGCCCTACATTTTCTTCTTAGTTACTGCAGCAATTGTTTTATTTCTCAGATCTCAGGTGTTTGGTTAGGATTTTCTAGCTTGAAGACTTTATTGTAGAAGACAGAGTTGCTCTGGTGAAACAGTAATAATCAGTTGATGGCAGTTCATCTCTGACAGGTATGGTAAAACAGTGAGAAATCTTCTCAAGAAATATGCAGTTTGAGAGAGATAAAGTCTCAGCACCTATTCCATAGAGAAAGAAAGAACTGAAAACGGATGAGCACCCATTAGAGACTGTATAGGCTGACTGTCATGTTCAATTTTAAGCTGTGTCTCCGAGGATGCCAGGCTGGATTTTAAAGCAGCGAGGGCTCTGCTTTGCATCTCCTCTCCAGGATTGTGGACACCAGCAGCGCTACGATCAAGCTAATTGGTGAGGCTGGTTGGCTGTGGAGCGTATGAAATGAGAAGAGGTTCTGCATCATGCTGACAGCTCCGCAAGAGTCAAGGAACAAATCTTCTCAGTTAGTGGTGAGCTGAACATTATGTAACCTCTTTCAAAGGCAGTGGTGTACTTTTTATTAGCTTCATATGAACAAATACAAAAAAAAAAAAAAAAAAAAAAAAGGCAGGGAGTGATGGCTCTGTAATTACAGAAGTCATTGCTGTGGTGCAGTCATGTGCTGAAGCAGCACTTTAACAGCTGTTGCTGTGTAGAGAAACCATTACGTACAGCAGGGCTGGAAAGTTCACCCTGATCTTTTCGTAATAAACTCACTTTTGGAAATCAATTTATCTCGGTGAGGGCAATCTCACCAGGGTGATCCCAGGGAACACTGTGTGATGGCATGTCATGGAAATACGCCGTTTTTATATTCATGCACACTTCAAGCAATTTAGTCAATTCACTCAACTAGTGTAGCAGAGAAAACCCGAACGACCGCAGAGGGGACGTGCACAACGTGCACAGAGTCTCTGCTATTCTAGTCCAGTTCTATTATCTGGATTATACCGTGTTGCTTTATTATTCTCTTCATTCACAAAAGAGAAATTATTTTATGTGGAGACACGGTGGCGCAGTCGTACATCCAATTTACGGCAACAAGGTCCTGGGGATTAAACCCCCAGGGCTTCTGGGTGGGGTTCGCATATTCTTCCCGTGCTTGCATGGGTTTCCTCTCGATAATCCGGGTTCCTCCCACAGCCCAAAAACATACAAAGTAGGCTAATTGGCTGTTCCAAATTGTCCATAGTTATGAGTGGGGGAGTCAGTAGTGATTGTATGTGTGTTAGGCCTGCAACACTTTGGCGAGACAGCAAGGGTGGAGAGCCCTCGCCCCGAGTCGGCTGAGATGGGCACTAGCCTCCCCGCAATCCTAATAAGGATTAAGTGGCTTAGAAAATGTAAGAATGGTCAGTTCATTTTCTGTAAAACCACTTAATTAGGGTTGCGCAGAGGCTGGCGCCCATCCCAGCTGACTCCAGGCGAGGGTATATAACACCCTGGACAGTTCGCCAGGCCATCACAGGGTGGTAACACACTGATGGCTTTGCAGCCGACTCTTGACGAGAGTCTGCAGTGGTTCTTCTACATGAACCTCACACCATAGACATTGAGAGACATGGCTGGACTTTGATAACCAAGTTAGCTGCACTTGGGGGGACAGTGACAACCTTGTGGAGAGTGGGACTCGAACCCCCATCCTTAGGATCAGCGATCAAGCGTCCTATACCACCGGGCCACCGCTGCGCGGGCGAGGAATGATGCTATGATAAATAGTGTCATTCTCCATCAGAATGCAACTGCTTTTGCCTTTTCCTGATTTCTGAAATAAGGGCAGTGGTGGTCTGGTGGTATAGGGTAAGGGTTAGGGGTGGGGGTTCAAGCCCCACTCTCCACGGGTTGTCACTGTCCCCCCCAGTGCAGCTAACTGGGTTATCAAAGGCCGGCCATGTCTCCCACTGTCTATGGTGCAGCTGCAAAGCCGTCAGTGTGTTTCTGCCCTGGGATAGCCTGGCGAGCTATCCAGAGTGTACTCAGCCCTCATCCGGAGTTGGCTGGGATGGGCGCCAGCCTCCCCGCAACCCTAATTAGGATTAAGCAGTTACAGAAAATGATGATGATTTCTGAAATCTCTATATAAATACATGAATGCAGACAGGAAAACGTTCATTTAGTTTCATTTCCTGGACTGCCTTTTCCTTTTTTAAGGTCGCAGGGAGGCTGGTGTCCATCCCTGCCGCATTTAGATGACCCTGAACAGCTCACCAGACGATTGCAGGGCAGCGCATACACACAACCATTCACACTCACATTTACACCTCGCCGCAATTAAGAATATGCAATCATATCTGCAGGAGGAAACCAGAGCATCCAGATGGAACCCACTCAAACAATGAGAAACATGAGAAACGCCCGGACCGGGCTCTGGGCTCGAATGCAGGACCTGCTTGCTGTGGAGTGGAAGAAGTGCTAACCATTACGCCACCATGCTGTCAAAGAAACTCATTGTCATCTAATTCATTTTTAAATGTTAATATATAAAATTTTGTAAACCTTAGTAATATTTTTATGCTGTATATATATAATTAAATATCTGCTGGACGAGAATATATATATATATATATATATATATATATATATATATATATATATATATATATATATACACACACACACACACACACACACACACACATATATATATATATATATATATATATATATATATATATATATATATATACACATATATATATATATATATATATATATATATATATATATATATATATATATATATATATATATATAAAAAACACATTCTAATCCGAATCATATCGAATAACAATAAGACACTTTGTAAAGCTTAAATGGAAGTTCTGCATGTCTTCTGTCCTTTCACCATGAGAGTGGAGACGTCTCCAACTCCCTCCAGTAAACAAATGCTCTGTACTACTGTAGAACAACTGGCATGCTTTAAATGTGATTATTTAAGACTTATATGGATCTTGATTGAGGGTCACACATTAAAACACACACACACACACACACACACACACACACACACACACACACACACACACACACACACACACACAATGTTGGAACAAAACAATAGGTCTATGATATAATCTATATATAATAACTAGTGCAAGCTATTTGAGCGCGTATCTCAATACTGATATTAATGCCTATCATGAATAAACGTTATTATTTATTTATTTTTATTTATTTTTGTATTTTTTTCTTGGTAAATGCCATCATATTCACACATCACCAAGCTTTTTTCACAGTTCAAATAAAAGTCAATCAGCGCATGATTATGGTGTCACTGATTTCTGCAATGAGATTAGACGGGCAATCAGTCTGTTCACGGCAGCCTTGCCTCACAATTTGGCAACCCCGAACTAGAAGGAGCTAGACTAGTGCTCTTTTTTTGTTTTTTTTCTTTTGTCACTCTTACTACACACCCACACAACCAATCTCTCAGGTGTCATCAGGAAGGATCTACAACTACTTACCGCCTGTCCCTCCTGTTGAATAGGCTAGGTGAAAACGGGGGTCTGTAACTCATGGCTGCATGCGGATTGCAGAATTTTGCAAGCTATCCCAGTGCCGGTCAGTGGAGGTATCGCACACGATCGTTGGAACAGCCAGAACATGAGTGTTAAGCATCCCATTGTCTCAGCTGAGTGGGTGGAGAGAGGATAGACAACAACGCATTCTCTCCTTGCTGCACTTCTTAATACGAATCAAAAACATTCTTTCAAATGAGTTCGGATATGAGCGATCACCTGACCTGGTGTCAAGTTAGTAATTGGAATTGAACAAATGATTATACGACAAGGTCACCGGGGTTAACTAATGTAGTTCTTACTTGTGCCCTAAATTTCTTTCACTAAGACGTGGACGCTTGCCTGATGAAATCCGATGTATTATGGGGTGATTTTAGTTTAGTTTCATGCCTATCTTGAAATCTCCATAAATCGTAGCTCTTTACTCTTTTGCATAAGATAATTATACTTTTATTCATGGTGTCCAGACACCGTGCTTCAAAGACTAAGGTTCAACTTAGCCTCTAGACGGTATTGTTAAGATGAATAGGCAAAATCCAGACAACAGCGGTGGAAAAAAAACAACTTTATAATACTCTAAAGACGGCTTTTGCAGAGTCTAATACAGCCCTGCGTGTGCAGAATTAATGTAGAGTGTACAAACTTGTGCAAACAGGTGCTGTCTGTTCCTCAACCACATCATTAAAGTCTCATTCAATACACTGAATATCGCTAAAAGTTTGATTGGGATATCCAGAGAGAGCTGGACTTTATCTGGATAATGTATGTTTCAGGTACAGTAGGCCCTTGACCATTTGTGGTTCAGCGCCCACGCCCACTAGCATGCATACTAGCGGATTGGCGACAAACCCGGAAGTAACTGACACGTGAGTCAAATTTAGCCAATGGCTGAGAGCTTTTGTTTCTCCCTCCTGCTGATTGGTTGCAGATGATGTGTACGCCTCTTTTTTTTCTCCTTTGCACACAAGTTATCAACGTGATTGCTGGAAATGTGAATTTACTTTTTTTTCGTGTGTTTTTAATGATTATTTAAGCGCTATGATGTCACTCAAATGCCCTGCGCTTTATTTATTCATAAATATTATCAGAGTACAAATTTAAAAAGTTTTTACTGAATCGTTTTACTACATTCTTATTATACTTCCAGATTAGCAGAAAACCCGGAAGTAACTGGCACGTGATTCAAATTTAGCCAATGGCTGAGAGCTTTTGTTTCTCCCTGCTGCTGATTGGTTGCAGATGATGTGTACGCCTCTTTTTTTTTTTTTTTCTCCTTTGCACACAAGTTATCAACGTGATTGCTGGAATTGTGAATGTACTTTTTTTCCGTGTGTTTTTAATGATTATTTAAGCGCTATGATGTCACTCAAACACCCTGCGCTTTATTTATTCATAAATATTATCAGAGTACAAAATTAAAAAGTTTTTACTGAATCGTTTTACTACATTCTTATTATACTTCCAGATTAGCAGAAAACCCGGAAGTAACTGGCACGTGATTCAAATTTAGCCAATGGCTGAGAGTTTCTGTTTCTCCCTCCTGCTGATTGGTTGCAGATGATGTGTACACTTCTTTTTTTCCTCCTTTGCACACAAGTTATCAACGTGATTGGCGACCTCTGAAAAAAAGGGGGAAAGCCGAAAGGAAAAGTAGAAGTAAAAAGTAGGAAGATTTAAGCGCTATGATGTCACTCAGACGCCCTGCATCTTCTCTAGCTTCTGGTCAGGAGCCTAACAGCTTTATTTATTCATAAATATTATCACAAGTGCAAAATTTAAAAGTTTTTATTAATCATTATTACATTTGAATGCATTATTAATGTATTAATGAGTTAGACTATATATAGAATGTGTTTAACAAGCATATTTTAGCGCATGTAATATCATACATAGGGTTTTAAACCCGCGTCAATAACGCGCTGATTTTCTTGATCCGCGGGAAAGGCCGGAAACGAACCATTGTGAAAAACAGGGGGTCTGCTGTATATGCTTTATCGTACCACGAAACCAACCAGCTGTTTACAGTAATTTTCAGTAAATAAACAGTCATACACAACTTACTGAGTTTTCAGTGGTACACGCCAACTTATTTCTCCTCAAGAACAACATTGCGAGTACATTCAGGGCCGACAGCAGGAACACACGTGTGTTAGGTTGCCTGTGTGGGTATTTGAGCATTGATGTGACAACAAAATCAACCTTATGGCTTTATACTACTCTTTTCAAATCCCAACAACATTTCAGTGGTCTTCAAATCCAAGCCGTAACTCGGTTATTCCGTCAGTTTATTCCTTTTTTCTGAGTCATATCTTGGCGTATTTGTTAATGTGCTTAGGATCATCATCAGCTTCAACTTTCAGACAGATGTCCCTGCGGCAACAAAGAAACCAGAAACCAAAATATTTTCACCACCATGCTTCACAGTTTGTATGAGGTTCTTGTCCTGTTTACAAGTGTACAGTGCCTGTGGAAAGACAGACAGTCTATTCCAAAAAGACCGGTTTATGATTATATGATCATTGGCCAACTGGATGTTCTTTCTAGATTTAAAATTCGGTTTCCTGGTGCTATTTTAATACAGGTCACAATTTGTCAATTCCCAAGATACAAATGAAAGCATCATCAACGGTTCCAAGAGTAACACCGCAGAGCCTGTGATTAATTTGGATGTTCTGAAGGACTTCTTTTTACATCCAGCACTCTGCTCTCGGGCTCAGTTTGCTGTGGCAACCAGTGCGGCACATATTTCAAATAATTAAAAATTGATTCCACTTGTGGAATATTTTTACAGAAGAATCATTTCAATTTCATTTTTTTAAACAGCTTTATTCTCTATGAAGTCGGAGTCTGGGGTCCATTCGAGCCAACTCAGGGTGGAGGCAAAGTATACCCTGAACAGTGTGCCAGACAATGCCAGGGCCGGTATATACATAAACGCATTTACAGCTACATTTACACATTGAGGCAATGTAGAATATTTAGTTATGCTCATATGCTTATCTATAGTAGAAAAGATTGCTAATTTTCACAAGATATACTACGCCCTACGTACATCCATAGGATTTGCTGTTTTAATTATTATTATTATTATTGCTATTAAATACAGTTCATTCATCTGGAGTAACATTTCTATAATTGGTGTGGAGCTGTGATAGTAATCAGCTAATCTGCACAGTAGCAGCAATTGCATGTTGCCTGACTGATGCAATAAGACAAGCTTTAAAAGACTGAACATACTACCAGCAAAAGGTTTATGCGCTTGAAGTGTCGAGTAAAAAAAGTGAGTTACGTAATTCTAGTTTTTCATTCACTTAAAAAAAAAAAGATGTGCGTGACTATTAACTTAGAGATCGCAAGTTCAAATCCGGTATAATGCACACAGCCATCCGTGGTTGAGAGTCCATGGAAGCTAATTGGCTGAGCTCTCATATGAGCGAGGGACGGCATACACTCACCTCCCTGTCACCCACAGCGATCGCCCGCCAATCGTGGGTGCCTGTGGGCTCATTCATACAAGTGGGCGGACAGCGCTTTCCTTTCAAGTGTGTTAGACGTCCCCAAAAGCACATCTCTCCGCAGTTTGAAAAGATGCACGTGGATAGTACTGCATGTCACAGAGGGGGCATTTGCATGCTTTCCATGCCTTCCTGGTTGGTTGTGGTCGTGCGATTGGATATGACTAAATTGTAGATAAAAAAATGCAAAAATAAATGGTATGAATTGTTTCTTTGCTATTTTATATGATCCTAAGTGGTGGGTTTTTTGTTTGTTTGTTTTTTGTCTTAGTGGGTTTGATGTAAACATACTTTACATTGCTCACAGAGTGATTACATCCAGCCTTAAACATGGAGTACTCCATGTATCGATGCTAAGAACATTTATATAAGGCTTTACTAACCATATAACTACTTCTGTAATATATGCTCTATCAATAATTAGGAATATACTTTTCTTTAGATTAGATATTTGTGCAAAGTAGTGAAAAATATGAGATGGTAAGGAAATTACAGTTCTCCCACAATGACAGTTAAATGAATATTATCCGCTGATCGTTAAACTAAGTACCACAATTTAAGTAAAAACACTGGTGTGTTTGTACTCGTTAATATTCAGAAAGGTGAACTTGACTAAGATTTTATTACATAATGAACGTTAAGATATTGTTAAATACATTGCTAGAATATTAAAATAGTGTACATCCAGTCATTATCCGTAGCATTTATCTGTCAGAGTCTGGTTGAAGCTATAGACTAACTTAGCTGATGAGAGATGCAGGGTGCACCCTGAACAGGTTGCCATCACAGGGCTAACACAACAATGAGAAACCATTCCCACTTACTTTGAAGGAAATTGGCAATGTAAAGAACTCACTTGGACAAAATATATCTCAGCCCTCGCCCAGAGTTGGCTGGGATGTGTGCCAGCCTCCCCGCAACTCTAATTAGGATTAAGCGGTTACAGAAAATGAATTATTGAAAAAAATATATGGAATATGGTGGCTTCCAGCAAGTCTCAAACATTCCGCGTGCAAGTCTCCAACCGTCGCTTTTCTTTTCGAACGAGAAACAAATAATTTGCAAATAAAATGACAACATTGCAACCTCCTCACAATGTGTACTGACTGTTTGAGAAGAGTTTGAGACTATTCCGTGTCAGGGCATTGAAACATGTTTGAAATTTTTTGCAATGACTTCTCGAACCAAAAATACAATGCCACGAATATCGCACGACAAATTTGAGAACAATTTGAGAATAATCTATTACACACACACACGCGCGCGCACCCAAGCCACTTAACTTTCTTTCTTTCTTCCTTGTTTTCTTTCTTTTTCTTACTTTCTTGCTTGTGCTTGTTCCCCATTGTTTTGTCCCCAACCTTAATATTCCACCCACTGCCAAGCTCTCCTTTGTCATTCATCAAAAACATGGTTCCTCTAAGACATCTGAAGCCATCCACCTTTGTTTTTTTTTTTTTTTTTAATTTCTGCTCATGCTGTGTCAAAAAGTAACGTAACACCCTAAGAAAGTGCGATCTACCCTCTTTCACCTACAGGATCTCACAGGCACTAGTGTAAGTTTGAATGATAGAGAAGAAGGTGTATGACATCAGACCCAAACAGAAAACATTTCAAACTTATTTTCTTTTATTCTCCAGTCATGGATAAGAGACTCAGCCAGTTACTCTTTACAATATGGAAAGAACAGTTTCTCTTAGTGCAACCTGACAAGGTTGTGCTTCAAACAGGCTGCCATGTTTAAAAAAAAACACTGTGTCAATGAACAATATTTTAATGGGATGCGTAAATAAGCTGTTTTTCTCTCTGTCTCTCTCTCTCTTCTGGATCCCTGAGTACAATTTACAGTATACAGGGATCTCTCACTTTCCGCGGTTAATTGGGAACGAAGACCCCCCCCGCGACCACTGAATTCTGCGAAGTAGGATCACCCCACCCCCCCCCCCGACTGACGCATACGTACATGTATATGTGTATACATTGGTACCTCACCTTACGATAATCCCATCAAACGAAAAATCCAGGTCACGAAAAATATTTTCCAAATTTTTTTGTCTCTGTATACGAAACAAGTTCTCCTTACAAAACGCCATTCAAACATTCAAATGCTCCGTTTAAACAATCAAACAATTCACGAGCTGCTCTCCATTCAATGACATTCAAACATCCCACCCTACTGGCCTCCCATTGGCTAGGAGGGATGACGCATCTACCTCCCATTGCCTATCTCCCAACATCCCACCCCACTGGCCTCCCATTGGCTAGGAGGGATGACGCATCTACCTCCCATTGCCTATCTCCCAACATCCCACCCCACTGGCCTCCCATTGACTAGGAGGGATGACGCAGCTCCCTCCCATTGGCTATTATGGAGCTGCATCTCCCATAATGCTTTTTGTGTGAAGGACAGAGTTACTGTTGTTTCATGCTTTATTTCTTGACTCGGGCTTTTAACCTTCCATAAACATTTGTAAGATTATAACTCTGCTAAGAAGACATGGTCAACACATGCGAGTGCGCGCGCGCGCGCGCACACACACACACACACACACACGCGCGCGCGCGTGTGTGATTTTGCGGCATTTTCCTTAACTTTTCCCCCATTCTTCCTTAATTTCCTTATTTTTAATTCAATGAATATTAATAAAAAAAAAAAAAAAGGCAATGTACTGAAGCCGCATGAGTTGAAGCTCAAAGTAGCGAGGAATCCCTGTATAGTCCAACTTTAATTCCACCCAAAACTTGGCAGTATGTTAGTGATAGATATTAAAAACATAGGACTAAACAGTGGAGAACTGGTACCTGCCAGTTCTCCGCCGTGAATCAATCGAGATATGACAACATAAAGCAAATTTTTTAGACTTCACAGGCTGGGGAATCCCAGTTCTAACTAATGTTTCTAATAAAATGTATGGTTTCAAATAATTGCTGACGTACCAAACCCGGAAGGACATGTGACGACATGGTGTAGTCATTGGCACGTTTGCCTCACAGCAAGAAGTTCCTGAGTTGGAGTCCCGGGGTTGGTGAGAGTAAGTGTGAGTGTGGATAGTTGTGTGTTTATAGACTACCAAGCTGGACAAGGTATATTCACCCAAAGTTGATTGCCTGACCCTAATCAAGGATAAAATTGGTAAATGAATGAATAATTGAATGAATAAACCCTGCAGAAAGAGACATGTCCAAAGAAGAGTGGTTGACATGTTTACAGACAGGCAGTTCAAGTCTGTTCAGTAGGGTGTGAATGCAGGGCACATGCTTTAGATTCCTTTAATTCTGACATCCAGGCGTGAACATATTTATTATTATGTCACATAGCAGCATTCAGACAGTCTGTCTGTATCCCGCAAAGCTTCTTTTGTCTTATAGTCAATCATTGAACTTTATTATTCCTAGAAAGTATACCTAAACACAATGCTATTGATGCGAATGACTGTGTTGATGATAGTCATAAATAATTTTTTTTTTGTATTTATTGATTTACCTATTAAATCATTTATTTATTCTTGTTTGATTGGCTGTTTAAAAATATATGCACTGCCTGGACAAAAAAAAAGTTGCACAGACAGAGTGCATTTAGCTTTAGAGGTTATCACATGGTCTCCTGGTGGTAAAGCTGCTGGATCACTGATCCTAAGGTTGGGGGTTCAAGCCCCACTCTCAACGGGTTGTCACTGTCCACTGTGTTCCTTGAGTTTTTCCCCTATTCTTCTTTAATTTCCTTACTTTTTTAATTTGATGAATATTAAAAAAAAAAAAAAAAAAAAAAAAACACGTGATGCACTGAAGCCGCATGAATTGAAGTGCGAAGTAGCGAGGGATCACTGTGCATGCTGTGATCAAGGCTAAATGCACTCCATAAAATTATTATGGTGTTTAACTTCTGGGGGGTTGGTTGGATGTGCTATTTTTTTTTTTTTTTTCCGATGTAATCCCAACATCAGCATCTAAATCCATGAGATGATCTATTCACAGCGATCATTATGGCTGCACACTATGTGAATATGGTCTTCTTCTTTTTCTTTCGGCTGTTCCCTTCAGGGGTCGCCACAGCAAATGATCTGCCTCCATCTCTCCCTATCCTCTGCATCTTCTACTCTTACTCCAACGACCTTCATGTCCGCCTTCACCACATCCATAAATCTTCTCTTTGGTCTTCCTCTGGGCCTTCTGCCTGGTAGTTCCAACCTCAGCATCCTACGACCAATATACTCACTATCCCTCCTCTGTACATGTCCAAACCATCTCAATCTAGCATCTCTGACTTTGTCTCCAAAACATCGAACATGTGCTGTCCCTCTGATGTACTCGTTTCTGATCCTATCCATCCTCGTTACTCCCAAAGAGAACCTCAACATTTTCATCTCCGCTACCTCCAGCTCTGACTCCTGTCTTTTCCCCAGGGCCACTATGTGAATATGGTACACTTTAAAAATAAAGTTCTATTTGTGCAAAACAAATGATATAAGAACACAGAAAAACAAACAAACTGCTTCATCGGCGTTCTTCGTGTCAGATGATTTGATGAATTCCAACTCTAAACGTAATCTATGCAAACTGAGCGACACCATATTGAAGAAAGAAAAATCTCCAGAATGTACACAATACGTATTCGGGTTTTGTTGGCTTGTTGGGAATGATTATGTTTTGCACCACAGTCTCACGCACCCAAATACCAGGTGCTAAAAGACAGAACGTACTCCTCTATAGTCTTACGTCATGGTCACGTCTTTAGCAAAAGGATTAAAGCCAGAAGAAAAGTGCACGAAGACGCTGCACACTGAGCCTTTCCAATCTGATTATCCTCTATCTGGATGATCATAATCTGTTTAGTGTCCCAGAGTGAGTTACACTTCACACACCATGCATCTTTGTCCTGGTAAGCAGTGCACTTCCTCTTTTTTTATTTCTTCAATTCATGAGCCAGTGTGCTTACGTACAGGTGCTTTTATGGCAAACCTCATCCACCTCATGATCAGTAACTCCACTCATAGCAATATGTTTTGTGCTTAAAGGACACGGATGAGACTACTAGATCCTTTTTTTTTTTTCCATATACACAGTGACTAAAGTAACCCTGTCTGCTCAGGTGTGAAGACAGCATTCCAGATGTGAGTACAGCTGTGCAACCGTGGTCATGCTGCTGCGAATGGGCACAATTAATAATGCATGGCTTTCAGCAGAGGCGTAGAAATGTCAGGGTGGCTTTCCCACGCATGACCGCTTAGCAACTGCGCTAATCCATGTTTCTTGTTACACAACAGCCTCCTGTGGGCTTTTCTGCTTCTCAGAAAAGTGGGCTCCACTGTCAAGGCAGCTTTATATAACAAGCCTCATCTGCTGTGCCTGAAAAAGATCCAGTGGATGCTTCTGCAACGGGCTTTTACTTCTTTGCACAATCATAAAGCATGCATGGACAGAGCTTAGATTAAACCACGCCAGAGCACATACATGTCCATCAGCTGCTGGGTGGGTCCAGCTACAAGGCAGATGAAGTGGCCCATATTAACGCTTTACAAAAGACAAAAATCACCAAAATCATGCAGAAAATAAACTCATGTCAACAAAAACTGTCTATAAAAACTGTGAGATGAGAAGCTAGGTGTGGTCAGTATGTGCTAAAATGTCATCAGTGATAGCTTTGCAGTTAGGATGTTGGACTACTGATCAGAAAGGGAATGTTCTGAATCATTTCAATGCGAATTCAGTTACCAGTTTTTCCAGCTTTTGCCTTGATCTGAATGACATTTGAGCCAGACTAATGGAGACATGGTTTACATCTCAGGATTACTGTTTGGGTGATCAAGAGGCCACTGTTATGCCTGCCATGAAAAGCAGCAATGTTGTTTTGGCCCTAGCAGCAGGAAACAGTGCCAAGAGCAGTGGATGCGACTCTTCCGAGAATCCACTCTCATGTGGATCCAATGCCATCAACATCACAGTCCAAATCAGCTCATGAGAGAGCACCACTTCTCCAAGCAGAGTCAGGCACATACCTGCTGTGACTAATTTATTTGCTCAGGGACAGTGCGAGCAGAGAGTCACTGCTGGATTTGTTGCAGGCAGAGAGGCCTGAAAATTTGTATACGGAAGTGCTTTTCAATTATTTTCTGTGGCGCCCCCTCAGGAAGAAAAAAACATTTCACGCCCTCCACCGAGCGACTTATAGATCGTAATATCTGAATATAAAATTGTTGATAATACACCTCTGCATAACATTGTATCTTTATTAACATTAAAAACAAAAAAGAAATATAGTTCAACTTACAGTAAAGAAAAACTTAACGTTGTTTTTTAATCTGTAATAGAAAAAGATTTAAAGTGCACCAATGCGCCTGAAATAAAAAATACATCCTTATTTAAACTCATTCAACTTATTTATGTCTTAATATCTCCGTCTCTCTCCACCTTTCTCTTCGTTCCTGTTAGAAGTTTTTCCGTGTTGTTTCCTGAGGAGTTGTTCACTGAACTTCATGTCATTTGCTTGTGCAAAAAACCGCTACACCATAGCGCGGCAATGAAAGCGTCACTGCCAACAAGTGGAGTGGAGGTGCAATTACACTTAATTCTCGTACACAATTCCAGAAAAGCGAGTTCCCCAGCGTCATACGCGCTCCCCAGGCATTACACCGTGCCCCCCCCGGCATCATATCGGGCACATCCCACTATTTGACAAGCACTGGTATACGGTAAATGTAATGAAATTCAATGCATTCAGCCCATGGGGTCTCTCGACAATGACTACTTTCATGAATTCATTACCTCGTATGCACAAAAAATAATTAATCTCAGAAAAAATTGGGGAGTGCAAAGAAAGCCCAAATATGTAAGTGGGTGGGTGGGGGGGGGGGCCTTTTGCGAATAAATTCACGCACCAGCTAGTCGCATCAGGACTATTATTTATTATTGTGTCTTATTACATTTAATCTCCCCACACGGTGGAATGAACGGTTACAAATGAGGTGGATTCTATGTTGGCTTCATGTTTTGAATGTCTTCTCTGTGTCTGTTGCAATCTAAACCACAACAGTTCTTTCTGCTATTGTACTATCCATCTGTCCTTTATATGCAGCACAAGACCAAACATGTTATTTATTGTTTAATCAGACAATAAGCTCCATGCACACACTCAGAGAACAGGTTATAAAAATCCAGTGATCTGGGAAAACAGTGAGTACGAATATTCATGACTACATGTTCAGACTAAGAATTTGGATGCCAGGCTGAAGGCGCGGCAGATTTGTTGCACTTGATCCTCACTGCTGTGTCTTTCCGACTTGATTGTTAAACCCAGTTCTGAGGTCGAAAGAAATTCGAAGAGAAAAATCCAGACGAGAGGCAAATGAAAGGTGCTTCTTGCCGGTGCAGGCTTATTTTATTGAGCAGTGTGTGTAATTTTAATCGCATCCATATGCATTTGTGCAAACGTGTATTTCTGTGCAGACACTATTTGTTTTCTGAATTGGTCTCAGAAGAGAACGTTTTATTGAACCGTGATATAAATACAGATCTGACAAAACAGAAGAGTGATGTAAAACATTCTCATTCCATCATACCTTCATCCAGCCAGAGCAAAGTGCGCAGGTGAATAAAGCATAAAAGAGATAGAGGCAGATGATAAGTAGGATCTGCACACGTAGGCAGAGCATTTGGAGCCAGCTAGCTGTCATTCTTATCTCCAGAACAATCTGGAACTTGCCAGGAAATGCACGTTTCCATTTGCCAAGGCGCATGTACAGTACAGGGGGGTCAGTGGGGTCAAGAATCACACACCGCCATATCATGTTTACCGTTGCATGTATTGTGGGACATAAGGCAATACAGGGATGCCTCACTTTTCCGCGGTTAATTGAGACCGAGATCCCCCCCGCGACCACCGAATTCCACGAAGTAGGATCAACTCCCCCAACTGACGTATATACGTACATGTATGTGTGTATATAATATCAATAAATACATATTTAACACTATAGATGCTTATAATAACAATTAAGCATTCAAAAATGATGCATAAAATGTCAATAAAATATAAATACACACACATAAAGATGCACGTGCACGCACTCAGATACGCACCTCACATACAAATGTAGGTAGTTTTGATGGGGGGTTTTGGGTTGTTATTTGTTTTTGTTTGTTTAGGGTTTTTTTTTTTGCATAATTGGCCTTGTTTTGTGGCATTTTCCCCTATTCTGCCTTAATTTCCTTATTTTTTTAATTCGATGACTATTTAAAAAAAAAAAAAAAAAAAAAAAAAAACGATGCACTGAAGCCGCATGAATTGAAGCGTGAATTAGCGAGGGATCCCTGTATATGCATTCATGTATCATCCTGGGGACCTGAATGATTTCAGACTGGTTGCCCTGATGTCACACGTGATGAAGATCATGGAGTGGTCAGCCACAGGACGGCCATGCTCTCGACCCCCTACAGTTTGCATACCAGGAGAAAGTGGGAGTGGTAGATGAAATCATTTGTCCGCTCCACCGATCCCGCTCTCACCTGGATGATGCAGCAGTGCTGTAAGAATCCCATTCCTGGACTTCTCCAGCACCTTCAACATGATCCAGCTCCTGCTTCTCAGGGGCCCACTGACACAGATGAGAATAACAGAATTCATTATCCGTGAATGCATGTCAGACACAGTAGTCAGCAGCACAAGAGCATCACAGGGGACTGTACTCTCCCCAGGCTTGTTCACGCTGTACACCTCGGACCTCCAGTACAACCTGGAGCATTTCTATCTGCAGAAGTTTGAGACAACACTGCTATTGTAGGCTATATCAAGATATCAAGAGTGAACAGGAAGTGGAGAACAGGAAAGTGATAGAGAACTTTGTTTCACGGTGTGACTCCAACCACTCGCACCTCACCACCACCAAAACAAAGGAAGTGGTGGTTGACTTCAGAAGACCCAGGGCCACACCCAGAGCCAGTTAAGAAGAAGGACGAATCACGACTGGACAAACTGGCAGGATGGACGGCTCTGTAGATGGAAAGGAACAAAACAGTGAAATATTTGTGGCGGAAGGATGAGTGCTGAATCGGCTATTGTCATTTACACACAATCCACTGCATCCACTACACACTGTCATCACCGGACAGAGGAGCAGCATCAGCACCAGGCTGCTGTCATTGCCCTGCTCTACTGACAGACCGAGGAGATCATTCCGCCCCATACCATCAGACTTTTTTAACTCTAACGTGGTGGGGGAGACGCAAGAACAACACACACACACACACACACACACACACACAAACACTATTCACACCCAGACCTAGGGGCAAATTGGACCAAGCAATTAACATAATGTGAAGGTTTTTGGACTGTGGGCGGACACCTGTATGTCCAGAACAAATCCACACATGCACAGGAATAACATGCAAACTCCATACAGAAATTCTCTGACCGAGTCCATGACTCAAACCCAGACCCTACTTGCTATGAGACGGATGTGCTAAACGCTAACTTACAAATAATTGTTTTAAAATAGATGTAAAACGTTATCAGTATAATAATAGACATTATAAAGTCGTTTCTTGAAGCTTTGTTTGTTTGAATTCCCTTCCGAGATTCAGGAGGTTTCCCATCGAGGCTCCAGAGAGAATTGAAATATCTTTGGTGGTAATCCTGTAGAACGCCATTATCGCCAACTTTTCTGCTTCGCCAGCGATATCAGTCTAATTCAATCCTGAAGTGATCACAATTATTTTTGTTTTCTAGTTTTCGAAAACAGGTTTTTTTTAATCACAAGGTCTTCCTTTAGTCATCACTTTCATTCTCATTCACGCTGAGGCTGCTGCCTATCTCACCCAACATTGGGCAAAGCCAGCTGGCCAAACCCGTACAGAGCCAACATACACACAACTGTTCACACTCACACTGAAAGGAAATTTGGAACATCAAATTTGTCTAATGTGCATGTCTTTGTACTTTCGGAGGAAACCAAAGTATGTGGAGGAAACCCACACAAACATGAGGAAACCCACACAAACACACGGAAACGCCCTCACCGACGCTGGGACTTGAACCCAGTAGCTTCTTTCCGTGACGTCGACATGCGAACCACTATGCCACCATGTCACCCGTGTCTTCCTTTAATGAACCGCACAGTGTCAAATTCTGATGCACCACGCTCAAGGTTTTTCAGTGTAGTACCTTAGTAAACAGTGGCACTTCACTTTACGAAAGTCTCACCAAACAAAAAATTCAGGTTACGAAATGCATTTTCCTAAATTTTTGTCTCTGGATACGAAACAAGTTCATGTTACGAAACGCCATCTTAAAAATTCAAACACGCCATTCAAACGTTCAAACAATTCGTGAGTTGCTTTCCCATTTGTTGTCTCCCAACACCCCACCCCGCTATCCTCCCATTGGCTAGGAGGGAGCTGAATCTCCATAATACAGTATTGTACCCATAATGCTTTTCGTGTGCCTTCGACCCATTGTTCGACACACACGTGCTTCGTCAGTTTTGTGAGTTTTTTTGAGTGTTTTCATTGCAGCGTTATTTTTCGTTATTAATCATGAGCCCCAAGAATGTGATTCCCGGTGATACTGAAAAGAAGAAGCAAGCGCCGTTATCAATAAAAGTAAAACAGGAGATGATAAAAAAATATGAAAGTGGGATTCGGTTGAGCGAAATCGCAAAGGAATATGGCCGAAACCCTTCCACAATCGGGACGATATTGAAGCAGAAGGAGGCCTTAAAAGAAAAGCGGAGATACAGTGATGGAGGGTGAAAATTCATTTCAGAAAAAGCAACCGCCATATTTACGGACCTCGTAAAGGAGGGTGGGGGTGGGGGTGAGCGTTCTTCAGACCAGCAACCCCCGAACTTTAAAGGGTCACATGGGTGGTTCAAGAGATTTAAAAACAAGGTAAATAATTTTCTTTTATTTTTAGTTTTTCATTTTTAATTAATATTTTTAATTTAATTTAATTTGGTGTACTTTTATAATATTTAAAGGGTTGAGGGGGTAGTAGTAGGCAGCACAGTGGCGTAGTGGTTAGTATGCCCACCTCACAGCAAGAAGGCCTGGGTTCAAATCCAAGCCTGGGCGTTTCTGTGTGGAGTTTGCATGTTCTTCCCGTGCTTGCGTGGGTTTCCTCCGGGTACTCCGGTTTCCTCCCACAGTCCAAAAACATGCACAGTAGGTTAATTGGCGAAAATAATCTGTGGAGAGGGCTTCACTAAGTTGGATAACTTGTGCCCAATCCCTTTCTTCAATGAATAAAATATGTTTCAATCAATAGGGGGTAGTATTGGGAGCCTTGGAACAAATCACGCATTTTACATGTTAAATGCAGTTCAACTTACGAAAAATGCAGGTTACGAAAAAGGTGCTGGAACGGACTAATTTCGTAAGGTGAGGTACCACTGTATTTTTGATTATCTAGACCAGGGGTCACCGACCTTTTTGAAACCGAGAGCTACTTCTTGGGTACCAATTAATGCGAAGGGCTACCAGGTCAAAACACACCTCTGAAATTACAAATTTGCTCAATTTACCTTTAATTATATGTTATCATTAATAATTAATGATATTTATCTATGTGAAGATATTGATTTGATTTAAAATATATTCAAAAAAATTAGATGCAGCTCAATGGAGAGTGGCGCTATGGAGCTGTGGGCCTGTCCTAAAACTAGCAGTGAACAGGTCCGCGGGCAACTTATAGTGTCCTTGCGGGCTACCTGGTGCCCACGGGCACCACGTTGGTGATCCCTGATCTAGACAAACAACGAGGGGAAGGTATTTTTCATGAGAATAGCAGTCAGTATGTTTTTGATCCCTGCCGACCCCACCCAGTGCACCAGCCAAACGCTCCTAAACTACTAAATGGGTTCAGTCATCCCTCTGCACATGCTGTGTTTTTGCACTGATCATGATACTGTGTCAACATGTAAAGCTCCTCTAGCCTGAAGCGCAGGAGTGTGCTGCAGTCTGGCACAAGCAGGTAATTACAGCAGCTTTCACGTGTGCGCATGAGCTCTAATGCTTTTCTGGTACTCTGCTATTCCTGGCACGAGCAGAGGTGTTAGGCTTCTTTCTCTGACATCCAGAATGCCCTCAGGGCTGTGATGAGATTGCCTTGAACGGTGTGTTTGCTTGTAGCAAAGCGTTGTTTGCAATGTCTACCGGCTTTTGCATACTCCACTGAAAGAGGGTGTGGACTGTCTACACGCACTTACCTGAGCCATCCATCACTCTTCATACCCACATAGTGCATGTTTGTGAGCCACTGCATCTAAACTTTAGTCCTGGCAGCACTTATCACTGCCGTGACGCTAATTATTTAATGAATTAATTATAAACACAGGTGCATCATATTCTTGCATTGACACTATTGATCATTTTCCTGGCTGATTTATTTATTTTATTGTGTTTGTTTGTTTGTTTTAACCACACTTTAATTTGATTCCAATCAAAATCACATGTTTGTCTCGACAACTAATTTTAAGATACACAGTGGTGTAGTGGTTAGCATGTTCGCCCCACAGCAAGAAGTTCCTGGGTCGGAGTCCCGGCTGTGGCAAGGGCATTTTTGTGTGGAGTTTTCATGTTCTCCGTGTGTTTGTGTGGCTTTCCTCGGGGTATTTCAGTTTCCTCCGACAGTCCAAAGCACATTACGTGTGTGCATTGCACTTCAGGCTAATTGGCTATTCGAAATTACCACTAGGTGAGAGCATGTGCGTGATTGTGTGTGTGTGTGTGTGTGTGTGTGTGTGTGTGTGTGTGTGTGTGTGTGTGTGTGTGTGTGTGTGTAGCTGAAATGGACAATTGTGTCCGCACAATGGACTGACCACTGTTCAGGTTGTATCCCCAGCTGGCAAAAATAGGCTCCAGCCTCTGCAACCCAGGTAGATTTAAGTGGTTTTGCAAATGAATGACTATCCTGTACATCAAGTATAATATACAGGATTGTACCGCAACTATATATATATATATATATATATATACAGATACATATATATATATATACAGACGCTCCCCGACTTATGTTCATCCGCTTTACGTTTTTTCGATTTTACGTTTTGTTTTTTTGTTTTTTTTTAAAAAAAAGGCAAATTTTGAGTTTAGACGTACCCACGTAGTACGCTGACGTAATGACGCAATGACGTAATGAAGCCGCGTCCATTGTTTACAAACGACAGACTTAACGTGCCCCTCCTTCTTCCCAGTTCAGTTTATATATATATATATATATATATATATATATATATATATATATATATATATATATATATATATATATATATATATATATATACTGTATGTATGTATATATATATATATATATATATATATATATATATATATATATATATATATATATATATATACACACACACACACACACACATATGTATATATATTTTTTTTTTTATTATTTTTTTTTTTTTTTAAATGTATAGCAACAAAAAAAAATCTGCAAAAACGTTTGCCAACACTTAGCTGTAGAATATACTTAGAGATTAGTTAGACTTGATCAGCCCTTCACTCTGGACTATATACAAACTTGGTAACTAGGAGTTTCCTGGCAACTTGGAAAGTAAACAAAGCATAGGACGAGCCTCTGCATGACCCTGACATGAGGACAGCGAGGAAAGCAGCCACAGAAAAGCCCTATTATTAGACAGATCCCCTGAGACATGGGATTGGAAACGGCAGTTAAGGTGCCGTACTTTCAAGCTGCCGAGCATTCTCTGTTGACTTATTTCCAACATGAGTGAAGTGCATCCAAAGCACACAGCACACGGATTTGCCTGAACACAATGTTTGGGGCGCGGCGGGTTGTTTTTATAGCTATAATATTTCCGTCTTGAAACTATTTTTTCTGCATTTATTTTGGTGAAAAAAGGGGGATCCATTTGAGGTATTTCCTTAAGAAGGTACTCAAGGTGTTAAGGTATTCAACTGAAAATGTGTGTGCTGCCAACTCAGACTGTCATTAACACACAGACGGTTGTTTAGCCTCAGACATTTGTGGCTTGTCAAGGTTTGTGAGAAGTCTGTGTCAGTTTCTGACACAATTGACGGGTGTGTGCGTGCGTGCCTGTGTGTGTGTGTGTCTGTCTGTGTGTGTGTGTGTGTGTGTGTGTGTGTCTGTGTGTGTGTGTGTGTGTGTGTGTGTGTGTGTGTGTGTGTGTGTGTCTGTCTGTGTGTGTGTGTGTGTGTGTGCGGTGTGTGTGTGTGTTTCAGTCTGTTTCTGTGTGTTTGTGTGTGAGAGAGAACTCTGAAAGAGGGAAATCAAACAAATTGAGGAAGAGAAAGAGGCAGGGAGCGAGGGTGCTCACAGGTCTTGTTCTGCTATACTTCCTCTGATAGTGAACTTGGCAGTACTCCCAGTTCTTTAGGTAAACTGTCGAAAACATTAATGGAAATTGAAACAAATGTACAACGCATGCATTTTATTCATTAAAAAAAAGCATGTAATTACTTTTAAGACATGCAGTGATCTTTTATTCTGTATAGGGTTGGCAAGGTTTTGTGTGTGTGTGTGTGTGTGTGTGTGTGTGTGTGTGTGTGTGTGTGTGTGTGTGTGTGTGCATCTGTGTGTGTGTGTGTGTGTGTGTGTGTGTGTGTGTGTGAGTGTGTGCATCTGTGTGTGTGTGTGTGTGTGTGTGTGTCTGTGTGTCTGTGTGCATCTCTGTGTGTGTGTGTGTGTGTGTGTGTGTGTGTGTGTGTGTGTGTGTGTGTGTGTGTGTGTGTGTGTGTGTGAGTGTGTGCATCTGTGTGTGTGTGTGTGTCTGTGTGTCTGTGTGCATCTGTGTGTGTGTGTGTGTGTGTGTGTGTGTGTGTGTGTGTGTGTGTGTGTGTGTGTGTGTGTGTGTGTGTGTGTGTGCATCTGTGTGTGTGTGTGTGTGTGTGTGTGTGTGTGTGTGTGTGTGTGTGTGTGTGTGTGTGTGTGCATCTGTGTGTGTGTGTGTGTGTGTGTGTGTGTGTGCATCTGTGTGTGTGTGTGTGTGTGTGTGCATCTGTGTGTGTGTGTGTGTTGTAAAAGGTTTTTCTCAACAAAACCCTTGGCTCTGTCTGTCCAAAATCCCTTCCAGAGTCTCTAAAGCACTTTCATAAAATTTGTATCCTAATACACACGTGTAAGTCTATCAGAAGCAACTAGAATGACTAAATGAAAATGATGGGTAAATGTATCATTTGATGGTTATGAATAAGCAGTGGTGGCCTGGTGGTGAAGGTGCTGGATCACTGATCGTAAGGTTGGGGGTTCGAGCTCCACTCTCAATGGGTTGTCCCTTCAGAAAGCTACATACCTTAAGATCTAAACAGTTAGTCCTGTGGGGTAGATTTGTATTGCCGATGAGGGCATAAGTATTTTTGACAGATATTATTTTTGACAGTGTTGGCTCTGCGAATACATTTGTTTTCAACAACTCAGCTGAAACACTTTGCAGGGTCTATACCTGGACCATGGTTTACCAGTTGATGCGTATTGTTATCATGTTCATGTACGGGTGAAATCAGCGTTGATCACATAGTACAGTCATCACTCGTCACGTGAATAAATGTGCTGACATATAGAGAATTGTGAGCTTCTTATAAACGGATCAGCTGATGGACCAGACTTTAATTCTCTAATCTGTTCTTTCACGGTTTGTCCTTTATAAGTGTCACACTGGGGGAGCTAGAGCAATGAAGGAATCTAAAATGTGTCCAGACTCCGTTGCTAATATGATTTTTGTCTATAGTAGCTTCGACATGAAATTCATTGCTGTTTCCAGACATAACGGAAACTAATTCTGTGGATTGGAAGCTTTTAGAGCAAAGAACATAGCCGTCAGTGTGTCTCCGCCCTGCGATGGCCTGGCGAGGGTGTACTCTGCCCTCGCCGGGAGTAGGCTGGGATGGGCACCAGCCTCCCCGCGACCCTAATTAGGTTTAAAGGTAAAGTCAGTGGGCTTTTTACACCCAAGCCATAGTGGCTCACCAGGCCGGTGTGTATCCCCGGTTTCTGTCGCGTGAAGCAAATAGGAGTTCAACTCCTCCTGGATGGGACGCTAGTCCATCGCAGGTTACCTTCCCAGTATATTTTTACTGGTACCCATTCGTACTGCTGGGTGAACAGAGGCACACTTGTGGTTAACACCTTGCCCAGGAGTCTTAGCACAGTGAGGGTCTCAGTGGGATTTGAACTCACGACCTCCTGATCATGAGCCCAGCACCAATTAGAATTAAGCGATTACAAAAAGTGAATGAATGAAACAAGTAACAGTTTGGAGGGAAGGATAGATTACAAGTTACTATCACTCTGACATTCATTCCCATCAGCATGAGAAATATCACCACCGGGCTCCCACATGTACACATATGCTGGACGGGAGGGACAAATGGACACTGTAGGCTTTTGTCACTCCAAAGGCAACTCAATGGTTATGCTTTTTCCTTATGAATAATGAGTACAGTGAGTCGTCGACTTACGACCTATGCGAGTTACGTCTGATCGACTTTACGACCGCCAAAGTGGTGAAGCATGATTCATGGCGGTGCAGCGCGAGTGTTGCGTACGACGGTTCTTTGCGCTGCCGGCAGCGCCAGCATCTTAAAAGGCCAACCAGGAGATGATGCAGCTTCACTTTCTAACGGCTCACAGCAAATCTATTCATCTACTTTCAATGCCACGTCACTGTGGCGCGAAGCGGAAAGCCAATCCTTTCTGTGTGGGCGGGTCCGATACCTTGAAACTCTAATTTTATTGGATTCACACGCTGCAGTGTTAATGTGACAGGAAGCACGTCCCAAGTTTTGGCAATCAGCTGGTCTGCGGGTTGAAGTTTTTCCATGTCTGTCCATTTGTGTTTGCTTGCCAGCTGTGCTTGGCTTCGTGGAAATGAGCCAATCAAAACGAGAGAAATTGATCTCTTTATTCAAAAACAATACGCGCAGTCTGTGGCTGTTGTTATACGGTAATCCAATAAAATTGGAGTTTGAAGCTATCGGACCCGCCCACACAGTGGAGTACAGAAATGATTGGCTCTCTGCTACATGTCACAGTGACGTGGAATTGAAAATAGATGTACAGATTTAAATGCGCGAGATTTCTTCATCTGTTTTTGTTTGGCGTGAGTGTATTTGGATGGAAAGTCGACATACGACCAGATCGAGTTACGACCGGTCTTCCCGAACCAAAAGCGGTTGGAAGTCGACGACTCGGTGTATATTAGGAGTAATGAAAAAGTAGCTTGTGAAATGAATAGCACACTTATAGAATGAGGGTTTTATGAGCCAGTCACGAGCGGGCTATGAGGAAACAGAATTAGTAGAGAGAAGAAGCAGATGGTAAACAGACTAAATAGTCTGGAATCCAAGTTTCAATAAATTCATTGTTACTGGTTTGGTTATATATTGCATGAAAATGTCAGAACGTTGGAATAAAATAGTGTTCGAGGTAAAGTTTGAACGGCACATTGTGCACACATTAATAATAAAATTGGGCAAATGATTTAGAGGTTTTAAGTGTAAAAATAAACCTGTAAAATACCGACTCTAAAATGCATCCTCGCGGAATTAAGACGCTGCAAGTGAATGAAGTCGCGAAACAAACCACTTTTATCTCATGGCCAATCTTGAAGGAGCCCTGCTCAGTGGAAGCATTCAGCCCTCTGGATGAGGCAGAGAACAAAATATTTAACGTTCCAGGCTCTATTCTCTTGGGTTTCTTGGCAGTCGATGTGGGTTTCTTTGGCAGGACTTGTGAGCTGTGTTCTTTTTCTCGTCTCTGTTTTCCAGACTGCTCTGCCGTGCTGACTCATTTGCCTTAGTCGCTGCAATGTTAGTAGGCACACGTGTATCTCACCATGATTTGCTCGATGACATCTCCATGGAAAGACTGTTACCGCAACTGGTAAATGACACTTGGTGTTCCTCTATGACAGAAGACGTGTTAATTAACGCATGAGAAGGTGCGACACCTTTAAAAAAAAAAGTTGGTAAAAGACGGTAAGACCCAGAAACTTACTCTGATTTTTGCTCTGAAAGCAAATTTGTTAAATCCAGTATTTACTTAACTTAACCAAATTCCAAATTACAACAAAGGGACTTCGGGCTAAAATGTCTAGTGGGGACTAACTTCACGGCAGACAAAATAGGATGTAAATTAAAAGAAAAATGGAGATTGGCACAGAAACGAAACAGGGTGTTTCCAGGACAAGCTGATAGTTTCCTGTAAGGCCACATAAAGGTTGCTTAACTAAAACTGCCTTCCCTGTTGTTCTCCCACAGCTGTGGTAAACACAATGGGAGAAATGAGTGCAAACGAAAGGACAGATTCTTACATGCCCAAACACTGCATGAATTACTGAAAAGGGCAAAAACCAAAGCAGCCCTTTCGAAAATTCTGGACCGGTAACCGGAACTTTTATGTCCTCCTCTTTACCCCATTGTAATTTCCCAAAATGTAAGACATAGGCCACCTGTGTGTTATAGATGAGCTTTCAAATTTTGAAAGCCGAGAGTCGGCTGAGATGGGCACCAGCCTCTCCACAGCCCTGATTAGAAATAAGCGGCTTAGAAAATGAATGAATGAATTAATAAATAAATATACCACCCACACCCCAAACACACACACACACACACACACACACACACACACACACACACACACACACACACATATATATATATATATATATATATATATATACACGGACAAAATATTTGTATGATGATAAGTCACATACATTTCCAGGTAGTGCCTTTCAACTGCATTTCTTTTATTAGCTGAACTTGTAAAAATACTTGTTTGCCACAATGTGGAAATTCCCACTTCCCACTTAATAGCTGAAGTTAAGTATGTACTCTAAAATCTCACAGTGTTTTTTACAGCTTGTCATCTGCTCCCAACCCATTGCGTGAGAGTGCCATTTTATACAACAAAAAAGCTCCCGTAATTTCCATTCAGTGGCCACGAAACCAAAACAGAGAGTTTAGAGTTGTTTACCAAGGAAAGAGTGATTTTGGAGGGAAAACGACTTGTTTTGCCAGACTCGTGCACAGTGACCTGGACATCAGGGTAAGCGTGCATAACAAAATCCTACTGTTTTACTGGCAAGCTTCACTGCGACGGAACATGTATACTGTATATTGGATGTATACTGCTCTGGCTGTCAAGCAACGAGTCTGTGGAAAAGAACGATTGAGAGCGTCTCCGTTGTAGAGGACAAGGATAACCTGTCATAGTTGGATGATTCATTTCTCCCACTGCATATATAGACAAGACTCAGTGTTTCAGGCTAAGCCGGATTTCTCAGGGTTAATCTTGGAACATTGCAAACATGGCACCTAAAACCTTTATCCATAGCCAGGCCCACTTAATCCTAATTAGGGTCATGGGGAGGCTGGCACCCATCTCAGCTGACTCTGTGAGAGTCGAGGAAGAGTACACCCTGGACAGCTCATCTATACAGCCTACTCTTGACGAAAGTCAGCAATGGTTCTTTTACAGCCTCACATCATAGACAGTGAGAAACATGGCTGGCCTTTGATAACCCAGTTAGCTGCACTGGGGGGGGACGACGACAGTGACAACCTATTGAGAGTGGCTCTTGAACTTCTGACCTTGGGATCAATGATCCAGCACCTTACCACCAGGCCACCACTGCCTCCTGCTAACATATGTACAATGTAATGCTATTAATAGATTTCAATTGTACATGGATCCCTCACTTTACGCGGTTAATTGGGACCGAGATCTCCCGCGACCGTCGAATTCCGTGAAATAGGATCCCCGCCCCAATTAAACATTCAAAAATAATGCATAACATATAAATTAAATATAAATACACAACAATACAGGCGTGCAAACACACTCAGATGTGCAGCTCACATAAAAATGTAAGTAGTTTTGTTGGGGGGTTTTGGGTTGTTGTTGTTTTTTTGTTTGTTTGGGGGGGTTTTTTTTGCATAATTGCCCTTGTTTTGCAGCATTTTCATTTACTTTTCCCCTAATTCTTCCTTAATTTCCTTGTTTTTTTATTCAAATAATATTTTTTTAAAAACACGATGCACTGAAGCCGCATTAATTGAAGTAGCGAGGGATCCCTGTATTCATTTTAATAGTGTCTATTGTATTATTAGGTTGATTGCATTAGCCATGTTAGCAATGTCACTCACATTACATAAGTGCCAGTGTCTAGGTCATGGTGGACATGATCTGATTGCATGAGTATGCCGGGCCTTAAAGGGGGTGGCTGCTGTTGACAGGCTCTCTCTCGCTCTCTTGTTATCATAACATATGTCATTGCCTGAATGTGAGTAGATAGGACTAATGAAGAGCAGCACCGTACCACGGTTCAGCACTCGACACTCAGTCGTTTACTACTCGACTGACAGCCACTCCTGGTGGCAAGGTAGCCACAAATGAGCTCGGAAAATATCAGAGAAAAAGCAGAAACACAGAGGTGGCACTCCTGCACAAGCAGATTTTTGACAAAAAAAAAAAAAAAAAAAAAAAAAAACAGCAACAGTCTCCAGATGAAAGTAACATCTGGTTTGTATTTCAACAACATATATGTGTGTGTGTGTGTGTGTGTGTGTGTGTGTGGGAAACCCATTCAAGCACAGGGAGAACATTGCACACTCCACACAGAAACGCCCGAGCTGGGAATCAATCCCAGGCATTCTTGCTGTGAGGCGGACATGCTAACCACTACGCCACCATGCCGCCTATCAAAGAAACATTAAAAGATTATGTCACTCGTATAATAACATGCAAAGTGATAAAATCACACTCTTTAAAATGACTTAATAAATAAATAAAAGGTAATGGACACACAGACTGGTACAATAAAAGCATATAAGACAAGAAAAAGGCTGTTATGTAATGATGCAGTGCATAGTTGAGGTGTGGATGGAAACTTGTGGACAGAGGCCCATGGACATGGGGTGGGAATAGTAATAGGGATGCTGGGATTTTTCAACCTTGTGCATGTGCAATACTAGACTCTGAAAAAACAAATTCCCTTCCAAATCCAAATTCTCCTTATCGAATTCCATCGCACAGTATCGTACATGGTAGGCTGGCATGTCCAATCATCGGTATTTACGATAATGTAAACCAGTGGTCCCCAACCTTTTTCTCACTACGGACCGGTCAACGCTTGACAATTTTACCGTGGCCCGGTGTGGGGTAGCTTGTTTATATTGTAAATATAATTCCCTACCCTTGCCCAGAGTCGGCTGAGATGTGTACCAGCCTCCCTAATACGGATTAAGCGTTACATTTTTAATCGAGCTCGAACTCTTCTTCAAAAAAAAAACCCACAGGTGATGATGGTGCACCAGCTGGGAGAATGAAGGCTCGGCTCGGGCTCAGTCTCACCCGAAATTCCCGCTATTGTTTGTTTAAAACATGTCCAACTCGCCTCTGTTCATGTGCCGTCCCCTTGTGGGTTACATTTTAGCGCTCAAATGACCGACATGTAACCGAGAGAATCCGGTCATTTCCAAAATAAAAGTTTTTTCCAAAATAAAAGATCCTTCAGACTCGGATAATAAATAAAAACAGAAAAAGATCATTATTTCTTGTGCAGCCCAGTACCAATTGATCCACGGACCGGGACCGGTCCGCGGCCCGGGAGTTGGGGACCACTGAGGTAAACGATGAAATTGTGAATAATCTGACACGGCTTTGTGAACAGTAAATAAAGGTTTGATTGTGCTGTAGGTTGTCAAGGTTATAACACCATGAAAGTTTTGTTATTGTGATAAACGTTCATCGACTAAAAAACTGGACAAACTAGCCTGAAGGAGGTTGATAATATCAGCTAATACTAAGGGGCATCTCCGTTTCATATCAAACTACTAAACATTTCCCAAAATATACATTTTTTATGAGAATTTAATATAATGCACAGTTAACGTTTCAATATGAAAGCATTGCCATTAAAGCTGCAGCAAAGAGATAGATCTTGAACATTTTTTTTTTTAAATGAAGTGATGAAAAAATGTTCTTTTGCATTTCATTAATTTCAGACAGTTGATTCATCGCACCAATTTAAAGACAGAGGGGGAAAGTGAGAGAAGAAGCACTTCAGCTTTCGTTCTCATTTTTTCTTCCCGAGTTATTTTGCCATTTTTAGGGCATCTGGCCATGTACGATGCAAAGGTGCTGGTCGTCTCTGTGAGCATGAAGAATATGTTCTGAAGAAGATTTCATTGTGTTTGCTTCTCCTCATTTGCTTCAGGAATAGCAGTCTGAATGCCAATTTTTCACTTGCATGGTCTTGTAAAATTAATTAAACTGTGAATTTAATAACAGTAGCAAAGGAGAGTTTCTCAAAAAGACATGTACATTTTTGTGTTCAAAGACAGCTATGTCTCCAGGCGGTCCTTGAAGCATGATCAGGCTTCAACTAGCTTTATGAGCAATATCATTGATTCCATCTAAAACACATCTTGTGTTTTCTTTATCAATCATGAAAGTCATAACTTGGGTGTGTTTCCCAAGCTACCATTGCTAGGCTATGTATATTAGCAAGTATTACTCTCACTTCTCAACTAACTTGATTCAACACCATCAGAACCATCAGAATCATCAGAATCATCAGAATCATGCTTTATTGATCCCAGAGGAAATTTGCTCCATACAGTATGGATGAGCTTTCTGGGTTTGTTTTGTTCTCACCACGTAAACAGGTTTGCTTTTCTTTGCAGATAATTTTTCCTTTCTGCTTCTTTAATTACTCCATTATTTCTTCATCATACCGGGCCAGAGGCTATGTGTTTCAGATATCTGACATTGTTGATTCATAGGTGCAGTTTCTATTACCTGGATACTGAATAGCTTTACATAATCTTCTTGATTCTATTGAGTCAGATGTCTTGAGTGGTTTTGCAAATAACAGGGCTGGGTGTGCCTGGTAAGTGCTGGCTTCTAGGATTTAAAACCCTCCATCTGTGAACAGGACTACCCTATACCAAGTGGAGCCCCCACCCACCCTCTCCACCCCGAAATGAGTCATTAATCGTGCTTCTTTTAACCAGTCAATTAAAACAATATAATAATCTCTGCTCAAGTTCATGCGGATCAACTTACTGACACCCACTATTGTCAGTTATTGAGTCACATAATTCCTAAACTGATGGCAAATTGTGATTGCCCATAGTCGGAAAATACAGTTGACTGCATCTTCCCAGGACCATAACAGGGAAGTGGGATTGATGGAATGATAGACAGATAAATGCATAGATTCTCTTAAGTCTATATAAGGATACTGGACTTTCTCAGCAACAGACCTCAGAATGTCAGGATTGGAGAACACATTTCCTCCACCCTCATCCTGAACACCAGAACACCACAGGGGTGTGTCCTTAGCCCCCTCCTCTTCTCCATTTTCACACATGACTGTTCCCCTACTCACACCAGCAACACCATTATCAAATGACACCACCATCATAGGTGTGATTACAGATAATAACAAGCCGGCCTACAGGAAAGGGTCCTGCATCTGCGGCGATGGTGCGACAACAACAATCTGGAACTAAACACATCCAAAACCAAGGAGATGATAATGGACTTTAGGATCTGTAAACAAACTGAGCACTATGCCCTCGACAATGATGGAGAGGAGGTAGAGCTGTTGGAGTGCTTCAAGTTTCTTGGAATCCACATCTCTGTCAATTTCATCTGGACCACAAACATCTCCCACCAGGTGGGGAAAGCACAACAAAGGATGTATTTTCTGAGAAAGCTTCAACAGGCCCATCTACCCCGACCCCTACTGGCAAACTTTTACAGCTCCACCGTAGAAAGCCTCCCCCTTTTCTCGCTCTTATTGGCTATTATGGAGCTGCATCCACCATGATGCTTTTCATGTCAAAGACAGAGTTACTGTTGTTTTATGCTTTATTTCGTGACTCGAGCGTTTAACCTTCTATAAACATTTGCAAGATTATAACTCTGCTAAGAAGACATGCACACACACACACACACACACACACACACACACACACACGCACGCGTGTGATTTCCGATGCGAGTGAGAAGAAGAAACGGGCTCGAGTGATATCGCAAAGGAATATGGCCAAACCCGTCAACCATCAGTACCATATTGAAGCAGAAGGAGGTCTTCAAAGGTATACTTTTATCATTTTTAAAGGGCTTAGGGGGTAGTATTGGGAGCCTTGGAACGAATGAAGCGTTTAACATGTAAAATGCGGTTCAATTTACTAAAAATGCAGGTTACGAAAAAAGCGCTGGAACGGATTAATTTCGTAAAGTGGGGTACCACTGTATGACAAAATACATTTATTTAAAGTTTCCCAAATTATTATGTCAGTGTTGCTACATTCATTCATTCTTTTTTTCATTCATCTTCTGAATCACTCAATCCTACCTAGGGTCACGGGGAAGCTGGTGCCCATCCCAGCCGACTCCGGACAATTAGAGTACAACCTGGACAGCTCACCAGGCCATTGCAGGGCAGAAACATACTGATGGCTATGCAGCTACTCTTGAGACATGGCCAGCCTTTGATAACCCAGTTAGTGAACTGGGAAGTTTATTAACTTGAAACAGACATAATATTTTGTGTTTTAATGATTTAAAAAAAAAAAACTTTGAGACAATCAGACAAGATTAATCAATTGCAAATAAATTCTTCTTGAAAAATACTTGTTTGTTGCATATATATATATTTACAACTGGGTAGTTCTCCTTTGTCACTTTGCTCAGCTCTTATAATGACTGGTGATATGGCGATAGCATGGACTGCCATCATAACACACATGCAAGTGAAAGTGAAACTAAAACACTCAAAGATTACAATAATCATTTCCATGCCAGCAACTTTTGCAATTCAGTAATACAAAACGTCTTGAGAAGCAGTTCAAAATTTACTGGAACCAAGTTACCTAAATTTGGATGCCTTTTCCTGTTCAATTTTATCAATATTTATACAGTGATACCTCTGCTCACGAACATAATTGGTTCCCAGAAAGTGTGTGTGAGGCGAAAAGTTCGTCTTCCGAACATTTATTTCCCATAAGAAACCATTAAAATGAGAATAATCCGTTCCCAGGTCCCCATAAAACATAATTTTCTACTAAATAAGCCTTAAAACTACACAAAAATATACCTTATTTTATGTATAATAAATGTGCTATTGTATTGTAATTAAAGAAATAAACTGTACTGTATAATAAAGTCGTTTTATTTACCTTTGTGATGGTAGTTGACGGCTTGATGGAATGGAGTGGGAGGAGGAGGGAGGGAGGGACTTACTGTTTGGAAGGAGAGTTTGGAAACGCCTACTGTTTGGAAACACCCTTAGCCACACATGCACCCTTAATAGCTTCCTTGTTCTTAAGGATGGGAGCAATGCTAGACTTAGCGTACTGGTACTGGGACGCTAAGTCACACAAACGCACACCTCGTTCGTGTTTTTCAATGATCTCCGCCTGTGGTGGGGTCTTTTTCGGTCCCATAAGAGCAAAAGTACACTCAATATGGTCCAAAATGTCTATCAAACACAAACCACTTCCGCACTCAAAGAAAGGGGTGTGACGAACTGTGACGTCGTGAGCGTGCGTCAGCTTCTCGTGGCCGCCACCGTGGCGCTATTCGACCGCGTGGTTTGATTCGTCCGCCGAAAACTAGTTCGTCAGCAGAGACTATATGCTCGCAAATTTAATGTTCTTGAGGCGAAAAGTTTGTGAGCTTAAGCGTTCGTCAGCGGAGGTTTTACAGTACGTCATTTGGAAAACAAAATGCTCAGCAACTTTAACATCACCAATATGAAAAATGTTTATAGGCTCGAACTTTCAACCATCTCTGAACACACATTTTCTTCATCATCTTTCCACGATTATGAGACTCGTTCCCCGAGAAAATCAGATCAACGTGATTAATCGGCAGTTTATGAATTACTACTGAATAGTCTCACAATGTGGCTTTATATCTAAATACTTTTGTAAGCATGCATATTTCCAATAAAGTCTGTTTGCAGAAGCAAGGAGGCTTTTGAAAGCCATTTAATCCATTTACTGTGCGAATTATACATTTGTATGTCAAATTATTAAACAGTAGGAATTTCAAATTAAGTTCACATACTGGACATGGCAAGAGAATCCCAAGAATCATACAATGTAAACTGATGATTTTGTGGCAGATCATCAGTTCAGTTCATTTTCTGTAACTGCTTAATCCTAATTAGGGTCGTGTGGAGGCTGGCGCCCATCTGAGCGGCCTCCAGGCGAGAACAAAGTACACCCTGGACAGCTCGCCAGCCCATCGCAGGGTGAAAACACGCTGATGGCTTTGTAGCTACTCTTATCAAAAGTCAGCAATGGTTCTTTTACATGAACCTCACACCATAGACAGTGAGAGACATGGCCGGCCTTTGATAACCCAGTTAGCTACACTGGGGGGGGGGGGGGACAGTGACAACCTTGTGGAGAGTGGGACTCGTACCCCCAACCTTAGGATCAGTGATCCAGCACCCTATACCACTAGGCCACCACTGCCCGTGGCAGATTTTATATATATATATATATATATATATATATATATATATATATATATATATATATATATATATATATACATTTATATATACATACATATATATATATATATATATATATATATATATATATATATATATACATACATATATTTATATACACATACATACATATATATATATATATATATATATATATATATATATATATATATATATATATATACATACATATATATATATATATATATATATATATATATATATATATATATATATATATATATATACACACACATACATATATATATATAGGTCTTAACCACAAATGTGCCTTAGGCAACCCAGAAATATAAATGGGTACCAGTAAAAATTACTGGGAAGGTAACCTGCGATGGGCTCGCATCCCATCCAGGAGGAGTTGTACTCCTAGTTGCTTCACGTTATGGAAACCGGGACAAAGCACCGGCCTGTGGAGCCACCAGGATTGGGTATAAAAAGTCCCACAGGATCTTACCTACCTGCCTAGCTATATAGTTATAAGAAAGTCAGTTCATCATTACAGTACAGTACCTAACAAATTATAAAGTCCGGGCATTTTTCAAAACATAATACTAAAATCCAATAATCTATATTTTAACGCAATGCAATAATCTGCCGTGTCCAACAATGCGGTCCTGCAGTTCACGGCCGGTTTGGTTGTAAAGGATCACATACTTTTCAAAAAAAAAAAAGTAATCAAGTGCCCAGGTAAACGAGTCCAACATACAGGAACCTGTTAAATAATCAGCAGGGTTTGTTTTTTTTTTATTATTTATTATTATTATTATTTTTTTTTTTTAGAAGGATCTGATATAAACAGATGTAATTGTAATGAAGCACGTTCCATAATCATGGTGTACACGCTCTTCCTTGAAATTGCTAATTTTTCAGTAAGAACTTTTTCAATCGTATCAGATGAGCTCACACAGGAAGTTATGTAAAGATTGTCTCAGCGTTGTGTATTTGCCCATAGGAGAACGCTCCCTGAATCAGCGCTTCTGTTCACACTATGCTTTTCCCCTGTTTTTGTGATCTTGCACAGACATTTATTGACACAGCTGCTAGCAGCCACTGTGACTTGTGAAGTGCATTTGCTTGATCGCGTTCCAAGAGATGGCTACAGCATACAAGCATGATAAGGGGTAGTGGAGAAATAGGAAGTACTTATTCTCAATGCTTGGGGTCCTCAAAGCCCAGATTTCCCCTGTCTTATGCTATCTTGTAGGATCAGGCTTGCTTTCTCAAAACAACTTTCAAAGGACCGCTCTGCAGCCAAAACCTCAACTGCCTTACATGACCCCAGAAGTATTTTGCGTAAGTAGTCTGGCCCATATTCCTTTCAAGAAATATCCTGCAGGGATGAAAATGTGTTTCATCCTTCAGTATTTTTTTTTTTTTTTTTTTTTTTTTGTGTGTGTGTGTGTGTGTTGTTTAAATGAGGGATTGCAGCACCAGCATTTTGCTGTAAGCACAAGTTCGATATGTTTTTTGGCGAGATAAATCATAAAGACTAATTGAAGTGGGTTGCACAACTCTTTCCTCCTCCACTTATTTCCTAAATTGTGAGAAGGCAGCGGTGAGCTACGGCATGTTGCAGACATCACTTTATTGCCTCCCTTTGTCCAGGTTCATCCACATGTCTGAGCTGTTGTTTATTACACCATACAGTGCCCGACCTCCCACTCTACAGACCATATTTTCGTCCCCAAGCAGGCCACTGTGGCAGTGATGTTTTCGTTTCGGTTGTGTTGTAGACACAACTACATGTGTGTTGTTTATGTTTGACTTGTGTTATAGACAGGGAGATTTTATTCTTTTAGATGATTGACCATGTGTTTTCTTAGCTGCTGCTGCTGCTGTTACTGCTGCATAACTCAAATATTTCTGAGTTAACTACTGGAAAATAACGACTCTGCAAATATAAGGAAGCGCAGAAATCTACTCTTGAGACTCCTGAGAAGACAATGTTTTGCTCAGGGATGGCTCTATAGGTCAAGCTATCTTTTTCTGCAATTTAGTAACTTCACGATGTTGGCAGAATTATATCTATTCATTTTCTTTCTTTCTTTCTTTCGGCTTTTTTCCCTTTTACTCAGGAGTCGCCACCATGAATCATCTGATTCGCACGTTTGATTCAACATAGGTTTTTACGTCGGATGCCCTTCCTGTCACAACCCTTTTTAGCAAGGGACAGAAACACGCTGACGGCTTTGCAGCTACTCTTTACGAAAGTCAGCAATGGTTCTTTTACATGAACCTCTCACCATAGACAGTGAGAGACATGTCCCACCTTTGATAACCCAGTTAGCCGCACTGGGGGAACAGTGACAACCTTGTGGAGACTCGATGTATAACCCCCAACCTTAGGATCAGTGATCCTGTGCCCTATCCACTAGACCAGTGTTTCCCGACCCCTGTTCCGCGGCACATTAGTGTGCCGTGAGAAATCGTCAGGTGTACCACGGAAGATTAACCGATTTCACTTAGCGTGTAGTAACAGTGCTGTTCTGCTTGAGGGCAGTATCATTTTTGTTTCGTGGTGTGCCTCGTGATTTTTCTAATGTAAAAGGTGTGCCTTGACTTAAAAAGGTTGGGAGACCACCACTGCCCAATGATATCTCTTCAATATGTTGGAAAAACCCATGGTTGGACATCCCACTAAATGAAAACACTGAACAATAGGGTGGTGTATTAATAAACCTTATGAATGTAATTATTTGGAGGTGCTGGTGTAGAATGTCTTCGAGACAAACTAGTTCCTGTTCCCGAATGCATTATAGTAAATTTAGTACTGTCTCAATATTTTTGCTGCTGCTTCAATAATGAGCGGCATGGTGGCGTAGAGGTTAACACCTCTGCCTCACAGCAAAAAGTCCAGAATTCTGGGCTGGAGTGTTTCTGTGTGGGGTTTGCATGTTTATTTCTGTGTCATGCTTGCATGGGTTTCCTCTTGGTTTCCATACATGGTCCAAAGAATTGCACATGAAGCTATCTGGTGGTTTCAAATTTCCCCTCGGTGTCAATGTGAGTGTGAATGGTTGTGAGTGTTGCCCTGAAATGGTCAGGTTATACCCCGTTTTCGCTCAGTGTTGATTGAGATAGGGTCAGCCTCTCCCATGATCCTACTCATGAAGAGTAAGAGGTTCGGCAAATAAATGAGTGTATAAGAATGCGTCATTTTTTTTTTTTTTTACTCTTTTGAAATTTCTTCCTCTAAAAATAGAGTCTTGTGTTACTGAGAATCCAGGAAGCACAAAATGTCTATAAAAAAACTCCATAAAAAGATCATTGACACTGAAGTCTGCTTCCATGCATGTTAAATAAGCACAGTGCAATGCTCCATCATAACAATAATTAGTGGACGCAATATTGGAATGGAACGATTTGATTGGTGTTTGAATATAAAAAAAAAAAAAAAAAGGAAAACATTATTCCAAGTGAATAACATTTAAATCAAAATAACAGACAGTGAGTTTTTTTTTTTTTTCGTGGGCATTTGAAGCAAGCCGTGTTATCAGTGTCAGGCTTTAAAAATGAAAAACACACCATGAAATTGAATTTAAGTTTGCTTTTCTTGTGTTTTCACATCATTAAAAGTTTAAGTGAGGAGAAATCCCACAGTGCATCACCAAAAAAAAAAAAAAAAAAAAAAAAAAAAAAAAAAAAACATGTGACATACATTGTCATTACTCCAAATGTGTTACTCATGGGCGTCGCCATTGGCACACTCAAGGGATGAACTACACCCCTTCAAGGCTGCATTGAATGTCGGCACCAAGAGTGGAAATGGAGGCAGAAGTTTAAAGGCATAATTTCTGTAAAACTTTGTGTTCATTCTGACATGACATCTGTATCATAAGAGCCTGATTGCGTGCTAAAAACCACATGCTGCTGATTTAATGATCCCGAGGTTGGGGTTTCAAGCCATACTATCAACGGGTTGTCACTTCTGACCCCCAGTGAAGCTGACTGCGTTATCAAAGGTGAACCATGTCTCTTCCTGTCTCTGCTGAGAGACATGTAAAATAACCATTGCTCATTCTAGTAAAAGTGTCGACAGCATAGCTGTCAACATGTTTCTGCCCTGCGTCTGGCCTGACAAGTTGTCCAGGGTGTACTCTGCCACCGCTCAGAGTCGGCTGAGATTGGTGCTCGTGCATGTTTGCTTATGTTACCATGTAGTATATACACTTAGTGTATTGTATATATATATATATATATACACCATGATCTCTCGCTACGTTGCACTTCAGTGCATCTCGTTTTGTTTTGTTTTTTAAATATTAATCGAATTAATAAATAAGGAAATTAAGAAAGAATAGGGGGGAAAGTTAAGGAAAATGCCGCAAAACAAGGCTAATTATGTAAAATTAAAACAAACAAACAAACAAAAACAAAAAAACAACCCAAAACCCCCCAACAAAACGACTTACATTTTAATGTGAGGTGCACATCTGTGTGAATGCACATGTGTCTGTATACTGTATGTGTGTTTTTATAGTTTATTTACATCTCATGCATTATTTTTGAATGTTTAATTGTTATTATAAGCATTTATAGCATTGAATATGTATTTATTGATATTATATACACATATACATGTACCTATACGTCAGTCAGGGGGGTCGATGCTACTTTACGGAGTTCAGCGGTCGCGGGGGGGTCTCGGTCCCAATTAACTGAAGAAAGTGAGGGATCCCTGTATAGTCTAAAGCTAGAAGTTACTAATATCAATATAAACAGATACAGAATGAACGGCGTCAGTGGGTTATATGCACAGTATTATCAGTATGATAAACAGTAGAATGTAAATGTATAACAGTGGATGTTGTTGATATATGAAGATGTTGTACAGGTCGGAATGAATGCCTGTGGTGTTCAGTGGAGAATTTCTGTGGTATCAGTCTCTCATTGAATGTGCTCCTATGATTCATCAGCAGGTTGTGAAGCGGGTGGGAGGTATTGTTCAATATTGTCTTTATTTTGGACAGCATTAGGCTCTCCGACACCACTGTCAGAGAGTGCAACTTCATCCCCAGAACGTTACTGGCCTTGCGGATTAGTTTGTTCAATCTGTTTGCATCTGCAACCTTCAGTTTGCTGACCCAGCATGCAACAGCATGACGGATAGTGCTGGCCCCAACAGACTCATAAAACATCCTGAGTAGTGTTCGACAGATGTTAAACGACCTTAACCTTCTCAAAACATAGACGTGGCTCTGGCCCTTCTTGTAAAGCGCGGTACTGTTCCTAATCCGGTCCAGTTTATTGTCAATATGGACTCCAAGGTATTTGTAATCTGACAATATTTCCACATTGACACCCTAAATGTAAACAGGAGTCACTGGTATTTTGGATCTCCTGAAATGTACCTTGGTCTTTGTCACATTAAGCTGTAGATGATTCTGCTCACACCATGCAACAAAGGAATCCACCACAGCTCAATATGCTGTCTCCTCACCTCCACTGATACGTCCGAATGCAGCATGAGTGAAGAAAACTTAAGAAAAGAAGAAAACTTCTGAAGATGGCAGGTCTCTATGCAGTTGCTGAATTCAGTTGTGTAGAGGTTAAAGCGAAAAGGGGAGAGCATGGTTCCTTGTGGTGCTCCGGTGTTGCTGACCACCGTGTCCAACACGCAGTGCTGCTGGTGCACATAATGTGGTCTTCCGGTCAGACAGTCCAGAATCCAGGACACAAGAGAGGCATCCACCTGCATCGCTATCAGCTTCTCAACCAGGGGGGTCGGTCTGATGGTGTTGAATGCACTGGAAAAGTAAAAAATGTGATCCTCACAGTGCTCGTTGGCTGGTCCAGGTAGGTGTACACAAGCAGGTAGATGATTGCATCCTCGTCTCCAAGATGAGGCTGATAGGTGAACTGAAGGGGTTCGTATGTTGTCCAATCATAAGTCGGAGTTGATCCAGTATTACTTTCTCGAAAATCATCATGACATGAGAAGTCAGTGCCACTGGCCTGTGATTCTGTGCGCTGTGATATAAGCAGTTGCAATTGTCTGCAAATTGCCTGTATCCATTTGTCAGTGAGATTTAGGTTTTAAAATTGAACCGACTATGTTAGTATAGGCTCAGACATAATGCAATCATAGGAACACCACACCAGACATAACCTACAAGCATGCATGATTTTCTGTGTATTATTAACCTTAAGTAAGGTTAATATGTATTAACATTAATTCTGTGATAGCATTTATAATAAAGTCTATCTTAACTTTTAATGGTTTAACATACCTCCACCTAAATATAATCTTCGTGTGGTCAGCTATAATGAAGCAAATTAAAAGTTGCATGGGAAATAATGGTGTTGTGCACACCCTGGTCCCAATCTCAGGTGAAATCTTTTACATGGATTTCAGCACATTGAATAAATGCATCAGAGCTGTTTTGGTTTTTGGCAAATAGGTCACAGAGTTCTTCTCTGTTCAGGACACCAGAAAGCAGTCGTGCCAAAATACCAGTTACACCCTGTCCTAAACCCTTTCAGACAGACACACACACCCCCTTTATCTCAGTCATATCAGTAGCACAGTGATCCTTACACAAAATGGAACCCATTATATGAGATTATTATTATATGACACAATTTTGCTTGACTGTATTAAATGTATTATAATGTTATGTAATTGCTGAAGCACAGAATATTATACTGTTTTGTGCGTGTGTGTGTGTGTGTGTGTGTGTGTGTGTCAGTGGTTTTCAAATAGTGGGCCCCCCCCCCCAGGTGCTATGCCAGGAAACATGTGACCCCCGGGAACATGCTTTTTTTTTTTGTAATTGTAATTCTACATCCACTACAGCAGGTGGCAGTGGCTTCCTCACTGTCTCACTGTTAGAGTGTGACCAGAGGTAAAGAAGTGAAGTTAACAAACCCACCATGGAAAGTTTTAACAGGGACGGAAAGAGAGGCGGAGAGAGACGGAAGCAGTGAGAGAAATAAAAGTCTCCCGAAAATTAAGTCGAGGAGGTATGATGAAGCGGATGTAGCACTCGGCTTCACTGTGCTGTGGTGAGAAACGAGGAAAGGCCGCTGTGTTTACTGTGTCTAAAAACATTGGCAGCGGACAGTATGAACCCAAATAAATTCAGGCGTCACTTCAAGATATCACACCCCGATCACGTGATGAGCCATGTGAGTTTTTTCCACGAAAACAAGCTGAATATTACTAACAACCATCCCGCTTTGTGAATGCTACTCCAGCAAACCAGCGAGCTCTGTTAGCATCAGATAAGGTGGAGTACCAAACTGCTCAGTGCAGAAAACCCCACAGCACAGCAGAGGAACTGATCCGACCTGCGGCACACACGGTCTCTGTCATGCTGGATGACATCACTGCTGTGGAAATAAGTCCAGGTCCCAGTTCAGCATTGAGCAGGAGCTGAGAGTTCAGTATCGCGCTTTAAACCCGGCTTCGAAAAGCTGTGCACTGCGAAAGATACTCATTATAGCCATCAATATGGACTTCATCATTCTGACAATAATAATAATAATAATAATAATAATAATAATAATAATAATAATAATTGTTTTATTCATTTTTGGTTAAAGTAGGTTAAGGTGTTTTATATATTGTGCTCCTGAGTTAATACTGCTGATCAATTTGAATTCATTATTATTTATTGATTTTATTTAATTTTATTTTTTCAGTATCAAATGGTTCAAATTGTTGGTCGAAAAAAGTTGACAGTTTAAATAAGAATACTTTTTTTTATTTCAGGCAAATTGATGCACTTTAAATCTTTTTGTTTAAAGACTAAAAAATTGTTAATAAAGTTATTCTTTGTTGGAAGTTGATCTATATTTCTTCTTTTTTTGTATTCCATAATGATAACAATAAGGATTTATTATGTTAATAACGATACAGTGTTATGCAGAGGATTATTTATAACAATTTTTAGACAAATAACACTATTTATATTGGGGGGGCGTGAAATGATTTCCTCTTTCTAGGGGGTACAACAGAAAATAATTGAGAAGCGCTTATATATATATATATATATATATATATATATATATATATATATATATATATATATATATAGCTGTTGTATAAGAGTAATAAAATGTGACAGCGCACAGGTTTGTTGCTGGAAAATAATCAACCTTGGTTTGGGTAGCAGATAACGAAATTGCATGCGCTGTCGTGTTTTATTCCTTACATAAACCACTATCATTGCTATTGTGAAATTCTTTTCGCTATACAAACAGTATGAATTGTGGATCATTGACCTTGAAAGGTTGTACACCTTATTTGACCCATCCCTGATCCTCATCGCTCTATTATGCAATTTATGATCGCAAATGGCTGCCACGTCTTCTCGTTATAAATGAGTAATAAGCTATCAAAATAACGTAGCCATTAATTATTTTACAACCTCTTAATCATTTACTATAATTCAGTAATTTAAAGAATTAAAATCCTAAATATCCATCTATTTTCCATATCATTGTGCATCGGGGTCACAGGTGAGAGAGGTCTGTGAGAGGCAGAACACACCCGATGTAGGTTCTGTTGTAGGTTCGCACAAACAACCTTTCGTAAACATGGACAATTTTGAGTCGCCAGTCGACCGAGTTTGTATGGCTTTGAACGGAGAGGAAATAATACCACATTTGGTTGTGACGTTCGAACCAAAAATCTTTTTGCCTTGAGGTGACAGTGCTAACCACTGCACCAATATAACCATCCTTCAATCATTTAACAGCTAATCCAAATGATTAAGACATCTATCTCTCATGTGCTTTGTTAACAGACTCTTTTATCTGCCAGGCACTGAAATTGAATAACCAGTCAAAAAATAAGAAAAGACCCAACATGTAACAAATTAAAAATAAATAAATAAATAAAAAAAATCTAAGTATATTGCATTGTGATGATCTGTCAATGTCCCTCAGGGAACCTGTTTACAGGGTGTGTTTTAAACCTTTAATTTGTCTATTTTTCAGACTAACACAAAAGCTCATGAGGTACTGTATAATGACAGCAGCTAACACCCCGTTTAATTATTATCCTGACAGACACTTCTATTCTTTATTCAACAAATGTCCGAATACCTTTAACACCTCCATTAGGCTTCCCTCTTTACATAGCGGCACACAAATCATTTTAAACTGTAACAATAATGAGTTCATATTCTATTATTTGGAATATTTTTGGAATTTTGGTTGTAGAGATTTCATCAAGTGATCACATACGTGAAAACACTTTGAGGTAATTTGGAAATTGCTAATTGCTAATTATTGTATGTACAATCTACCTTAATATATTATACGACATGCTTCAATCGGGATAACCCCAAACCTAGGGTCAGCTTTAGGCCCGTTTATTTTATACTATGAGTCTTAGAAAGTTTATCATTGTTCATTTTCTGTAACCGCTTAATGCTAATTCGGGTCATGGGGAGGCTGGTGCCCAATCCAGCCGACTTCAGGCGAGACAGAGTAGACCCTGGACAGCTCAACAGACCGTCGCAGGGCAAAAACACACTTTTGCAACTACTCTTGTCGAATTGCAACTACTCTTGTCGAAAGTTAGCAATGGTTCTTTTACATGAACCTCTCACCATGGACAGTGAGAGACATGGCCAGCCTTTGATAACCCAGTTAGTGCACTGGAGGACGAAAAACAAATAATTTTTGTTTTGTAGAGACAGTGACAACCCGTGGAGAGCGGGGCTTGTCTTAGAAAGTTCAGTTCATTTTCTGTACCCGCTTAATCCTAATTTGGGTCGCGGGGAGGCTGGCGCCCATCTCAGCCAACTTCGGGCGAGGGCAGAGTACACCCTGGACAGCTCGCCAGGCCATCGCAGGGCGGAAACATGCTGACGGCTTTGCAGCCTACTCTTGTCGAAAGTCAGCAATGGTTCTTTTACATGCCTCACACCATAGACAGTGAGAGACATGGCCGGCCTTTGATAACCCAGTTAGCTCCACTGGGGGGGTCTTAGAAAATGTCTATAATAATAATAATAATTATTATTATTATTATTATTATTATTATCATCATCATCATCATCATCATATTTTTTATTTTTCATAAATTGAACAATTTTCAAAGCTAGATATATTTCAGGATGTTATTTTTAAACGTATAATCAACGTGGGGGTAATGGTAGGCCCAGTGGTAGGCTGCTAGATTACTGATCCCAAGGTCGGGAGTTCAAGCCCCACTGTCCCCGGGTTTTCACCGTTGTCCCCCCCCAGAGCTGCTAACTGGCTTATCAAAGCCATGGCATGTCAGGCATATCAGGCCATGCCTGTGGTGAGAAGCATGTAAAAAAAAAAAAAAAAAAAAAAAAAAAACACTGCTGAATTTCATCAAGAGTCAACTACATTACATAGCTTTACAAAAGTTGTTGAAAGAGACCACATTGTTTGTGGGTGAAACTTGTTTTTGGTATTTCTCCACATTCTAAAGTATTAAGAAAGCATTCATCTAGAAAATATCTTTATACTCTGACTAAGTGTAAAAATATGTTAATTATGAACAAAGAAATGATAAAGCTTTCTGTTTCTAAGGTAATGATGATCATGAGTTTTACAAATGTATCCTGTCAAGACAGCAACATCAGCCTACACGTTCTGCTAAGACGTCATTATTTCACCGTTACCAGATTTCACCTATTTGAACCATTGAAATCTGTAAAAGTTTTATCATGGCAAGTTATTTTCCTTAATAGATTCACAAACTTGTGTTCTTGGGTATAGTGTGCATGTATTCATAAAAATGACTTGAGTTCTTTAGTCGATTTTAACAACTAAGTTAGCATGTGCTTTGATTTCAGGAATTAGATCATAGATTTTATATGACCTCCCTGACACAATTTTATCCAACCATATATTTTTGTATTCATATTTTAATTAATTCATAAGTATATGTGGGTACATTCCTTTTGGTCAGAGGGCAGGATTCAACATGCATTAGAGAGCAATAAAGCAGCCCTTTTTTAAATTAATCTAATTTTCATGGCACTTTTATGAGCAACATTATATTATGTCAATCACACCATTGGTGTGAATAATCTCCTGCCCATGGTGCACTTTCACGTGCGCGTGTGTGTGTGTGTGTGTGTGTGTGTGAGTACCTGTGGAAGAAGAGCAGAATTGAAAGCATAGTCTGGTCAATGTTGCTGTTGCAGATGCCCTCATTGAGCAGGTAGCAGGGGTCACGCACCACCGACTCCAGGGAGTCCTGTCTCATGATGGTATTCAACTTGTCTGTGTTCAGGTTCTGGAAGACCAGCTGGTCCCGGAGCTGTCTGAAATTGTTGATGGAGGTTGGGCTTCCCAGGCCGGAGAGTCCAGACCGTCCTGGTTCTGGCTCGCATCCATTGGCCAGATCCAAGCAGCAGCTGCAGCAATCCAGGCCAATCGGGGAACGACAGTCTTCGTTTGACATTTGGCCAATTCAGGGAAGATAGAGTTCCTCTCACATGTGCACACACACACACACACACGCACACACACGTCCAATCAGTAGTGCTGGCAGCTCAGAAACTTCAGTGAAGCAATATTTCTCGCTCTTTCTCTCTCTCTATGTGTGTGTGTGTGTGTGTGTGTGTGTGTGTGTGTGTGTGTGTGTGTGTGTGTGTGTGTGTGTGTGTGTGTGTGTGAGAGAGAGAGAGATTCTTTTCTACTTCGCTTCCCTGCAGGTGTTATCCTTTGGAGTTCCAGTCGTCCGAGTGTGTGGCCGTGTAGATGTGTAGATATGATTCCTCCTTCAATGTGTATACAAGTGTTTGAAAGGAGAGCGTCTGTGTCACACCAGTTTTGTGTGCACGGGGAGGTGATACTGCACGCAGAGAATGTTTGAAAGCAAAACTAGAAGCTGTCTAAGCTTTTCTGTCCCCTCCTCCTCTCAGCTCATACTTTTTTCCCTGCCCATTTGCGTGAGTACAGCAGCACACAAATAAGATTGAGAGAGAGCAAGAGAGTGAGAGCGAGAGAGAGATAGAGAGAGAGAGAGAGAGAGAGAGAGCGAGAGAGAGAGAGAGAGAGAGAGAGAGAGAGAGAGAGAGAGAGGGTGTGGAAACGCCTGTGATTGGTAAAACAGTCTACTCAGTGCATGGACAGGGCCCTCCCTTTACTTTTCACACACACACAACACAAACTGGAGGAGGACCTCAGTCAGACATGGGGGGAAACCACCGCTTGCATGTGCTTTGTTGGACAACATAAAAATAGACATAAGACAGACATAACATAATGAGTCCCGTGCCTGTATAATATAGTCATACACATGCAGTACATGTATTCACACTGGCACTGATACTGATTAATCTTATTTTACTACATAGATTTAAAACAGAACTGACTGTACAAGGGAATGTGTTTGTGTCTCGTGGGTTTATTTTTGGACTGATATAAAATAGTCTTGCATGTATTTCCACGTCTGTTGCCACACAGTGCATTTAAGCAATGCTGCATGATGTCAGATCATTGTACGATTCTTAGACTACTAGGTCAATATCGATCTACTTTTTCCTGCGTGAGTGTGTTGTGGAATACATAGCTGTAGTCTAACAGTTAGAGAAATGGCTTTGTTACTGAAAGGTCGCAGGTTCGATTTCTGAACCAGTGGGGGGATGTCTGGCAGTGGGGGAGTAGGGTAATGGTTGAAATGCTCTTGGAGCAAGGTACATAACCCCCATCTACTCTCCGGGATCCCCCAATGTGTGTGGCAGCCCACTGCTCTGAGTGTGTGTGATCACTTTGGATATATTGTATACTGTACACACACACACACACACACACACACACACACACACACACACACACACATATATATATATATATATATATATATATATATATATATATACGTGGATCCCTTGCTACTTCGCGCTTCAATTCATGCGGCTTCAGTAGTTTTCTTCAGCGTTTTTTTTAAATATTCATTGAATTAAAAAAATAAAGAAATTAAGGAAGAAAACCCAAACAAAAACAAACAAACAAAAAACAACCCACCCACCCCACCCCCCCATTCAAAACTACTTACATTTTTATGTGAGATGCGCATCTGGGTGCGTGCACGTGCATCTGTATGTGTGTGTATTTATATTTTATTTACATCTTATGGATTATATTTGAATGTTTAATTGTCATTATAAGCATTTATAGCGCTGAATATGTATTTATTGATATTATATACACATATATTTTGTATATATTTTATATTTTGTGTGTATGTATATATATATATATATATATATATATATATATATATATATATATATATACACACACAGGATCCCTCACTTTCCGCGGTTAATTGGGACCGAGATCCACCTCGCGACCATCGATTCCCACGAAGTAGGATCATTCCCCACCCCCACCTCCTCCCCGACTGATATATATGTACATGTATATGTGTATATAATATCAATAAATACATATTCAATGCTATAAATGCTTATAATAACAATTACACATTCAAAAATAATGCATAAGATGTAAATAAAATATAAATACACATATGCACTCAGATGCGCATCTCACATAAAAATGTAAGTAGTTTTGATGGGGGGTTTTGGGTTGTTTTTTTTTGTTTGTTTGTTTTTGTTTGGGGTTTTTTTTTGTTTTGTTTTTTGCATAATTGGCTTTGTTTTTGTGGCATTTTCCTTAACCTTTTCCTCCTATTCTTTCTCAATTTCCTTACTTTTTTAATTCAATGATTTTTTTTTTTTAAAAACGCGATCTACTGAAGCCGCATGAATTGAAGCACGAAGTGGCAAGCGATCCATGTATATATTTAAAAAAAGTCTAAAGAAAGGCTCCAAAAACGTCTGAATAAAGTCTGTTTCTTGTCCTTTGACACGTGTTTATATTCTTAATACTCTCTCCCTCGTTCATTTGTTAAACAACTTAATTCCACTAAGGCCACGAGGAAGCTAGTGCCCATCTCAGCCAACATTGGTCAAAGGTCAGAAACACCCTGAACAGCTAACTGGAACATTGCAGGGCAACACACACGGCAAGCCGGAATAGCTGGTCCCAATACTGATGTGCATGTCTTTGGATTGTAAAAGGAAACTGAAGCCCACACAAGCACGAAGAGAATATTCAAACTTCACACAGTCTTTCGCCAGCCTGGAAATTGAACCCACACCCATCCATTGTTCTAAAATATCTACCCAATCAATAAGTTTATCGATACAGGACATTGAAGAGGGACCGCATGGTAGTGCTGTGGTCAAGACTGTCTTTCACAGCATGAAGATTCTGGACTTGATCTTGCAGCCGACTGCAACCTTTCAGTTTGGAGCTTCCGTGTTCTTCCCATTGCAACATGGGTTTTCTCGTAGTACTCCAGTTTCTTCCAACAGTCCAAAGACGTGCATATTAGGTCCCATTGCACACAGGAATCTGTAGCAGAATGTTGCCTCTCACTAGAAATCATATGGGATTTGCTCCAGCACCCGTAGCAACCCTGATGCTACAGGATATAGAAAATGGATGGGTGTTTAGGAATTTAATGCAATATAAATGATTGAATTATCGTAAATTATTCATCTTGCGAAATGATTAAAGGTCACGTTATTGTTGTAGCTTATTACTCAGTTATTACCACAAGGCACTGCGTTCATTAACAATCATAAATTTCATGATAACTAACTGATGAGAATAAGGGATGGGTTAAATAAGCTGCCCGACCTTCCGAGGTCAATGATCCCATATTTGTTCTGTTTGAATAGTGTGACACTTCCCGGGATCAGTCCTGTGGACTTGGAGTCAGATGGTCAGTTCACTCTGTTTATTCACTCTTCCAGTTTGCTTTTTAATACGTAAAAAACAGAATAAACTTTCGACCAGCACACAAATACACTTATAGATCCTGGCTTCCCTCTTTACGAAGAATACTAAGAACAAACATATGAGCCATGACAAACCGGGCTGGGCCATGAAACATTTTTTGGTTTTGAGAAATTTCAATTACAGGGATCCCTCACTTTCCGCAGTTAATGGGGACCGAGATCCCCCTGCAACCACCGATTTTCACGAACTAGGATCGACCCCACCCTGACTGACGTATATGTACATTACGTGTATATAATATCAATAAATACATATCCAACGCCCCCAGTGCAGCTAACTGGGTTATCAAAGGCCGGCCATGTCTCTCACTGTCTATGGTGTGAGGCACGTAAAAGAACCATTGCTGACTTTCGACAAGAGTAGGCTGCAAAGCCGTCAGCGTGTTTCCGCCCTGCGATGGCCTGGCGGGCTGTCCAGGGTGTACTCTGCCCTCGCCCTGAGTTGGCTGGGATGGGCACCAGCCTCCCCGTGACCCTAATTAGGATGAAGCGGTTACAGAAAATGAACTGAACTGAACATATCCAACGCTATAAGTGTTTATAATAACAATTGAAAATTCAAAAAATAAAGCATAAGATGTAAATAAAATATAAATACACACACACATACAGATGTGTGCACATACAGATGCGCACCTCACATAAAAAAAAGTATTGTAGTTTTGATGGGGGGTTTTGGGTTATTTTTTGTTTTTGTTTGTTTGGATTTTTTCCATAATTGGCCTTATTTTGTGGCACTTTCCTTAACTTTTTTTTCCTATTCTTCCTTAATTTCCTTATTTTTAAAATTTTTGATGAATATTTTTTTTTAAAAATGTGATGCACTGAAGCCGCATGAATTGAAGCGCGAAGTAGCGAGGGATCCGTGTATGTACAGCTACCATTTCATTTTCTACACAAGTTGGTTATATGTATGCATACATTCATAATATTATAATACTTGTACACACATAACCAAGTCGCACAGAAAACGGTAGCTGTAAACAATTGAAAATTTCCCGAAAGCAAAAAAAATGTGGTGTGGCCCAACCTGGTTCTTACGAGCTCATACATAGGCGGCGATAATCACACACAGATGAAAGCCATGAAAATGCAACGTGCTGGTTCTACCTGACTGCTTAAAATGCCCACACTGCCGCATACGCCAAGCCCTGTGATCACCTGATGACCTGCTTAGGGTGTACCCACCTCTCCCCTAAAATCAGCTGCGATTGGTTCCAGCTTCCCCATCACCCTGACTAATAAGTAGTAGAGATAATTGACAACAACAACAACAATAAAAAAAAAATAAAAAAAAAATAATGTGTCCATATGACTGAGATGTGTCCAAATGATCATTGCACAGGCAGCATTTCTATAGTTTTTGTTTTTGTTTTGTTTGTTTTTAACCTGAACGTAATGGAACAACCCTGTAGTTACACCTGCATGCAAAGGTCAATAAATACCGGCGTGCATATCTGTACCAGTGAAAAGATTTATACATGACTCATGTTTGCATTATGCAGCATACCACTGTTTGTTTTGACCTTTAATTCAAGAACAGAAAATCAAACACAATTAACAAAGCAATTAAATCCATGGCAATTGTGTTTTTCCAGAGAACATCTGGAAAAATATCCTGACCTTTGTATGCAATGTCAAGGTAACAACACAGCATTTTTTTTTTTTTTTTTTATGTAATCAAAAAAAAAAAAAAAAAAAAAAAAAAAACTGTAAAATCCCTGTTCTCTGATATGGCGTTTGTTTCATGTAAAAACAGACAACAATAATGTGTACTGTTATATAAAATACGAAATGATGCAATGGAAGCTTAAGGGTCAGCATTTACCCAGCAATCTTATTTATCCACATAAAAGCAATTTCTGCTATTGTTTCTTAATCTACAAATCACAAAATCGCCCTGTGATGTGTGAACCACTCTGTGATCCGATCTGTGTGCTTTGTGTGCGTGGTGAATAAGGTCACATGGCTTTGTAACTCACACAGCATGTGTAAATACTATATATAGAAAAACAGTACATGGTGTTGTTCCCCATGAATGTTGCATAAGCTACTGTGTGTAGATCTGTCTCTAGTTCGCGCTCTTTTCCCATCAGGCCTTAGGAGCACTTATCGATCTATTAAATTCACGTTCTTTTCCAGTCCTTGAACAGTCATTTCAACTAGTAATCCGTAAACATATGAAGTGGATGATCTAACAGCAACCTGTTTCCCACACTCTGCATCTGTTTTGCATTTGCAGATTTGAATGTCATGTTCATAACTTTGCTCATCCTTTCCTTCTGGCCTTCAGCGAAATTCCTACGCTGTCCAGTCTCAATCTCGGCCCTTGTCACAGATCCATCTCAAAAAAAAAAGGGGGGGGCGGGGGGGGCGGGGTTAAGCAATAGATTTTCTTATTGGTTATACAGTAACATTATTTATTATTTTTTTCATTATTTATTATTAACATGCTAACATTATTTATGATGTATAATGGAAACTTAAGGGAATTTAAAATTCATGGCTTTTTCAGACCATATAGAGCGACTGACTGTATATCGAACTGCTGACTGTATATCAACTGCTATATAACTGAGCAGTTGGTGGTGAAGGGCTTTGATCAGGGGTTAACAGGAGGAAACTGATGGTACTAGGGCTTGAATCCCTGACCCTCTGATCAGTAAACCAAAGCTATAATCACAGCTTGAGCCACCATTAGCTGTCTACACACTTAAAGACATTCTTGGGGTTTTTTTTTTAAATATTCCTTAAATTTAAAAAAATAATAAAGAAATTAAGGAATTATAGGGGGAAAAGTTAAGGAAAACACCACAAAAACAGGCCAATTATGCAAAAAAAAAAACCCAAACAAACATAAAACAAAACAAAAAAAAAAAAAACCAAAACCTCCCAAAAAACTACTTACATTTTTTTGAGTTGCGCATCTGTGTGCGTGCACACACATCTGCAGGCGTGCGAGCGCGACTGTTTGTCTGTGTATTTATATTTTATTTACATCTTGTGCGTTATTTTAATGTTTAATTGTTATTATAACCATTTATAGCATTGAATATTGAATATGATGTTATATACACATATACATGTATGTATATGTCAGTCGGTGGGGGCTGGGGGGGGGGGTGATCCTACTTCATGAAATTTGATAGTTGCATGGGGATCTCGGTCCCAATTATCCGCGGAAAGTGAGGGATCCCTGTATATATATATATATATATATATATATATATATATATATATATATTTTTATATATATATATATATATATATATATATATATATATATATATATATATATATATTTATATATATATATATATATATATATATATTTATTTATTTATTTTTATATATATATATATATATATATATATATATATATATATATATATATATATATATATATACATTTGAGGTATGAAAGCTTCAGTACAAGCTAATCAGAAGATACTGTAATATCACAAGCAACAAAACAACTAAAATAACTACATTTAATAATGTGGCACAATAAACCAAACTACAAAAATTTTAAGAAAATTGATTACTGTACACAATATAATTTTTTTTACTATTTCATGAACAGGAACTAGAGTGAACAGAACATTCTGCCATTTCCTTCTTTCCTTTTTTCCTTTTTATACTTCTGTGATTCCTTTGAATTCCAAGACTGTTCGTAATCTACACAAACAGCCTTGATCTCAACAGTACTTTGATCTATTTTCAAAAGACCATCTCTCACAATTTAGGTTAACATTGAACAATCTCAATAATCGGACTATTATGTAAATTGCATAACAAAAAAAAACATGATTCAGCATTTTCAACTAAAATAACACTGTGAGCAATACACTGTTGTACGTACAATTGTGACTCGCACTCGTGGTTGCACTGCAGTTCATACAGGTGTGTTCACGTCTCACCAACATGTGTTGTGGATACACAAATGAGCTTTTTCCTTTTTTGTGTGTGTGTGTGTGTGTGTGTGTGTGTGCAAATTTCACATCCGTGTCACTGTCTCTGAAAATACACACAATGCTGCATGATGTTAACTAGAATAACAGACATCTCTTGGACACTGGGAATTGAGAACTGAACTGAGATGGGAATTCGAATTCTTCGGCTTAGAACGAGGAAAGGCAATGAAATTTATAGTAAAAGTGTGGCATGGTCTTGTAGTGGTCAGCACATCCACCTCACAGCAAGAAGTTCCTGAATTTAAGTCCTGGGCCCAGCATGTTCACCCCATGCTCGTGTGGGTTTGTTCTGGGGAATCCAGTTCCCTCAGACAGTCTAAAGACATTAGGCTAACTGACTGTTCCATACTATCAATAGGTGTGAATGTAAGTGTGAATGTTTTTATGTTTTGCCCTGCAATTTACTTGACAGCTGTTCAGGGTGTACTCCACCTTCGCCTAAATTCAGCTATGTGCCAGCTTCCTTAGCGAATGTATGGATTGATTAAATGATGTTACTCAGGCAAGCTGTATATAAAAACAACAGAATCTATGAATGTATAACTTAATATTATGATTGACTATGATATGATAACATTTATATTTATGCACTTTAGCACATGAATGAATGTATGTATGTAGATTGCACACACACACACACACACACACACACACACACACACACAAATATACATATATATGTATATTTGTAATTTTTCTTTATTGAAAGTTTCATGTTTATCTCAATAAACTATTCTGATTCTGATTCTAGAAATAACGTGTTGCTGCCCTCTTGAGGTGAAAAACAATTTTTTATTATTATTAATCTTATTTGTAGTTCAAAAATCACTTTTATCGCTTTCCAGTGCTGTCATGTGGATTATTTATCACATGCATTGTTTTCCTTAATGCTTTCAGAAATAATGAAGCATTTACACCAATCAGTAATTACATTAAAACCACCTGCCCCCAGGTATCATTTCTATATGGAACCTATATGAGTAGTAATTGGGTTGGAAAGGGTTGGAAAATTGACCCTGTATGGAATTGTCATTCACTATCATGAATCTAAACGGACATTTTGGAGTCTAATTTGGCCAGCTCAGTAAGTGCCACACTGACAAGAGCTTATGGGCTCCCTGTGTAGGGCCTACTTGTTCTGCAAATGGGAAATACAATTTTTGGACAGTCGATTTGGAGTCACTATGAAGCCCTCAGACAATCCGATAGCCGGGTTCATATTATTATTTGTATATGATATTTTTATGGTATTTAGTCCATTGGCAATAGAATCTTTATGCAGTGTGAGTTGCAGAGTGAGGCTTCCAGGTATTGTACTTATCTGTTCATCAACACTGGATTGTGATCCAGAAACTTTGGAGAGCAAATCAACACCTTGAACTTCTCGTCATATTCCTCAAACTATTTCTGAACCATTTTTGAAATGTAGGGCAAAGAAGAAGTCAACGCGATGTGGGAATTTCACTGCTATGAAGGGGTATAATTCGGTTGCAACAGCCCTTGGGATGGTGCTATGAGTCAACATAATATCCACATAAATGTCAAGGCTACCAAGCAGCACACTGCCCACAGCAACGCACTGTTGCACTGCGTGGCAGACACACTAACCACTATCCCACATTTATTTGCTCATGATGATTTGATAGATGTCTGTCGGCTTGTCTGGAAACGCCTCGGTGTCCTCCTGGAAGAGCTGGAGAAAGTGGCTGTGGAGAGGGACGTCTAGCCCTCATTGCTTAGGGTGATGTCCCGGCGACCCAACCCCGGATTAAGCTGAGAAGATGAAGATGAGATGAGACTTGTTACATAATTTAAATAATTAATAAATAAATACAAGTTTACTATGGTAAAAATAAAAAAAAATTAAAATAAAAAAAAATAAATAAATAAATAAAAATAATAATAATAATAATAATAATAATATGCTAAAAATAGTAGTGGTGTTGCAAATTCACTTTCGTGTTTGGGGCAGTGGGGGCCTGGTGGTAAAGGTGCCGGATCACTGATCCTAAGGTCGGGGCCGGCCATGTCTCTCACTGTCTATGGAGTGAGGTTCATGAAAAGGAACCATTGCTGACTTTCGACAAGAGTAGCCGCAAAGCCTACGATGGCCTGGCACGCTGTCCAGAGTATACTCCGCCCTTGCCCGGAGTGGGCTCCAACCTCCTCATGATCCTAATTAGAATTAAGTGGTTACAGAAAATGAACGAGGAACCTTCGTGTTTGTTGATTCTGGTTTTAGCTACAGATTCCAGGTAAGAATATATTGGTGAATACCAGAAAATGATTAGTTTGTAAGAACAGTTGGGAGAACAGGCAATTCGGCCCATTGATCCAGAACGTCTAGGTGATTGTGTGAATGTGTTTTTGGATGATGTAACAAGTTACAGTGAAATCAACAGCAGAATGGTTTACAAACTAAAACATGTACAGTGTGTATCTACCCGGCCAGGCCAAAGTTCAGGCCTTAATCTAGGTGATATGGCATAAAGGGGCGGGTCTTTTAAGAAATCCCATAAATATTGATTACCTGAAATAGGTCTGTAAGAGAAGCAGAAACTGTTTGGTGAAGGATTTTTGCTACTAAATTAGCTTCTACTTGTGAACAAAGTAAATTGATTTTTGTTTAGACTGGACTATCTCTAGACAATCAAGGATAAAGGAAAGGTTATGAAAAGCTTTACAGACGCTCCCCGACTTACATTCGTTCGTTTTACGTATTTTTCGATTTTACAGGATTTTTTTTGTTTGTTTGTTTGTCTTTTTAAATATGTCAAATTTTGAGTTTAGTGTGCTCTCTGTAGTACGAGACATACCTACTTAAAACGCTGATGTACGCTACTTCTGCATGACGCTGCGTCCATTGTTTACAAACGACAGACTGAACGTGCCCCTCCTTCTTCCCAGTTCACCGTGTGTTACCGTTGTGTTAAGACGTCGTCTCTGTGATCTTTGTGTTTACACTGTTTTGCGGACTTTTGTAACCCGAAGCAAATATGGTTGGTCAGAAGTGTAAGCCTACTAGTGATGGTGGTAATCAGAAAAAGCGGCAAGCCATCTCGTTAGAAACGAAGACGGCTATTATCAAGAAAATTGATGCTGGTGAAAAACACGTGAATGTTGCACGTTTCTTCCAAATGGCTCCGTCGGAACCATTTACAAGCAGACAGATCGCATCATAGAGAATGTTAAAGTTTATATTTGATACTGTACTTAATATTTGATGAGTGAATTTGAGTAAAATTTATCTATTTGAAATTATTTTGCATGAATTTAATTTATTTGAAATTAATGTTAATATTATTTGATATATTTGATATTATTTTACAATGTTATGTTTATAATAATTGATTTAGGGGTGTTTTATGAGATATGGTAATGGTATTTATGGACGTATAGTACAGTATGAACGTCCTACGTCACTGGAACATACAGTAACAACTTACGTTTTTTTTTTCACCTTACATTCGGCTGTCCGGAACCGAACTAAAACGTAAGTTGGGGAGCGTCTGTATATTCTGTCTGGTTTTAGTCTAAGTGGAAAATGTTTACATTTTTAATAACTTGGATAAAAAATATATTGTCGGACTAATTTCTATAAGCTATTTCGCACAATTCTGTAAGTGTTAGGTTCTTAAGAAATAGCTCAGGTCCATAATGCTTAATGTCAGCCATTATTATTAGGTTCTTTTCTGAAGAAAGGATGATGCTGACTATTATAATCCACGATAACCTTTCTACTGTTAATAGGAAGAATACCTCTCATATTTGGAATTTTTATGGATCTGTGCTTTCACCCAGGCACTTCCATTATAAGAATATTATGTATGATAGATGACTTCAATATGTCCTCGCCGGCTCTGTGGACTTGAAGCTCATATCTCATAATCATGTAGACTAAAAATGCTGTACATACCAGCCATAACATTAACACCACTCGAGTGGTGTGTGGATAGGCACCCACATGCACAGCAAGCTGCAATGCACTGTGTATTCTGACATCCTTCTATCCTAGACAGCATCAGAGCTTTAGGCGTCCATGACCCTCTTGCCAACTCATTAACATTTAGAGGGTAAACTGTGGGTCTCATGTTAGGCTACAACCAGTTAAGGTGCAATCAATTAAAATAATTTAATGACCTGTTTGGACAAAAGAATGCATTGAATAAATTAATATCCCCAGTGCAGCTAACTGGGTCAGCCATGTCTCTCACTGTCTGTGGTGTGAGGTTCATGTAAAAGAACCATTGCTGACTTTTGACAAGACTAGCTGCATAACCGTCAGTGTGTTTCTGACCTGCGATAGCCTGGCAAGCTGTCCAGGTTGTACTCTGTCCTCACCCAGAGTCGGCTGGGATGGGCGCCAGCCTCCCCGTGACCCAAATTGGGATTAAACAGTTACAGAAAATGAAAGAATGAATGAATAAATATATTGCAAAATAACAAAGCTCAAAACTGTTGATTGTTGGGAGAACCACATATAATAATCCACTATAAAGTCTAGGAAGTCTAATTTGAGTAGTTTTAGGCATACAGTATTTTCCATCAAGTATGATGTTCAGTACAACAATTATTTTGCTGTTATTAGAATTAGCTTGGGTTGCCAGATTTCTAAAAATTCCCTGCTAAACAACATTTCAATCAATATCTTTCCTGCTGTACATCCACTGAAAACACTGATATAATGTTGAGTAGACATGTTGTAGCATGATTCATTTTCGACTAATGAATCATGGGTCTACTATTAGTGTTTGTGCACTTCCTAGTTTTATCCACTAGGTGAAGCTCATCACTGGCTAACATCCATCAAATAGTATATCATAAGCCACTGGTCACTCAAAGTGTTATTTAATGTGAATGTTGTTATTGGGAAGTGTATCAAGCTATATACCACCCATAACATTAATACCACCTGAGTGGTCTGTCATTCGTCACCCCATACACGTCAATCGGCAATGTGTGTACTGATATCTTTCTATCATAGCCAGCATCATAGGTATGAGAATCCATGATACCCTTGCCAGTTCAACACCTGCCCTTTCTTTTTTTTTTTTGAATCACCTTTGGATGGTACTTACCATGGCATACGATAACACCTAACAAGACCCGCATTTCTGGAGACAAATTGACCCAGTCATTTAGACATCACAGTGTGGCCCTTGTCAAAATCACTCAATTTATTATACTTGCTTATTTTTTCCTGCTTCCAACACATCACCTTTAAGAACTGACTGTTTATGTTATATCTAATATGGCACACTCTTAACTGTTGCCACTGTAGCAAGATAATAAATGTTATTCATTTCACTTAGTATTGATTATTATGGTTTTAATGATATGGCTCATGTACACTATATACAAATATCTCCTCTGGATAATCTGTCATTAAATCGATGAATAAAAAATATTCACGCATCACTTACAGCATTTGGCAGACACCCCTATCCAGAGCATTTTACATTTTCTTAAACTTTATTATGCAACTTAGCAATCGAGGGTTAAGGGCCCAACAGTGGCAGCTTAGACCTTTGAATCACTAATCCGTAGTGTTAACCACTGAGCCATCACTGCACTAATAAAAATATAAGTGATTTTTCTTCCTTCTTTCATGAGCTGGTATGTTTCAAATGACAAACTGTGCACACTATTAATTAAATGCAGTAAGTCTTTGTTTGTTTGTACATGCCCTGATTGTCACTGAGCCCTTTAATGTCAACAGGACCATATGGTCCTCTTTCAAAAAATGCTAATAACTACTAGACGCATTTTACTCGGTACGGTTCAAGTGTTCTATACTTGTTGTGGCATCGCCTGATGCAACCCAGCTTGGTCCCATGTGCCTCAGTGAGCTGTGAGATGATCTTGAGTGCACAGGATTGTGTTGTTCATGAATTTGAGAGTATTATTATTTATAATAATAATAATAATTATTATTATTATTATTATTATTATTATTATTATTATTGTTGTTGTTGTTGTTGTTGTTGTTAATATTATTATTAGTGCTATTATAATTTTGTTGAAAAAACTGTGTTTGGGGCGTTTTCTTAGGTCTTTTTGATTAGGAAAAACAAGTGCTATTTTTTTTTTAACTGCAAAAATTATTTGGGGGTTAGAGTTAATATCCACTCATTCGTATCAATTTCTATGTGGTTTATTCATCTTTTAAATTGTTCATGGTCAGATTTTAATACTTCCGTGTCTTTTAAAAATGAATGACTTAATTTTTTTTTTATTATTATTTTGTCTGTTCACTTGTTTTTCAATAATTGATAACTCTACATCAGAGGGACAGCACATGTTAGATGTTTTGGAGACAAAGTCAGAGAGGCTAGATTGAGATGGTTTGGACATGTACAGAGGAGGGATAGTGAGTATATTGGTCGTAGGATGCTGAGGTTGGAACTACCAGGCAAAAGGCCCAGAGGAAGACCAAAGAGAAGATTTATGGATGCGGTGAAGGCGGACATGAAGGTCGTTGGAGTAAGAGTAGAAGATGCAGAGGATAGGGAGAGATGGAGGCAGATCATTTGCTGTGGCGACCCCTGAAGGGAACAGCCGAAAGGAAAAGAATAAGAAGAAGAAAAAGAAGAAGAAGAAGAAGATAACTCCTACCATAAGTAACGGTAAAGTTGGGCAGCAGAGGTCACTATAACCCCAAAAAAGCTGCCTCACTATAGCTTCTTCCATCCATCAACTGTGCAGCTGATATACTGTACTGTGAAATTTTACAGCCAGCAAGTTATGACCTTTTTTTTTTTTTATATCTCAGACACTGCTGCCAGATAAGGCTGACATATTCTGGTCAAAAAAAGATCTGTAAACATTTTGGAAACTGGAGTAGAAATGATAGACCTGCATTACACAACATATAACAATTGCATGGACAACATTCATGCACATCCAATTCCTACTGTTCCTTTTTTTGAGATTCTTGGCTCTTGCACTCCAGAATAATTGGAACCCTTGGGGTGTGTGTGTGTGTGTGTGTGTGTGTGGCCTTGACTACGATAACTCGAAAACTAATGGACAGATTTCCATAAAATTTAAACTAAACCTGGGTCCTGTGCCAGCAAGGAACTGCTTACATTTTGGGCTTGATACAAATTCTGATCCAATATACGGATTTGCATGATTTTTTTTTTTTAATATTGTATGATAGGGTAAAGAGGTGGAAATCACACAGAATGTGCAGAAATAGAAAAAAATTTCAGAGCTTAAAATTAATTCCGTAACAGGCCACCATAATTCGACATCATCTGCCACTATAATCCATGTTAAGATGAAATCACATTACCTTGATGGAGGTCTGCACTCCCTAAATGTGTTTCTATTCTGCTTACCAGAACATTTGACGGGAATACTGACTGATTACAGGCAGAAACCATTCAGTACTTGTTGTATAAACTTGGTGATAAATCAGTGAAGCTTTGCTCAGCAAATGAGTCGAGCGATACGGTGAAGACTGATGATTTCTGCATGACAAACTGGTCCAAGTTCCAATCGTAAGCATAACCTTTGCAGTAAAAGATGTCCGGCGCTTCTCATCCCCAGAGCTGATATTTATATACCCAAGCCGTGCTGATATCTTAAATCAAGGACAACACTGAAAACATCTCCACATGCCACATGTTTATGGTGAGAATATTATTTACTGTACTGACACTGTTGATGATTTTTTTTTTTTTTTCCCAGTGTACTTTTTCAAAAAAATGTAATTTTTTTTTTTCAAATGTTTCTGTAAAATTTTTTCTTTAAGTTTTATTTGTTTGTTTGTTTTCCTGTGTACCAATTAAGAAGTTTCCAGGAGAAGAGTTGCAGAAATGTCTTCATTCATTTTATTTTATTCATCATATTTTACCTGACAGCCGGCACGGTGGCGTAGTGGTTAGCACGTCGGCCTAGCAGCAAGATGCTCCTGGGTTCGATTCCCAGCTCGAGTGTTTCCGTGTGAAGTTTGTTGCATGTTCTCCCCGTGCTTGCGTGGGTTTCCTCCAGGTTCTCCGGTTTCCTTCCACTGTCCAAAAACATGCACAGTAGGTTAACTGGCTGTTCCAAATTACCCATAGATATGAAAGTGTGTATGAATGTTTGTGTGAGTGTTGCCCCTACAATGGCCTACCGAGCCATCCAGGGTGTACCCCGACCTCACCTGAAGTCGGCTGAGATGGGCTCTATGGTGTGAGGTTCGTGTCAAAGAACCATTGCTGACTTTCGACAAGAGTAGCTGCAAAGCCGACAGCGTGTTTCCGCTCTGCGATGGCCTGGCGAGCTGTTCAGGGTGTACTCTGTCCTCACGCAGAGTCGGCAGAAATGGGCGCCAGCCTTCCCACGACCCTAATTAGGATTAAGCGGTTACAGAAAATGAACAGAACCTTGTTAGTTCTCAGTTGGCAATATTTTCTATTTGTTCTTACCAGCAATTTCAGCAACCATAGTGGCTTGGGGGGCAGTGGTGGCCTAGTGGTATAGGGCGCTGGATTGCTAATCCTAAGGTTGTGGGTTCGAGTCCCACGCTCCACAATGTTGTCACTCTCCTCACAGTGCAGCTATCTGGGTTATAAAAGGCCGGCCATGTCTCTCACTGTCTATAGTGTGAGGTTCATGTAAAAGAACCATTGTTGGCTTTCGACAAGAGGAGCTGCAAAACCGTCAGCGTGTTTCCGCCCTGCGATGGCCTGGCGAGCTCTCCAGGGTGTACTTTTCCCTTGCCCAGAGTCGGTTGGGATGGGCGACAGCCTCCCTGCGACCCTAATTAGGATTAAGCGGTTAGATATTGGCTTGACAGAGGCTAATGTAGTAACTATACTCGAAGCTGAGTAACATGCTTCCATCTCCATGTGATGCATCTCTCGTCATTGGTTTTGTTTTGTTTTGTTTTTTTATTTTAACAAGGCTTAAGCTACTCACAGCATTAATTATGATCAAAATAATTGTTCTCAACTGACATATTAATCACTGCAGTAATTATCCAATCAAAATCTCTTTTTATTCCAGGTAGTACTTACTGTTTTTCTGTGCATCGCAACCAACATGTCAAATAGCAAATAACACAACATAGCATAGCAGTATTGTAAAAAAAAATAATAATAATAATAAATAATTAAAAATCCTGTTGTAAAAAGTGTTTTGATGGTCAGTAATCTAGCGTTGTGATGATTTTAATGTACGGTTTGCCATGCTTTCCATTTTCCATAATTTAGAAGCCTGAAGCGTACATTTAGCAAGACAGCTGCTGTAGCTCTAATTATAGGTAGCACATTATGATAACAAAACCCTCAGTCACTTTGCCCTTGTGCCTGTAGCCCTAGATGCAAACATTTGGCGAGGAATTAATAATTTCATTACCTTATCTACTGTAGACTTTCCTCTCAACCTGATTCAACACGGAGCTGTATTCTGGCGAAGGTAAAATTAATATGCTGAGCATGTTGAGATGACATTGTTCACTCCAGTCTATGGAGAAATGGGACCTTTGCCATTTGCTACCTTTCCCTTATGAAGTTCACATGCATACTCATGCTCAGACCCTGTACCGCCTGGGTTCAAACAAAGTTTATTGGTGTTGTCAAGCCTCCTGCCATTATTCTCAGACCATAGCAATGGCTTATGACCTCGCGCTTCAACACCTTAATCATGTTCAATGCAGCCTCCAGGACACAGATATGACTGATTCAGTTCCACCAGCATGAATCCTTGAGGAGAGTCAGCAGTGTCATATTGGACCCAAAGATGCTGTGAAACTCACAATGTCACATTTGTGATTCTGTCCAATCTGAGCTCAATTCAGAATCCAGAGGTGGTTCAATTGAAGTTGCAGATGTTGGGGGGTGGGTGGGTTGCGATGCTTCATGACAGATCTTAAAGCGACGGATCTAAATCGAGAACACGACCAGCATGAGCATGTCATGCTGAGGAGTCACAAAGGCCTAGAAAGATTTGAAGCAATCCAGAAATCATGATGCCTCCATGGGGAGACTTTTTTTAAAGAAACATTTTTAAACATCCAATTGATATTCTCTTGAAATTTTGGGGAAAAAAGACATATTTGGACTTTTCTCCAGCATGTTTCTCTAATTAATTTATCTTGACTTTTGCATACATGCTTTATTTCTTATTGCTAGAAAAGGTATTTACAGCTGCTTACACACCACTAACATACCTCAGTGTCATTAAAACATCACAGGATACTTCATCTTCAGAATTTATCCAAGTCAAGGTTGAAAAAGTAATCCCAGGAATACTAGATGTAAGGTAGGAATAGACACTAGTGCACATAAATTACTTACTTTATACTTGCATAGGATTCAGTTATTCAGCCCTGTGGGCTTATTCCATTAATAGTAATCATGCTGTGAATGGAAAAACCCATAATACCATCATATTTGAAATCATATTCATATTGTCCCAATTTCTTTGAAATTTACTCCCATCTCGCCCCCCGAAAAAAAAAAAAAAAAAAAAAAAAGTGACAGTAGTTCGACTGGCTACTTTAAGTTGCCATAAGCTATAAATAAATACGCAAATATATGTATATCTAATGCACTACCTACCCACCTAGTATCCCCTGTACAAACTCTGGATCTTCTGTGGCTCTGACCAGGATTATTAAGGACGAATGATTGAATCTCTGTAATAAATATCACACAAAAGCATCAAATCAGGTTGAATTTCAATGAGGTTGTGTTTTTCTTTCATCGTTTCCCAGGCTCAGTGCTGTTTATATAATTCACAGTCGGAATTATGCATGGTATTCTTAACATCACATTGTTTTGTAGCTTAGTTCCATCTCTTGAGTATGGAGCATTGTTATTCTCTCCGAGGAAAAACAAAATTGTGGCACTTGTATCCACCGCATAAACAAATGTCAGCTCATGGTTTTCGGTTAACATATAGGTAAATACATTTTGACACAAAGTGCTAGGACGGCTGAAGGTTGCAAATAAATGACAGAAGCTGGTTGCATAAACAAAACCAGTGAGTCGCAGAGTGACACTTGGCGACTTAGTGCTGTTAGTCAAACGAAATGTACACTGGGAATGAATCATTGATGAATCATTTGTGTGACATCTCATTCCACTCTGAAATGTTTAACATTTCTACAGTATCTTTATATTTGCACGGTGATTTGCAGTCTGATTGTGTTGATGTGTACCAGAACATGGGATTTAAAAATTAATATTAGGTAAGTAAGTTATTAGCTGTGCAGCCGATAACAAGCAATCAAATTTTGTGCATGTATATATATATATGGCGGCACGGTGGCGTAGTGGTTAGCACGTCCGCCTCACAGCAAGAAGGCCCGGGTTCGATTCCCGGCCTGGGCGTTTCTGTGTGGAGTTTGCATGTTCTCCCCGTGCTTGTGCGGGCTTCCTCCGGGTGCTCCGGTTTCCCCCGCAATCCAAAGACGTGCACTGTAGGTTAATTGGCCGTTCTAAATTGACCGTAGTTTCTCTCCTGCAGCGGCACTGGAACCCAGTCGTATCGGCACTTGCCTTTCCATTGGATCCTTCCGGTGGCGCCGAGACAGGGGGGGACTTGCTGCTTGGGTAACAGCCTGTCCCTCATTACTCCCTACCCAGGCTCTGTGCACTGGGGAGTATCACCAGTCGGGATACTGGCCAGAGCGCAGCCATAGTCCTTCGGGACTGACGGAGGCCTACGCACGCTACGCTATATATATATATATATATATATATATAAAACAAAAATAAAAGGACAGGACAAAGACTTTCTATTGAAACTCCATTTATCACTACAGATCTGTTTCGAGGGGTGGTGAAACCATCCTCTCTCTTCAGGTGATTATAGAAGAATTCTTAAGATTATGTATATACATATATATATATATATATATATATATTAATCCTATAAGGGAAATTATTTCCTCTGCATTTAATCCATCCAAAGTGAGCACACGCACATACATAAACAAAGAGCACCCACACATTCGAAGCAGTGAGCTGCCAACACATATTGGGGGCGCCCAGAGATAATTTGGGGGTGAGACGCCTTGCTCAAGGGAACTTCAGCCATTTATGTGGAGGAGAGGAAGGTGCAGTGTGACCATTCGTCCCCAAAGCTGTTTCCATTAGGCTACGGCTGCCCCAATTTTCCATCCAGCCATCTGTCTGTTTAACGTCATCGACATAGCACCTACATACCAGAAAAATTCTGTTTAGAAACTGAAGACTGGTTAAAACTAGACCTACAAATAGAATCATTCAATCAATCCCTTGGATATGCCATTTGGGGTCAGAGGTGAAATACACTCTGAAATGGTCGGCAGGCTATTGCTGGGCTAAAGACACATATAAGCATCAACACACACATTCACTTACAGCCAGTTAAACTAATACATACACTTTGGCCCATGATGACATTCAAACCGAGTACCATGTCACTTTTTGGCAACAGTGATACCATATATACAACTAGTGTTAGAAGTAGGGAGTGCCAATATTAGGGCTCATGGCTTCTAATTACAGTCGGCCCTCTACTTACGAAAACCTCTGAATATGAAAAATCCAGGTTACGAAGAACATTTTCGCCCTCTGTATACGAAACAACTTCTTACGAAAAGCGCCAAACACGCCATTCAAAAATTCAAACAATGTGCAAGTTGCTCTCTCATTGGCTGTCTCCCAACATCCCGCCCCACTGGCCTCCCATTGGCCTCCCATTGGCCTCCCATTGGCCAGGAGGGAGCTGAATCTCCATAGTACTGTACCCATAAGCTTGTTTGTCACACGCGTAAAAGAGAGATGTACTGTTGGTTCTTGAGTTTCGTGAGTTTTGAGAGGTTTGAGAGTACTGTACTCACTGCAGCTTATTTGAGGAGGTCCGGATGAGCCATGCCCCGTCTCAAAAGCTCCGTATTCGGCCAAGAAACATTTTTGTGCACGGAAGTGGGCGGCGCCACAAGATCTCTGATCTCGTATGGAAGCAAGTTAATATTGAATCCGGACCTCAGATGTTTCAAACAGGTAACTCCACTTTAAATACAACACCCCGTCTCAAAAGCCCCGTCGGCTGCACGCTGCGTGTGGGCGGAGCCCGCATTCAGCAGAGCGCGCACGAGAGAGAGAGAGAGAGAGAGCGAGAGAGAGAGAGAGAGTTCTGTGTGTGTGTGTGTGTGTGTGTGTGTGTGTGTGTGTGTGTGTGTATGTGATAGAGAGAGAGAGAGAGAGAGAGATAGAGAGCGAGATAGAGAGAGACAGTGTTGTGTGTGTGTGTGTCTGTGTGTGTGTGTGTGTGTGTGTGTGTGTGTGTGTGTGTATGTTAATAAAAAATGTTTAATAATGGTTGAATTAATAAATATGTAAATAAAATGGTTTAATATGTTAATAAAATGTTTAAATTGTTTAAAAAATTAATTTCTTTTACTTTTAACACATATTTCATACAAAATTGGTGTACTTTTATCATTTTTAAAGGGTTTATGGGGTGGTCTTGGGAGCCTTGGAACGAATCACGCGTTTTACATGTAAAATACGCCACTACTTACGAAAACTCCAAGTTACGAAAAGGGCTCCGGAACGGATTAATTTCATAAGTAGAGGGCCAACTGTGTTGGACTATGAAACCCTCCACTTGTATATAGAGCTCAGTGTGGTACGACTGCTGCATTGTGCCACCTTATAACTACAGTGCACCTAGTAATCTAATATATTTTTACATTAAAAGCTTATTTCTCCCCAAATCACAAACTGAGAATGTTATTTTTTAAAAACAAAAAAAAACCACACGCTTCACTGCTTTTGTAGAGCTAAAAATATCAGAAAATCTTTATATTCATAGCATACAGCAGGGATAGTCAAATTTAAGTCTGAAAAGCCTACCTAGCCAATTTATACAGAGTTAAAGGAGGAAAGAAATACAGAGCTTTGTTGTCGCTCTTCACAGCAGCCACCATCTCATTACAAATTAAACACATTGCTTTTGTGCTCTCTTTCTTATGGTTATGTACATGTTTTTTTTAGTCCACTCTTTTTTAGTTTTAAATTGCCACTTTTTTATGGTATTTGGATAAATTGAAATGTTTTGTCAAACGAACAGTGTGAGGCATGCAAAATAACCATTGTTGATTTTCAACAATAGTAGCTGCATAGCCGTCTGCATGTTTTTGCCCTGCGATGGCCGGGCAAGCTGTTCAGGGTGTACTCTGCCCTCCCACGGAATCGGCTGGGATGGGCACCAGAAAATGAATAGATGAAGATATAAGCTGTTTAAACTAATACTATCCCACCTTTTAAACATACAATAAATTCTGCTTATGCAATAAAGTGAAGTGCTTCCCTGAAATGAAATAAAATTACCGTAATTTCTGGAGTATTATGCGCATCTGAATATAAGCCGCACCAACTAATTATAAAAAGAAAAAATTATTGACGCGCACACACACACACACACACATACACACACACACACACACACACACACACACACACACACACACATATATATACACACACATATAAATATATAATATATATTTTTTTTATATATACACACATATATATATATATATATATATATATATATATATATATATATATATACAGTTTCCATGGTTAATTGGGACCGAGATCCCCACACGGCCATCGAAATCTGCAAAGTAGGATCTCACACACCCGACCCCCCCCCCACCCCACCCCCCGCCGCCTCCCGACATATACGTACATGTAATATCAATAAATACATATTCAATGCTATAAATGTTTATAATAACAATCAAACATTCAAAAAATAACATAAGATGTACATAAAATATAAATACACACACATACAGAACTGCATGAGAAGAAGAGGACACGCATATATACACACGTATGTACACGCCAGATGTGCATGCACACACAGATACAACAATATAAGTACAGACGATCCCCTGCTTACAAACGAGTTAGGTTCCCGACGGCCAGTTAGATGAATTTGTTTGTAAGTCGTTACAGGGAATTCTTTAGAGGGGAACTTATGTTTAAACCTTGTATAAGTAACCTATACCAGTTTGTACTGTATACAATCTCTCTCTCTCTCTCTCTCTCTCTCTCTCCATAATCATCATATTACCAATATCATTATGTCCCGTGTTTAAACTCCTGGTTCCTCTCAAGCACAGCACAGCGGGTCTGATCAGATTTACAGAGTTTCACTCTTATCCAGTTCATTATAATACTGGAGTCAATTTGTTTCTTCTTCAAAAGTTTTATCAGGATTTCAGAAATGTATCTGCTTCTCTTCCCGGACCGTGTCATCCACAACCCCCTCTGCTGGAGCCTAGTATTAAGTGTACCTAAGGATAATGTTTAATCATATTTCATGCTTATATTTATATATCTATTTCTGTTTGTTCTTCAATTTCATTTCACTTTTACGACCTCGCCCTGTTCGTATCTCCGGGTGGTTCTGATGGAAGACTTTGGGTTGTTTTTTGTTTTGTTTGTTTAGGTTTTTTTTGCATAATTGGCCTTGTCTTTGGCCAATTGGCCCTATTCTTCCTTAATTTCCGTATTTTATTAATTCAATGAATATTTATTAATTTTTTTTTTTTTAAAACACGATACACTGAAGTCGCATTAATTGAAGCGAGAAGTAGCGAGGGATTCCTGTATATATATATATATATATATATATATATATATATGCTGCACCCCTTTATAAGCCACAGGTGTCTGGCGTGCTCTTGCACTTCCTGCTAGAGCACCCCCTGGAGGCTATTAGCCCATAACAAATCTATAGATTAGCCACATCATTGTTTAAGCCGCAGGGTTCAAAGCGTGTGAAAAACTATAAATTACTGGAGGTAGAATGTCTTGGCTATAATTTTAAAAGAAAAGATAACTGATTACGAGTTGGGTATTTATAGTGTTTGATTAAATTATTTATTTTTGAGCCCCAGTTGTTGTTAATAGATGGACTTGGAGTTTTGATTCTTTGATTATTTTCGGTCTGTTTTGGTCTTGTTTTTTGCTGAAAGAATACAGTGTAAAAGAAACCTGTTTTCCAATAATATAAAATCCTTTTGTGTGTATATATATATATATATATATAATGTTGAATACTCTGTACTTGAAGTCCCCTTAATGTACAATTTCGGGGGGGGGGGGGGGGGGTCTTGTCTTCTCATGTCACCGTTTCAGATGAATAATGGTCGATTATAAATCCTTTGCGCTTTCAAGCACAAAAGAGGTTGAGAAACATTTCTCTCCTTCCATAATAGCACTCTCTGCTGGATAACTTCAAAAGATTACAACCTTTTTTTTTTTTTGAAGACCTATCTAACCTATACTGTATGTACTTTGTGATCATATCTGATGTTTTCTCAGACATATACTGTATGGCAGCAGAACAGCATAATTGCCATGACAAAACAGTATAATTGGTACTAGCCAGCTCTGGAACCGTGAGATGTGTTGCACTGGCGTCGATGGTTGTAAGAACGGCCTGTGTGCTTTGAGCAGCAATTATAAATCTCAGACATTCTGCATTGCTTAGAGTCACTGTGTAGCTGCTGTTCGAGCTAGCTCTGTGGCTCCCTGCTGAGGGACGGCTCCGTCATTACCATCACTGGCATTCGAGGGAAAGTTTTAAGACAGGACAGATGGACATTAGTGCCAAATGATTTAGTGAGTTCCAGGCTCCTATGAGGAAAATGTCTAATGGTGCCAGTTTTTTTTTGTATAAAGTAGACCGTGTTGAACATTTAGACATTACCAGACACAATTTTATGTAATCATGCCAGTTATATCCCTCAGTCTTTAAATTGTTTACCTAGTGATATACTAGCCTATTTATATTTTTTTCTGTGCTGCGAGTTTTCGCACAGGTGGTTTTTGCCACAATTGTACGGACATGTTTTTTGCCCAACATTTTTTATAATTTTTTAGGGTTAGGGTTAGGGACAAAAACCATCTACGGCAGTGCTTTTCTGTCGCCTCCCCTAGGAAAAGGAATCCCCCCCCCCCCCCCCCCCCCCCCATATAAATAGTGTTATTTGTCTAAAAATTGTTATAAGTAATCCTCTGCATAACACTGTATCCTTATAAATATAATAAATCCTTATTATTATCATTATGGAATACAAAAAAAGGAAGCAATATAGATCAACTTCCAACAAAGAATAACTTTATTAACACTTTTTTAGTCTTTAAACAAAAAGATTTAAAGTGCATCAATTTGCCTGAAATTAAAAAAAAGTATTCTTATTTAAACTGTCAACATTTTCTGACCAACAATTGAACCATTCGATACTGAAAATTAAAATAAAATAAAATCAATAAATAAAATAGATCAGCAATATTAACTCAGGAGCACAATATATAAACCACTTTAACCTACAAAACAAGAATGAATAAAACAATTTGTATTATTATTATTATTATTATTATTATTATTATTATTATGTCAAAATGAGTAAGTCCATATTAATGGCTATAATGAGCACGTTTTGCAGTGCACAGCTTTTCGAAGCCGGGTTTAAAGCACGATACTGAACTCTCAGCTCCTGCTCAATGCTGAACTGGGACCTGCACTTATTTCTGCAGCAGTGACGTCATCCAGCATGACAGAGACCGTGTGTGCCGCAGGTCGGATCAGTTCCTCTGCTGTGCTGTGGGGTTTTCTACACTGAGCAGATGGTACTCCACCTTATCTGATGCTAACAGAGCTCGCTGGTTTGCTGAAGTATCATTCACAAAGCGGGATGGTTGTTGGCAATATTCAGCATGTTTTCGCTGAAAAAAAACCTCACGCGGCTCATCACATGATCGGGGTGTGATGTCTTGAAGTGACGCCTGAATTTATTTCGATTCGTACTGTCCGCTGCCAATGTTTTCAGACACAGTAAACACAGCGGCCTTTCCTCGTTTCTCACCGCAGCACAGTGAAGCCGAGCGCTACATCCGCTTTATCATACCTCCTCGACTTAGCTTCCGGGAGACTTTCGTTTCTCTCACTGTCTCCGTCTCTCTACGCCTCTCTTTCCACCCCTGTTAAAATTTCCATGGTGGGTTTATTAACTTCACTTCTTATTTTACCTCTGGGCACACTCTAACAGTGAGGAAGCCACTGCCACCTGCTGTAGTGGATGTAGAATTACACTTTATCCTAAAACGGCCAAAAAAAAAAAAAAAAGCATGTTCCCTGTAGTCACACACGCACTCCCTGGCATCACCCCACTATTTGAGAACCACTGATCTAGGGTTAGGGTTAGGGTTAGGCGTGAAAACCTTCTAGGGTTAGCGTTAGGGTTAGGGTTTGGGTCAAAAACTATCTAGGGTTAGCGGTAAGGTTAGAGTTATTGTTAGGGGTGAAAAATATCTAGGGTTAGGATTAGGGTTAAGGTTTGGGTTAGTGTTAGGGTTAGGGTTAGGATTTGGGTTAGGGTTAGGGGCTAAAACCATCTAGGGCGAAAAACACCTGGGCGAAAACCATGGAATCATTTTTCTCGCTCATACCGTATTGTTTGTTCGCAACTTGCCAAGTACCATGAATGAAAATCTCGGCTTGCTTGTCATAGATGAATGCCCTGACTATGTCTACATGTACAAGCAGATGCCCAAACAAACTGGAACATCCTTTGCTTACACAGCGTGTGCATAGGGATCTTGCACTCCTTCAAAAGCAGTGAGAGAGTAGTCAGCGCTATGCCTGAGGACCAGCTATGCATAGAATATAAATTAGATCTGACATAATGCTTCTGAACTATCATGTTCTATTTGCTCTCGATTTTAGTATGTGAATATTTGATTTTATTAAAACACACTGGGTGTGAGCCAAAAATGCATGTTGGCTGACAGTTAACAAATGTGCTTGTTATTGTAGGTCAAAGGTTCACTTTGATTTCCATGGTGGCCAACCTCTTGAAAAGTGCAGATTAGCTTACGTCTGGTGACTAAATCAGTCTCCTCTCCAAGCGCCATCTGTTTCAATTCTCTCGTGCTCTCGTTCTTGAATGTTAGTGAGCTGTCTCTCTGAAGATTTTTTTTTTTCCTTTCCCAGGTGGATAAACATTCTGAAATATAGCTGTTTGAAATCTGTTTGGAGAGCTGGAGAGTTGTTTGCAAGGTACTGGGTGAAAATTAAAAGTGATTCACTGTGAAAGTACACATGAAGAGACCAAAGTTTCTCAGAATGTGTTTGTATTTGCCTGGGATTTGCAGACGTACTTCATCCCACTTATTGTTTGGTTCAATATACTGTTTAATGAGTTAGCATATTATTAGCCTTTTCCTCAACTCACGATAAAATAGGGCAATGCTCATCGGTTCATTTTCTGTAACCGCTTAATCCTAATTAGGGTCGCAAGGAGGCTGGCGCCCATC